>RXPK01000309.1:2158680-2308664 GCA_004143645.1 Protaetia brevitarsis
CATTAAACGCACATTTTTTGTAATTTCTTCATCTAAAAAAAGCTGTTAGAGTATTAGCGAACATAGAACCTAGAGACTCATGCAGAATGAGTTCGTTGAGACGGCATTACTTACCCTGTCTTTCGATATATTATACTCACACAGTTAATTAAGTTCGTACATTCAGATCAAATGAAATATGTTAAAAACAGCGATTATATCATAGTTATACCACACGTGCTGGTGAACAGTTAAGAATTCCATTGCATAGGATAAAAAAAAACACAAAACTATGTGCTGCAGTGAAAGATTTATTAGTGAGACGCGCCGTTCTATCCTGTGGACGGAGTTTCTAAAATCGAACTTACCATGATAGTTTTAGCATGTTTTTTGATTTTGTCTACTTGTTTTCGTTTGTCTTCAATGTATATACAATGTAGCGATGTTTTTTTTTACTTTTGGTATGTACCTGTATTTTTTATATTACTGTATATTTGACGTTGTCAAGTAATTGTAATTACTTGAAACTAATACAAATATGCTAAATCCTATCTATCCTATTCTATCCTATCTATCTAGTCTATCTATCTATCTATCGTAAATAATGAAGAAGATAGAACACTCCACATTACTGAACAATTAATTTTATTTATTATAAATCATTAACAAAAATGGTAGTCATCTTGTAAGCGAACCATTTTAAAATGTTTCATAATGCTCGCTGTTTACTTCTGACATGATGCAAGTCTTCTACGAAATTCACACACACACACAATGCGGTTCCTCCAAGAACATTCAATTATTAAGAGAGAAATAAAAAGAATATATCGTACACATATGCGGCATGAAATTCTATACTTTGGTTACACATTTTTTTTGAATTACCGCATATAATATTTTATACACATGGGTACACATTTAGGTATATGCAGCGTAGCTGGTGCTTACGTTTTACAAGGGCCAATACAATGAACTAATTTCTTCGTGTAAGTTCGTAACATGTTCGTATTTCGGACGATAGCACACGAACTTCAATTATTGTATTGGCCCCGCATGTGACGTATGCACCAGCTGCCACTGGGTATATGTATTTAAAGTGCCAGGATCGAGGGAATGAATGAGTCGTAAATTTAATTTTTTACTTAATAAATAAACCGAACGATGATTTGGCTTTGTGGATACACAACCGCTCTTTGTATATCTACTATTTTTTGCATCTTAAAGGAGATATACCATTTGCTCACGCAGATATTTTAGGGAGACGTCAACTTTGAATTGAGTAAGTACAGTTTAACCGCTTAGGTGGTTATGTCGTATATATCTGTCTTACGATCATATAGTATATGTATCAAGCCACTTAAGGAATTAAAGACTAAATATATATATATGCAGTTTCGAAGGAAATACGATAGTTTTTATATTTAGATAGATAACTATTCGCGATAGGAACTTAACGTATTTTTTATTTTAACATGGCTTCTAAATATGTCTACATTAAATTTTTTGTGTTGATATTATTTTAGTTAAGGCCATTATTACAATCGCGGTTTAAACTGTAGATCAATAATCTTCGGTTTAAACTTCACTTTAAATTTACAATCGATATAAATAAAAAAAAAAACCTCCAGCTGGCCATCATATTTAATTTTGAAATCGCCATTGTAATAATGGCTCGTAGCAATAAATGAGGTAATTACTGTAAGCTCAGCTAAACTCTGTAAAATTAATAAAATGGAGGAGGGGCAGTTGGCCCGTGATTGAGTCCACCACTAAATACTGTCACGAGCCGCTACTGAGTACATAGTACATATCTGCATTCGGTTTATGCTACAGTTCGGTGGAACACCTGTATAGGAACTCAAACAGAGTAACATTTATCTCTAATGTGCTTACTGCTGGCTATTGCTTTTATGTTGCGTTATAATTCGGTTGCCTTAAATGGGAATAATAGCTTAATCTCTTGGTTGGATTCTAAATTTACTAGCATTAATAATGCTGTGCAACACCTTTATTTATAGGATAATTAAGGGGTGTTATATGAGATGTAAATAAATTCGGAAAAGGTTTATTCATAAATAATGATATCACAGGATAATATCTTACAGCATATAATTAAAATAAAAAATCCTAGATTTAAAAATAGGAAAATGCTTAATTTATAAAGTCTTAGTATGTACAAAAAACTTATATATGGCACGTTCACAAAACGTATAAAACACTTCTCAAACCACAACTAAGTTTTAGGTAACTTTTTAAAACTTAAATGACTAGTCGAGAACTAAAAATTAACTACATATTTATCTAAACCGCAATAATATGCTTTAATAAATAATGCTTACATATCTAGTTGTGCTACACGTACCTTTACGTGAATATTTGATACATTACATGTACTATATGTATGTACTTATACAGAATAATTTATATATAAAATATAGTTGTCTGTGTAACGAAAATTATTCTCAAGCTGTTTTGTTTCTTAAATTTTAGAATAAATTACTATGAAGCATTTGGCTATCTTTGGTAGTTTTTCTTGTATTATTATTATATATTATAAAAATAAATATCACTGTTCGTTATGATTATTAGGTAATCTGTTTGTTATACATATTTGATACAAATTTTAGGTAACTTTTTAAGAGGTGAGATGTATGTTAATATAACATATATGTAAAAAAAAGTGACGAGATGGCTCATCATCTTTTTACTAACATAAGTTCAATTTACGGTAACTTGCGTCGTCGAATTGATAAACTTAACATTTCGAAGGAGGCCTTTGCTTAACGTATTCTTCCACCTTGTAAAAAAAAGTTACCAGTGTAGACGAAGATCAAACCAATCTAATAGTTTTCTTTTAACCAGAGCAAACTTCAGAATGTTCATCCCACGCGGAGACCTAGAAAATAAATTGATATTTAGTATCAAAAGTTATGGAGTACCTATAATATAGTTTACTTTCACATGATTAAAAATGTAGTAGGAGTAGAAGTACTTCTGTACTTCATAGGGATTTGAAGAAAGTATTACTGGGTATGCAGCCAATGGATTAAATGAAATTTCTCGTTATCCGTTTAAGCTTTCGCAATTGAATTTATTACTTCCTCGGAGACAAAACAAGTGGAAAAAAATTAAACAAGTGAAAATACGCAGGAATTGAGCATATATTCAACAGAACAGAACTAGACATTACAATCTAAAATGTAAAACAATCCTAACACATGTTAAGACGGTGAGGTTAGGACTACCTAACCTAAGTCCTAACCTCACCGTTTTAACATGTGATTCTGTTATTTTACACTGTAATGTCAACTTATGTTGAGTATGCACTCAATTCCTGCGTATTTTGGCTTATTTGGTTTAAACATTTCTCCTTTTTTTTGTCTTTGAGGAAGTAGTAAATTAATTGCGAAAGCTTAGACAGATAATAAGGAATTTCATAATCCAATAATACTTTCTTCAAATCCCTCATATTTTTATTTACGTAAGTTTAGCAATTTTATATTTGTAACTTTATTTGTTTTACGTACCTGACAGTCTCTACTACAGTACCATTGATTCGCGCAGCCGGCACATACGAACTGCGCTGGTTTTTGATTACACCCTTGACATTGAGGCACCTCTTCTCCTAAATCTGAATTATTATCTTTAGTTCTAGCATCAACAACTTCTCCACTTTCATCTATAACTAATCTGTCAACGCTGTCTTCAGTTTCATCTTCCTCCTACGGTAAAAAAGGAAACTTTAATAATTGTTTATTATTGCTTTTTGTTTTTATTACCATCTGATTTGCTTTTCCTTTAGCAAGGCGTGTCGTATTGTCCAACTGGGTTATGTTTCTCATTACGTGTCTAGAAATTATAGGCGTTTATGTAGCTTAATTGGTAATGTGTTTGATTTTGCTTACTTTATTATTACATAATATATCCGTTATAGAAGCTACAGTATTCCCATGATTTGCAGTTGTCTGTTGACTGGTTTTTTCGGGTGCTGTAAGCAATCTGGCTAAAGTTGGGCTGAATGTACTTTTGCTGTCTGGTTTTGTTTGATTCTAAATATAAACAGAATTTAAAAACAATACTATAAAAACACATACACACACACAGATAGGGAGATGCGTCAATGTTACCTTTGTTAATATCCCATGTAAAAGTGAAGTTGAAGTAGATGTAGTCGGTACAGGGTGAACTGTAACCTCTGGATAAGGCGGTGGCGGTTTGACGGCATTGTGAAGTATTTCTTGACGTTCCGCTTGTGACAGTTTGGCGAACTGCGCCAGCATATCTTTAAATGATGTTGAATCGGTATGTGCAGATGAATCCGCGTTTAAAAAATATTATCCTTCCGTATCTGAAAGTATGCATTTTGAATGTTTGTAGTGGGATATTAAGTTGAAATCGTAAGAATTTTAAGGCCGGAGAGAAAAGTAAACTATGCGCAAAGAATGGTCTATCCATTGATAATTATTTATCATAACACTCAAACACATTCAAGGTGGCAGCTCGGTATATCTGATATTATGAAAGTTATATCAAAAAATATACTAACAGGTGTAAGTATTTTTAAGCTTAATATTTTAAAATTAGATACACATAGGGTGGAGGTACCGGTTAGAGCCAACCACTTTTAGCCATATCTTACTTTATCGTCCTATACATAAGACAAATCACCTGTAATTACGAAAATATTTTTTTTATAATTTGGCGCCTGTGTAGTTTTCCCTACCGATTATAAGTAACACATTAGGTTTGTTCGTTGGTGTTACACCAATTACACTGGTGCATGTTTTATCTTTCTTAGGTACCTACTAGCGATGTAACGAATACGTGATTTTACACATTCGCGAATGCGAATGCGAATATATGCACTAGACATTCGCGAATGCGAATATTATCTTTTTAACTTTACTAGCGTCATCTATTAGTTTTCAGTTTACAACTATACGAACACTTGCATTAAGCACACACAGAGAATTAAATTTCTTCATCACCGCAGCGAAACTAGCCAAGTACAACCGAATCGTTTCAACTTTTTACATCTTATTCTTGTCAATTCAAGTTTAGTTTTGAGGTCATTGATGGTTATTCTAATGTAAACTGAAAATTTGTGCTCAAAAGGTTGTTTTAGGATTTCAATGAATTTGAACATTAGTTTTTTTTCTAAATTATCCATTTTAACAGGTAACTTTTATATTCGCATATTTTTTTGCGAATGCGAATGCGAATATTCAAAAACATGCGAATATTCGCGAATGCGAATGCGAATATTCGCTACATCAATACTACACACAGAGTAAATCTTCTATCTTATTTTAATCACAAGCCAGTGTAGAAAGTGTAGCACCAACGAACAAACCTATTAACGCATTAACCCTATTCAGGTTTTCAAACTACTGGTTAACGTATACTAATCCACGATTTTCATTGTCTGTTACCTGTGTAGTTAAGGAACCTACTACAACGTATTTGAGTAAAATTTACTGAAATCTTTACCAAGTCACATAATTTAGAGATAACCGTAAGTACATTATTTTTTTTCTATTTTAGCCCGATTTTATTTATAGTAACCTACAAAAATAGAGGTGGCTATAAATGAAACATTAAAATTATGATTTCTCCATCTTTAGTCACAAACTGGCTAAATATGGTACATTGATTTCACTAGTTATAGTCACCTCGTGTACTTTGAAAAATAGTTTTTAACTAAAATAGCGTTCGTATGGTTTTTATTTAATTACAATTTTTTTCGAATCTCAAATGGCGCCAATAAAATGTCGAATAAAGGATTCCAGATCTCATTCAAAAAAAAAAAAAAAAAAGTAATACAAAAGAGAAATAAAGGATCTGTTCAACAGTACACGCAAGATCAACTTAAGAGCAATAAAAGAAATAAAAGAAAACGGACTGAAAGTTGCTACAGCTAGTAAAGAATTTTCGATTCCTAGAACTATACTTATTGTTAGAGATAAATTAGCAGGTAAGACATCCCAAACAATGAAGACTGTTGGATCTTCGGTGGTATTAGGTGTCGATACTGAAAAGAACTGGATAACTTCCAATGCAGCAAAGGGCTTCTCAATTAATAGGGAAGGATTTATATTTTCGATGCAACCATTAGTTAAAAACACAAACAAACAAACTCCTTTCATTGATGGAAAAAGAGGAAGAAAGTGGTTTTACTTTTTTCTTTTTTGGGCGGCACCCAGTAATTTGTCAGAAACATGGAGAATATTTAAATAAGGCATGGGCAGCAGTTACTGAGCATAGCATTCGCCTATGGTTTAAAGAAACTAAGGAACTCCTGGGAAGAGATAGTGAAGTCTTGAAGTTTGCTAACAGAGTGTGGAACATGGACGAAACTGCAGTGTTTCTAAATCCTAAAGGTACATTGCTTTTGGCGGAAAAAGGGAAAACACTATATGACATTACGTCTACATCGGAAAAAGAAAATGCAATAACTTTAATAGTTGTCAATGCAGAAGGAGAAATGGCTCCATCATTGACGATGTTCAAATATGATCGTTTACCAAATGCAGTGATTGAAGCAGCACCACCTGATAGGAAAAAGTGAGAATGGGTGGATGGTTAGCGAGACATTCTACGACTACTTCGCCAATGTTTTTTACCCATTTATTCTTGAGAAAGGCATTGAAAAGTCAGTTAATGTATTTTTGGATGGCCATGCTTCACATCTATCATTAAATCTTAGTACAATTTATGTGCAACATAAAATTATGGTGGGATGTTTGCCACCGAATGCGACACATATCATTCAGCCCCTTGATGTTGCTTTCTTTTATCCCTTAAAGCAGGCGTGGAAAAGCATGACTCGGAAATGGATGTTGAAACATGGAGAGAGGATGAAAAAAAAAAACGTTCCAGCAGCTCTTCATGAAGTAATGCAAGAAAATAATTTTAAACAAAATATTATTTCGGGATTTAAAGCCTGCGGATTATTCCCATTTGATGCAGATGCCATTAATTATTCTAAGTTTATCACTTCTAAATCCAGAAAATCAAGTTCAACAAATTGAAGAAGCAATTTCAGTAGATAATATCATGTCTTCAGAAACCATTTTAAAAGTATTGGAAGCTGAATTAAAAAATAAAACTGGGAAGGAGACATTTCGTGTTTAGTTATACAAGTTTTTGGAAAAAAAATTAAAGAATCAGTCTTACCTCTTCCAATTATAGATATAAACGACAATGTAGAAGATATATTTGAGTTTCCGTTTCCCGAATAGAATGATGCATTAACATTCAACCCCCTGTTCAGACAAAAGAAGTGACCAAGAAAAGGCCAGTTGTATGGAGAATACCACGAAGTTTAAAAAAGAAAATATGTAACAGCGGAAATACATAGTTTATTGGAAACCTGAATAATAAAATTCTAAAGAAAATGATATAAATTATAACATCAAAATAAAAAATGTAGAGAATTCTAGTGAAAATGCAAATATTAAAATTTTAGAACAGATAATCATCACACCAGGAACCTCTACAACTATATCACAAAATGAACAGAATAAAGCAGTTTCAGAAATTCTAGAATATACGTGGAAATGGCCTGATTTAAATAGAAGAAAAAAGAAATGAAAGTAGGAAAAAGAAAAATACTGAAGTAACTGTAAAGAAAATAAATAAAAACAACAAATACTTCACAATTGAAAATTCAAGATAAAATAAGTAAATATACCAAAGGAACACCAAACGAAGCAAATAAAAACTGTAGCAGTTGTGTTTACCAATTAAAAACCGACAGAGAAATGAATCTGTTGGTGGATCACTATGTTATTCTAAAGCATGATAATCACTTTTACCCGGCTAAAGTATTGGAAATAAATGAAGACAGCGTAAAATCTACAGCAATGGAACAGATTTCATATCAAGATATCATACAGCAAATTTCCCCTCCAGTGCCCTTAATTCAATTATAATTCTGTATAAATATAAAATGTAATTATAAATGCACACATACATACATATTTTTTAAATAAATGTTGCTTGAGAAGTATGCATGTGGCATCATTACTATACCTAGATACTAATAAATAGGAAGGTACCTAAACGTTAGATATACTTAAAATATGTTATATTGCCTACATCGATATGTGACTATAATCGGTTAGACACCATGGCTAAATATGGATAGAAATGACTAAAACCGGTAAATAGCGTATTTAAAGTACTATTTAATGAATATACACACCCCAACATTATCTATTCTCTCTCCCAAATTTAAATTAGCTAAGATATTACCCATTTTTGTTTTTAGAACGGGGAAGGAGTGTACAAGTAAATTGTAGAGAAATTCAAACCTAAAGTACAAATTTCCGTTAAGGTGGCTGTAATCGGTACCTCTACCCTACACAGGATGCTTTATAACGCTGTTTATAACTGTTTTATATTTCATATTTATATTTTTTTTTAAATAGAATGCTACTTTCTTTTTGTGTTTTTTAAATTCGATCGAGCTGACTCTACGACTGGCGCTCCTCTTCCAATCCACCTGTTGTATTGAGGTGGTTATGGATTAATGCAGTGTTATGTACTAGAGCCTTATCGTGTAAAAACTACATTGACATATGTTCAGAGATACATTTTCCAAATATAATGGTAAACTATTTTCAAGTATGTCTAAATAAACTTTACCATTTGCTCGTTCACCAAAGAAATGTTGCATCAGTATGCAGAGATTCGCGCAGAACAGGTCCTCAGCTCTCACCAGATATTGGTGGGTATGCATCTACTACTACTATTTGATAAAATTAAAGTTTAAATATAGCAATGTAATAATTTATCTCCGATTTAGGCGATAATAACGCAATTTTTCATTTTTAATTTGAAATATCTACTAAAGCCAAGGAGTTAGATATAGGGAATGGTTAACAATTATGAAAGAGCCGGTAAATATCTATCCAAACATTATGAAAAATATAGGGTGTTCCTGTTATAGTTTAATGAGAAAATGAAGGATTCGTGTTTTCACTCACCTTGTATTTTTGTTTTGTTAAATTCTGAAACCAGCGAAAATAGAAGACATAGCCAAACCAAGTGAACCAAAAAAGGGTGGTATATATTTTTTTCTTGTCGGAATTAACCCTTTTAATACATCTTAATTTAGACGTAAAAATGGTCATAATTTTTAAAACACTCGAAATAGATCTAGCAAGCTCTAAGAGGAAGCCCACAAAAGTAAGTAGAATTTAAAAACGCAAAAAATATAGCATTCCTTTTAAAAAATATAAGCAGGTCTGCGACGGCGTTATAAAACCTGCATATGTGTACCTAATTTTAAAACATGAAGCTTAAGAATACCTACACCTTTTCTTACTATTTGTTTTTGATAACTTTTGTATCAGAGCTTCCGTACATTAGTGCACCACCCTGTGTGTGCGCATAAATAAATAACAGTATAGTATAAAAAATACCAAAACTGGGGAAGATAAACAATAGATAACGTTACTATTAGTAAAAAAAAAAAATCAAAGAAAATTTTTGTGGTAATGAAAGTTTGTATTGTACTTGTCGATTTTATAAAATTACAAATTAACTTTTTAGAAACTTCATTTTTGTGAGTTGTTTACTTTTATTAAAATTTATTTCTTAGGGCCGAAATAGTTTAGTTTATGATGCTATACAGATCGGATACGATACTGAAGATTGAATTTTCTTGTAACAACTTAACGTACATACATACAAACCCATTGTGTGTTCTTATCAATGTTCTTATTATAAACTGTTTGCACATTTATTTTAAGATTTCATTCTTTCAAATTTCCGTTCATTCTACTTTAATTCAACGATATACAATTGGATATACATTTGTAGCGTTTCTTTTGAGACAAATCTCAGTTCAACGGTGAGTAAGGTGAGTACATGCTCTGACTCAGTTAAACACACGTTCTATTTGTTTGGATTCAGTACGGTGAAGCCACAGTAAGTGAGATTTACATGTCCTACATACAATTAGTGATTCTACCGCAAAGCATGTGCAGATAAATTGAGTTCCACTCAATGAGCTGGTGGGGTAAATCAAATTTGTGAACGCGGTGAAATCATTTGTGGAAATTTGAGGTGAACTGTGGCAGGCAAATACAAAAAAAAGTGATGCACCTTTATCATTTACATAAATTCAAATTGACACTTTACTTACTGCTGTGGTCTGGCACACCGGTTTTCGTAAATTCAGTTTTTTTTTCTTGTTCATTCCAATTAGTTTTTATCAATGTTGCGCAAGAGTTTCCACAATTTCAATTGTGTATTTTATTTTATATAAGATTTTGTAAATTGAATTGATTTGTTTAATTTATATTAATTTCATTCAGTTGTACATATTGCGTTCACTTGTATTGTATATGTTGTTATGTTTTGCGATTTCGTCCGTTGGCGGACAGATCTTTGTGCGTTGCAGCGCACGTAGCTGTAGGATTTTATATGTATGCGATATGTTTTACCTGATGGGCCAGTTCTTTGACAAGATGCCGGTGTAAGTACATGTAAATTAATTTATTTAGCTGCCATTTTGGTATTTCATTTTATTTAAAGATTTGTTTCGCTTAATTTTGAAATTATTTCATCCATCAAAGAACTCGTTTTATAATAATTGGTATTATATTGTTGTGTACACAAATTAGATATAGGATCTTTTATTATTTCAGTTTTGGAAGGTACATTTTAAGTTAAAGAGTTAATTTTTCGTTTTTTTTTTTAAATTTTGCTGATTTGTGATTATTTTTAAACACCTCGGGTTGGGTGAATAAAAGCATTGTGCTTGCTTTTAGTTTTCATTTATTAATTCACTTGAATTCTGCACGATTAATTTAGTTTGTATTAATTTTTGAAACCACGTGGATTGATTGATATAAAAAGGATTATCTTCCTGAACTGTTTTGTCTTTTGTTTGTTAAAGGATTTGCGTTGTCCTTTTGTAAATTAGAGTCTAATGCAGTTTTTGAATTCGGCCAGAGCCCTAAGCTCATGGTTTTTTTTTCTGCAATTTGTAACTAAATGTTTTTTTTTTTTAAATAAAATTTATTGATTGTGAATTAACGTCATTCTAAATTCTGTTCGTTTATTTTTGAGTAAACCTTTTCAATTTTTTGGAGTAATTAAAGAGAGTCAGTTTTCTTTCACCCACTTTTTACTTCTCTTGATTAAATTAAAGTTTTAATTTGCGAGGGTAACCCTGAGTTTAATGGTTCTTTTGCGCCCTTTAAGATTTTTATCCGCTGAGCTAGTTAATTGAATTTCATTTTTATTTTTCATTTTGCTTTTTCTTTGGTACCATCAGTACATAGTATATTTATTTGGCAATCCCAACGTGAAGCTCGACGTTGTTGTAAGTGTAATTAGTAAAATTAGGATCCCGTGTTTAGAATTTGTGAAAATTTCTCATTGCATTGATAAAGCTAATTTTTTTTGTGTGTTTAAAAACTTTTTATACACCGCTGCGAGAATGAAGATGGACAAGCCCACCAGGGAACAGGAAGTGGACGTTCCTGGAGACCAGAGTTGGCGGAGCCAAGGAACTCACGGCAGGAAGGAGTCGGTTGTGGCAGGAAGAAAGGGAAGGATGGACGAAAAGGATATTCAGGGGGACGAAGGAAACAGTACTAAGGAAAGTATTATTAGAATGAATAATCTGATGTCAATGTTCAAAGAAATGATTCAGAAACAAGACAGGTGTTTAGAGAAACTTGATGGATGGTTGAGAAAAGATTATAGTGTTGAAAAGAAAGATATTCAGACAGGAGGGGATAAAATCAATTGGTGTTCTGAGACTCCTGATGAGGAGAAAGTTGTTGATGATTTGAATAGAGAAGAGGAAAATGTTGATGATTTAGGTAGAGAAAGGGAAGAGGATGATGAAAATGTTGATGATGAAAAAATGAAAAATACCGATAGTTTTAAGAATGTTATACAATGTTGCGCAAAAGTTGTTGGAAGTGATGGTATACAAGGTGTTGTTCTATCCGAAGAGGATAATGTGGTTGAAGTTATTGGAGAGTCAGAGTTAGAGGTAGTTGAAGTAAACAATTCCCACATAGAATCCCTAGATGTTGTTAATGAAATTGAAATCAATTGTGATGAGAAGTCTGAAGCTGAAGTCGATTATTTTATATATTTTGTTAGCTGCCATTTTGGTATTTCATTTTATTTAAAGATTTGTTTCGTTTAATTTTGAAACTATTTCATCCATCGAAGAACTCGCTATATAATAATTGGTATTATATTGTTGTGTACACAAATTAGATATAGGATCTTTTATTATTTCAGTTCTGGAAGGTATATTTTAAGTTTAAAGAGTGAATTTTTCTTTTTTTTTAAATTTTGCTGATTTGTAATTATTTTTAAACACCTCGGGTTGGGTGAATAGAAGCATTATGCTTGCTTTTAGTTTTCATTTATTAATTTACTTGAATTCTCCACGATTAATTTAGTTTGTATTAATTTTTGAAACCACGTGGATTGATTGATATAAAAAGAATTATCTTCCTGAACTGTTTTGTCTTTTGTTTGTTAAAGGATTTGCATTGTCCTTTTGTAAATTAGAGTCTAATGCAGTTTTTGAATTCGGCCAGAGCCCGAAGCTCATGGTTTTTTTTTCTGCAATTTGTAACCAAATGTTTTTTTTTTTTTAAATAAAATTTATTGATTGTGAATTAACGTCATTCTAAATTCTGTTCGTTTATTTTTGAGTAAACCTTTTCAATTTTGTGGAGTAATTAAAGAAAGTCAGTTTTCTTTCACCCACTTTTTACTTCTCATGATTAAATTAAAGTTTTAATTTGCGAGGGTAACCCTGAGTTTAATGGTTCTTTTGTGCCCTTTAAGATTTTTATCCGCTGAGCTAGTTAATTGAATTTTCATTTTTATTTTTCATTTTGCTTTTTCTTTGGTACCATCAGTACACAGCATTACTTACAAAGAACGCCACTAATTACGGGTTGTCTTAAACAAAGGGAACGAATCCTTAAGAAAGTAGGCACTGTCCTCGTTTATAAACATTTACATAAAGTTATATAAAGCCAATATAAAAACAAGGAAACAAATGAAAGACAATAAAAAAACCCCTGGGTGCACGTGCCAACACGAAAACTCGGAATCACATTGACAAAATGGAATAAAACTAATACAACTGGTGCAAACACCAATGCGAGGCACATGTGAGATAAACCCATTATTTGCTACTCTTTTTATAAGTGAGGTAATTAAGTGTGTAGTGAGTAGTCCAGCTGTATCTCACCTCACTTGACTCTATTATTACAATTTATTATTACAAAATTTAGCAGCTTACCTCTTCATTATTATTCATCAAAAAGCCCATCTCTTTGCTGAGATCGCCCCCATTATTAGGATTTTGCCTAACTTGAGCTCCGGATCCTAAGGCGACATTGGATAAGTTCAAGACTCCTCCGGCGGATATTTTAGTCTCGCATTGGGACAAGGCGGTTCTAATGCGTCTACCTCTCCTCGGAACTGTTTCCGGATGTTTCTGCCTGTAATCGGCAATTAAAGACTTTACATCTAAAGTAGGCCTATTTTTGTTTTGTCTATAATCATTCTGTCCATTCATATCATATTGATTATAAATCATATTTTTTCCGTTGAAGCTTTTTTGTCTAGACAATATATGCTTATCTTGCAAATAATTTGCATTTTTCGTTTCTGCATTAACGTTATTGGATTTAATTCTTTGTATGTTATCGTTATTCGCGTTTTGATACCGATCCTCGCTATTCGTAAATGCATAATCAGGCTCGAAATCATCATTATTTAAAAGAATCAATTGTTTCTGTCTTTGTAAGCGAATGAGTAATTCCTCTTTCATCTTTTTTAAGTATAATATGTTGTTCCACTCTTTCTCTTTCTGTTTCGCGATCTCATTTAATTTCCTTATTTCACACATAATTTGTTCAGTATTTACTTGAATTTGTTCTATCGTGCTGCAACCAATGCTCTCCATGTATTTATTTAAAATCTCATCGCGTACAAGAAACTCTTTGGATCTGTGTGTGTAGTTTTTTAGAAGGTGAATCTATACACGACTCGTTGTCCAGCTTTCTTTTAATCCGTTATTTTCCCCGATACTGTTCGCTTACTTATTGCTATCATCATTTCCTTGACCGGTTTCGTTATCCACGTTCGGCGAACCTTCATTCAGAGAGCTATTATTTTCTGTGTTTTCCACTTTCACCACAATTTTACTTTCGTCGTCATTTTCGGTCTTAATATCCTTATTTTTAAATCATTGTCATTTTCGCTTTGTAGATCGTCGTTCTCTTTCGCACTTTTTCGTTGCCATTTCCATGATATCTTGACGTTGGTCAGCATGTCCTGGAGATGAAGGCTGGGCATTACATCCTTCATGAACATCTTCCATTACATGCATTTTATTTAAGCTGTAACAAATAAATTCGTGTTAATATCGAATAGGTGTAGCTGGTTCCGAAATAAAATTACAATTACTATCTATATATTTAACACGTTAACGCCACCATAGACATTTTTTTCGAATCCCTGGGCCACAGCAAAATGTGACGTCTTTAGGTGAGACATACATGGTGTATCTCAAAACGTAGGTGGACATTTTTATGCCATGAGTCCTTAATATACGTGATATTCATGCAGTTACCGTGTTGAGTACAGTATACCAGCAAGACGAAATTTCATTATACTGTTAAATAATTACACAACCATGGCTACAAAATCAAGTATCAAGTATTTCTTTTATCCACATATCACCCTTTCCTTTAATATTAATAAAAAATAATATCCTTAAACTTACTTCCTAAGATTCCCATGTATGTTATTGATTTCGAATACATATTGTTTCTTTACATTTTTTTTTTCAATAAGTAACTACGGATAATATTTAACAGATAACTGTGTTGCCTAAGCGTTTACTTAGTTACTTTTAAGTCAATATCAATTACAAAACAAGAGGTAAGCACAAAATTAAGTATTTGTTATGATCTTTCAATGAATAAACTAGGCACGATTACTATTTATTTTTTGTATAAAAGCGTTGTATTACATCTTTCACTAAATATAACAAAAGTATATCTACCTAATTAATTATTTATTTTATTAATATTTTAATTATAATATTTGAATAAGAACGCATAAAATTTTATCAGGAGATGAAAATAATAATGTAAAATTACTTCAGAATACATTCTCAAAAGAAAAAAACACTCAAATAAGGTGAATATGCATTTTTAAATGTGAGCTGTCTCTTCTGCGGCATTGTTTTACTCTTTTTGCTGTTTTCTTATCATCAAGAGGCACCGACCGCCGACACTGATCCAGACAATGGGGATGTGCGGAAAAACTGCTTGCTATTAAAAATTATGGTAAATCTTAATAGTTTATGTTTCTTACAGGTTTCTAAGATATTCATAAAATAATCGCAAATTATATTAAATAAAATAATATGTATTATTATACAGTGTCCCAGGAGATCGGTGTATGTAAATTGAAATTAAATTAAAAGCAAAAATTCATGTTCCAATCCTCTTTATTTAATTTCCTATTGCGACATTTCGTAATAACCATCATCCGACAATAAAACTCAATATTGTTTTTCTAAAATGATGCCTGAGGTTAATTTAGATACATTGAGAGAAAATTTTGAAAAACAGTTTAAATAATTAAAATAATGGATGTAACACAGTAACACATTAAAATGTATGTATGTAAAACTATCACAGCTATCGAAGACTTAAAACGGACGGAAACGTCAACGTCTAGGGTAACTACAACGAATATCAGCATAAATATAAAATTTTATGTCAAGTTTTATACTGTAAATAAAGTCATTAAATGGCATGGCAAAAAAAATAGACCGGTCAATCACTAACAGTGTTACCCTATATATACATATAGTGTGGCAACTTGGATTCTTCTTTTGTTATAAATATGCTAGCTAGCTTTTAAAGGAAGAGGTAGTGCCAATAAAAAAGCTGTTTGCAGAAAATACAAATTGTAAGTTTTTCTCGTATTGATCACTGTGCGCCGTCCAGACCACACATGCTTATTATATTACGCTCGCACAGTGCATAGATGATCTATACGTTTCTCTCTTTATTTATATTCCTCTTTAAATCTGATGCAAGGCTTCTGTATTATATTATATTAATAATATGTATGTAACTTTCGTATTATTGTCAGTTTTCCAAACTTAATCCATTGTGTGTTTTATGATCTAATTTTGGGTGTAATAAACACTTAATGTGTTTTTATTTATGGTATTATTATAGTTACCTATGCAGGTGTGTGCAAGAAATCTATTTTTGTACGACCGGGCCGAAACAGCGGAACGAAATGCTTGGGCGAGACGGTTGGGGGAATGTACGAATCCTTAGTGGTTATTGTCCGATGTTGATTTGTTACGTTTGGTTAGCTTACGTTTTTTATAGTACTTGCCCAAAGTTCTATATTACGATAAAAAATAATTATATAATTGAGCATTTGTGAATGAAAATCTGGTGAAACCCTGCTGGTTCTCAGATCCTAATTTAACAAAAGAAGAGCGATGTACACTAGATCGAGTAGATCGTTGTTTAGTCTGATATCATAATCCGCGTTCATAAAGCAAATTAAATGCGATAGTACTAAAGAGAATAAGTAAAACTTTACAGTAAAGTAAGAAAACGAAAGATATCTAGTCCATTCCAATCGTTATTGTGTGTTAAAAATCGTCTTTATAAACTTTACAAGTTCCGGTCATAGGCCATGCCTCAGAAGTTATAAGACACGTCACAAAAAAACATAGATGGAGAGGGTCCGAAATTGTAACAAATTTAGGTATTAATGCGTATTAACATTTTCCTGTAGACGAGTTTTGGTTGAACTGTTGACAAAATCAAATACCTATAATAAAATAAATAAATGGGAATGGACTAAACAAATGCTGTGCGAGACACAAAGAAAAGCGCAGATATTGAATAGACCACTTCAAAACAACGTGCTCTACTGCTTTGTCAAGTGGTTTATAGATGTGCTTCTTCGGAGCAACTAAACGGAGCAGAGCTGTTGAGTTGTAAGACTGGTTTGACAGCGAGCAGGAGCAAAAAGACAGTTACGAGAAAAGAAAGCTAACCATCTCCAACAAACACCCCTCGTCAGTCAGATTAATAAATTCGAATAGATTGAGTCAAAACCGGAAAGTTAAGAATTCCAAAAATCACACAATTTATACGAATACATATATGGACACCTACCTAAAGTTTCGGTAGATTCATTCGATATAAAATCGTTTGTTTAAAAATTAGAGAAATTTGGAATTCATCCAGGTCGGAATCGGAATCACCCGATTCCGAGTCGGATTCTAAGAATCGATCACAACAATAGTTCCAACATATAGTTGCAGCTTTCGCGATATAGTTTTACCACTTGCTCAAGTATTTCTGGCGTAATTTCCAGTACTGATGGCGCCAGTGGTGACTCGTGACAATATGGGTGGGGCGGCCAATCTCGGGCTAACTCCCGCTTACTCCTTACTTTATTCATTTCAGCTCAGCTTGCGGTAATTACCTCGTTTATTAACTTTTTAAATGAAAAATTATACGAAAAAATAAAAGAGTATGTTAAAAAAGGCAAAATTTTAAACAAAATAGTTGTCTTGTTATTTCATGATTTACTTACTGCTGTGGATTGGCACCCCGGGTTTCGGAAATTTAAATTTGTATTTTTGTTCAGTCGATTGGTTTTGTCAGAGCAAGGATAGAGTTTCCGCTATTCTAATATTTGTTTATTTTGAAAAGATTTTGTTAATTGATTTAATTGTTAGTATTATTTTATTTGTTCAGTTGTGTAAAGTTTATTTCATTTATTTGTACATTTTGCGTACACCAGGATTGTATATAGTTTATATGCTAGTATTTTCTTTGCGATGCGTTGCGGCTTCATCGCACGCAGATGTAAATTTCACATATATGACTGTGTTACCTTGAGGCCCTCTCAGTTACCAGATTGACGAGCGGGAGTACTGTTTTGTTTTAGTTTTCTTGGTTACCGTTTTTGGTAATTCATTTTATTTTAAGATGTAGTTCGTTTGTTTTGAAATTTTAAAATCGTCCATCTAGCAACTCAGTTTATTAATAGGTGTTATATCGTTGTGCACAATTTATGTAAGGCTCGTTAATAATTTTCGTTTTAGAAGTGATCGTGTTTAGAGTTCAAATTTTTCGTTTTTTCTTGTTAGTTTTAATTAATTGTATTTTAATCACATCGGGGTAGGTGAAGTGAAGCTTAGAGCTTGTATTTTAAATTTCATTTTGATTTTGTTTGTTTCTCCACGTTAATTGAATTAAAATTTTAGTTTGCTTTGAATTTTTGAAACCACGTGGATTTTTTGTGGTATAAGAAATTCCTTCTAGAACGAATCCACCATTTTGTTTGCTAAAGGATTTGCATTGTCCTTTTTATTGTAATTTCACAAAGGGTTATTTTTAATCCAAGACATTCAGTCTTAAGGTTTTTTCCCCTGTTGATTGTAATTAAATGTTTTTTTTTTTATTATATGGAAATTTAATGAATATATATATATATATATAAATATTATTTTAAATAGTTCTTTTATTTTTGAATTAGCCTTTTCAATTTTTGGGGATTTTAAAGAAAGTCGAATTTTACAAACGCCCACTATTACTTTTCATGAAAGTTACTCTGAGATCAAAGAATCTCTTGCGCCCTTTGAATTTTATTTGCTGAGCTAGCTAAATTAATTTTGTCATTTTTAATTTCTTTAAACTTATATGCTTATACTATCAGTTCACAGCATTACGTACAGGTGTCCGTTTATATTTTGACCTCTACCTACAGGTTGTATTATTTAAGATAGAAAATACTTTAAACACAAAAGTTATAGGATTTTTGCTCTATTTTCCTTTTACAACTTTCAAAGTTGATATTATCTCATAAATCAGATAAATGAATACAACTTGCATTTTTTTAACACTCTGTATATTAATAAATAGTAGAGTCTTTCACTGATTTTGAATATATATGTTAAGTATATATATGTTGTTGATATTTGAATAAGCCAATTTGGAATTATTCGAGTTTATATCATTTAAACTGCATCAGTGAAAACTCTAGATTGTCATGAAAGCAACATACGTTTCATGACATCTTGTGTAACCTCAAACATATTTTATATTCTTTCATTAAATATGGGATATTTGACGAAAGAAAAGTGTAAAATAATTAGAATTTTTTTATGCCAGTAATAATAGAATATCAATATTTAAGCAGTGATTTGGCCCAGAAACCATCCCGACTTTATTTTAAACGCAATTACAACAAAGGTTCATGAGAAACAATGCTAATTGTATAAATAATGGGAGTCGTTATTAAAATTTTAGTATTTTAGTTTTTTGTTTGATAACTAATATTCTTTCTTCCTTATATTAAACTTCATACTTTTCACGGCAATCTAGTTTTCACTGATACAGTTTAAATGATGAGCAATTTTAAAACGGTTTATTCAAATACCAACAATGTATATGTATGTAAAATCAGTGAAAGGAGGTCTTTCATACTATTCAACAATATATAGGGTATTGTATTTAAAAAAAAATGCAAGCTGTATTCATTTGTCTACCAATTTATAAGATAATATCAACTTTGAAATTTGTAAAAGATGATACAGAAAAAATCCTACAACTTTTGTATTTAATTATTTTCTACCTTAAATAATACAGCCTGTACAAGTTAAACTACATAATAAGTTTAAATGGCGACAGTAACTACGTCAACTACTATACTAATGACGCGTATGGGAATGCTTATGCTTATAATCGCGGTACAAATACCACGGTATGCTCATTTAAGCTCAAATCCGTCAAGGCCGGTCGGATGCCATTTGAAAACAAATAAAAAATAACCAAATACATCAGTTCTCGCTTGCCGCTTGCCTGCATAAACAAATACAAAGCCTGTTTTGTCGCATCAAATCATGGGAATAACAACGTGCATTCTGTACTTAAAATATGTGTATTTATCGGTATTTTACATAAAGTCAGTGGCGGCTGGCACTAAAGGGCACAAGGGGACGTGCCCCAACCACTAAGATAAACACAGAAAGAAATTCGCATCTAATTCAGTGCATTATTTTATTTTATTATTTTTACGTATTTTTATAACGATGGTATCAAAGTTTCCTTCCGCATTACTACAGCCCATATGCGAACGCTCAAAACAATCTTCCAGGCCACTATTTCGGATGTACCTATTTCGAGTATGAATCGGCCGGCTCCGTTTATTCTCGCTATATGCGTTTATGCGGTCGCTTTGGGGCACGTAAGTTCGTGTCTCCAGGTAAAGTCTTGCATTGCTTGCGACAGCATCGTTTTCAACGCGTACCGCGCATATGTTATTTCAAAGTCTTGAAGTAACGTTTATTATTAATAATGGAAGTTAATTGAGTGCAAAATCTTAAAAAAAAGCCCGCTTTCATTTGAGGAAAAACTTTTAATTAAGAAGAAAGGAAGGCCTATTCCTGATCTTCAAATAAACTACAATTCACAAGTAAACCTCGAACTACAATAGAGTATTCAATAAAAATGTATATGAAAAATATGAGTGTATGTGCGGAAGTTCACTAACAAATAAACTATTTTGTTTTATCTGCTTAATTTTTAAGAAAGGGGTTAGTGCATGGAATAAACAGGGTTAAATGATGTAAGGCATATCACAGAGAGGGTAAAGAAACACGAAAATTTCGTTTCTCACATGAATGCATGCGTGGATTTTAATGCTCTAGGGAAAGTGGACATATATAGTGTGAATAGTTAGACAGTGCTTATTTGCGACATAAAATTAAGTACAACGAAAGAAAAAAAATCGTCATATTTTGCGTCGGTTAATTACGTGTATAAAAAACTGTGAAATCTTATCCTATGTTGGACAGCGTAAAATTGAAAAGTGAACTTTCAGTAATTTATGAGCGCAATGACATGTGTGACGTAGATGTAGGTGGTGTTTTGCCGCTTTAGTGTTCATAACAGACAACAACCTAACAAAAAGTTTGTTGAGGGAAACATATACTGTTGGATATTATTTGTACAACCCCCATGTCGACAGCAGAATGTGAACGATGTTTTTCCATCCTCAAACATGAGAAGCACAATGTCAGGAGATCAACTGAACGCATTTCTACAACAAAGTCTTTTCTAGCATAAAAAATAGGAGAATGGATTTTATGTACAAAAAATAGTTCTTATTTTGTGCCCACCCTCTTTCATAACTCACGAGCCACCTCTGCATAAAGTAGCTTTTTAATAATTAATTTGTGATGTGCAATGGCAGGGGCATGGTTCCGTGGCTCTTTATGAGGAGTCGCCACTGGATGTGTCTATTCGCTCCTTCATTTCGTCCCGTTAGCCTTTTAGGGAAACATAGCATATACTTTTCTCTAATAAAACCTCAAACAAAAAGTTTAATGGATTAAGGTCGGCTGACCTAGCAGGTCATGATGTTGGACCATCACGACCACTTCATCTGTTTGAAAAACCTTCGTCCAGCCACTCTCTGACATTAAGAGGATAGTGAGCACAAGCTTCATCGCGCATGCCCAGCATATGGGTCGAACATTCAATGCTATATTATCTATAACTTCTTTCAAAATCGATATTTCTCCTGATACGGTAAACGTGGGAAAAGCCTGTCCGGTCCGTAAAAAGGGTGGCCTAAAAAACATCAAAAATTATCGCTCAATTGCTGTATTATCCTCTTTTTAAAAATCTTTGAAATAACATTTTTTTTTTAAATAACAAATTTTTTGATCCTACTAGAGCTTTTGACGTGATGGATAATGATATATTGCTTATATAACTGGTATTGCGCGCGGGGATCTACTTTGGATGTTCTTCGATCACACTTATTTAATCGTAAACAAGTTACCCAGGTGTACGGTAAATAATATCCAAAGAATAATAAACATCGAAGCAACCAACATTATGCAAGGAGTACGGCAAGGGTCAATTCTCGGCCCTCTGCTGTGTTTAACATTTGTAAATAAAATTCATGTTGCGCTGGGCACGTGTAGTTTTTACCAGTACGCCACCGCCGATGATACGTCGTGTATCTTAGTAGCCGACTTTTTTGAATAGCGTCAAGTACGGATTGTTGGCTTGGCACTGCAGCACTTTTTCAAACGTAATATTTTTATTGTAGAGGAAAATTATACGCTGCATGTCATTTCGGTCGTCTAAAATATCATGTAGGGAATACTTAACTACTAAATTTTGTCATAAAAACTCGAATATATTGTCAAATAAATGGCCGCGGCTTCTGTATCAACTGTAATAATATAGAGGGCTACTGATTTGTCTGTTTCGTTCCACCGTCTTAACCTCTATGCGGTACATATTGTGCTACTATAAAAGCGTACAATGTCTTGCCAAATAATCCAAAGCAAGCACGGACAGACGAAAAGTTCTTTGTTGTTCTGAGCACTTTTTGATCATGTTTTCTACTGTCGAGGAATTCTTGGGTGGTTAAACTGTTTGCTTGTCTTATTTGGCTATACAACTCCAATATTATTGATGTGTAGGAGTGTACGTATTTTTATATTTTTTTTATCTTGTCAATATCTATATCTTTCGAGATCTATGACAATAAATATTATTATTATTATTATTATTATTATCCTTATTATCCCTTAAGATTGAAGTATTTATTCAGCAGTATCTAGATGATTCTGCTTGAAGCTGATGTCCAGAATAGAAACATCTGGTTCCAACAAGACGGCGCGCCTCCTCATTTTGCAAAACCTGTCCGTGAGTATCTAGATGATGTGTTTCCAGGCAGATGGATTGGTAGAAGAGGACCTTTTGAATGGCCACCCAAGTCTCCGGATTTAACACCAATTGACTATTTCTTATGGGGGTACTTGAAAGGCAAAGTTTTTAAAACCAAACCGGAAAATATTGAGGTGTTGAAAGAACGAATAAGACAGGAGCGTAGGCTAATTTCCGCTGAAGTAATTAGAAATGTTGAAAATGAGTTTCGGTTCCGTTTAGGGTATTGTCAGGAAGTA
This sequence comes from Protaetia brevitarsis, assembly GCA_004143645.1. NCBI lineage: Eukaryota > Metazoa > Arthropoda > Insecta > Coleoptera > Scarabaeidae > Protaetia > Protaetia brevitarsis. Next base: position 2,181,707 of record RXPK01000309.1, read on the forward strand.
CATGGACAACATTTTTGAATATTTATTGTAGAAGAGATATGATTGAGGTGAATCAGATTTCTTCATTTTTAGAATTAGTTATCGTTAAATATCTTTTTAATGACAAGGAACAAAAACTTGAAAATTGGTATGCATGTGTAATTTGATATACCCTTTAAGAATAGTTATAAAAAAATTAGGGCTACCATTTAAAAAAAATTGCCGATGACGTCATATCTCAAATTTGGGACACGCTGTATAAAATTTTCTCAGATGAAAAAGTGGGCAATTTAAAATACTAACCGACGTGTCCGAGCATATTTCCGGAAAAAATACTGCGTTCGCTTTACTGAATTTATTCCAGATTACAGACTCACACTGTATTTCGGGTTCGTTTTTCTGGTACATGGAAAGATTGAAAGAAGAGTGCTAGAGTTTAAAGCAATATCAGAGCAGATGATATGTTATTTGATATTTCGTAAGAAATATAGACAAATGAGCATATAAGAGGGCATGCATCAACGGACGAAAATACAAGAACTTAGAAACAAAGAACAAATAATTTTAAGAGGTAAATGACATCTTTGTTGTTTTGAAAGACATATGGCTCGATTTTCAAAGAAATGCTGTGCAAAGTTTGGGAATGAGAATAGGAGGCACAACAATCTGTTTTTTTTAGGTGTCTCATATGTGCTAGGTACAGATTTGACGACTCTAATATCTTATGAAATACATATCGTTTGTAGTTGTTTATTTCTGTATAAAGCGAGTTTCCGGATTTTCTCTGAAAGAAATCTAATCGGCAATGCTGCAGATGTAGATGTGATAGATATGTAATATCGGAGATGAGATAGAGTAAGGTATGTAATATCATGGGTACAAATGTATTCCAAATTGGCTGTTGCTGTCGTATATAATCGAAGTGTGTGTGGGTTCATTGAAGAGTTGCTATTAATTACTACTAATACTATTCTAATCCGGCCAATTAAGTTCTTATTAATTCGTGTTATATCAGCTGCCAAGTTTAAACTTAAAAGTTCAAAAGTTAAAGAAGGATTTCCTGAAAATACTCCAGAGATGTTTCCAGTATAATTAGTGGAATACTTTAATTTTTTACATAATTAGCCTTCATCCCTAATTCAGTTATGAGACGTCTTTCGTTCTTTGATTGTAGGAGTAGTTCTTAGAATGGAAGACTACATTTCTTGAATTCGGGGTTGTGGGCGATATGAAACATACACCGTAAATTTCATTCGCGCACGAGATGAACTGTTTTTTCATTGTGTAGCTTAATTTCAAGTTTTCTTAATGGTTCATCTCATATAGATGAGTCCCATACAGGAATCAGTTGCTGGCTGTGGTTGTGTTGATAATAACTTTCCAGTAAAGTATATTATACCATGCTAATCATCATTATATTTTGCTATATAGTTGTTGATTGTAAGTTGTTGGTTTCACTATCAGCTTATTATATCAGCGGTTTCTTTTATAAACTGAAACCTTACTGGTTTATAAAATAGGGTTGAAGAAGGCTGGCGTAAATCCAAATATCATCATCGTGATTTTCTGCTGCAGTAACTTTCACCTGCACAATTGAAATAATAAATAAATATGAGTCACTTTCTGTTCCACCATTATTAAAAAATGGTTGAGGGAACTCGTTTTGGTTGGAGGAGTCGTTAAAGCACCATTTAACATGTTAACGCTCTTTTAGCTTGTCCAACTCCTCTTTAATTTTTGTTTCATATATTCTTCTGATTGTACGGTCAAGTACCTTGTAAAAGGACTTTCTTTCTGTCTTCTCTAACTTTTACTCCACTCAGTATCATTGTGGTTCCATTCCTTAATTTTCACCTTATATATATATTTTTCTGCTGATCCAATTCGTAATCCTTGTCCATGGCCTTGTAGTCATTACTGCTGCTGGAGAATGGCGCAACTAGTGCTTTGAAATATTAGCTGTTAGCCGTATTGTCTGGTCGTACATTTACAATATTTTTTTGTATCCTACTTCCGCTTCCATTCCCTGCTTTTTGCAATTGTTAGCTTCATCTCTGATTTTATTCTGATATTATTAGCTGCTCATTTTTTGTCCAGTCGTGTATGTTTTTTCTTGTTTTGTATGTTTATTATTTTTGCCTTCGCATGTTTGCTTTTCATTTCGATCTTAGATGTTCTTTTGTTTATCTTTGTTGTTGATAGTATGCCACTTTTTACTCCTATACTTTACCCAGGAAGTTGTCTATTTTTTCCTGTATTTGCTCAGGTTTTTTTTTAATTGTTATTCCTCCTACCATTATATTGTTCTATCTGATCTTTTTATGTAAGTCGTCAATTTTATCGTCTAGACTTGATCCTTTCGTTTGTGAAGTTTTTGATTTCCCTATAATAATGTTTTTGATCTTGTCTCATTTGCTTAGTATATAGTCTCTTAGCTTCTGAACTACTTTCTCGAGAATCTCTTCTATATTTTCCATTTCCCTGCGGGTAGTTGTACCAATTCCACCGTTCGGAAAAAAATGGCGTCTACTAGTTGATAGTTTAATCTCACTAAATATATGGAGATTTTTTCTACTTGTATCTTAAAATATTACACCAGCATGTCACAATAACACACCACAGTTAACTTATATAATTATTATAGAACTAGAAGTCAATGTATTTTTTTAGAAAGAGTTGATTTTTGTAGCTGGCAAGTTTTTTCGTCGTTGCACTAGTGTATGCCCTGGTGTGGTGCGAACTGCCGCTTTGCCGTTCAACGCAGCTCTAGGATGCTTCCCTGGTGCATATACGAGATAAGTTTGGTTTGTCATTGTCTAGCGCCAGTTGAAAAAGTTACATGGAGGAAGTGAAACACCACTTATTGTGAGGTTTAATAAAACTAACACTTTTACTGACACTATTAAACAGACTGTATAATAGATGCAATTAATTGCATTAATAAGTATTAGTCCTTGGATAATACTCTTATTATCTAGATTACAGTTGATAATTTTCTTTGCGCAGTTTTCACAACATAAAAATAAAATCAGTTGGTGTGTTAATCTTACCCAATTCTGTAATATGTAAAGTACAAACAACGAGGTTTGAAACATGTAAACAACTTAATAAGCATTGAAGCACAGTGTACATAACCTAATTCTAAAACCTTGATGCCGCAATCCTTCCACGTGACGTCAGATAATATAAAAGTACAAAACATGTGGAAATAGCATACATACATCAATTTATCTACGTACTAATTGGAATGCATCGCAAGTTTAATAACCATCTATTTCTATACCTTTGTACCTTTTATTTATATGCATGTTTGCGTAGCCAATTTTCATACATACATGCGGTGTAAAATATAAAAACGGTAAGCGCGGTTTATCGCTCGGATTCAAAGATAAGTGACTGGGACGCATTTTATGCGGATTCATTCATGTAACGACAATAAAATTATGATTAAGTGGAGTAAAAAAGCAACTGACCTTTCCCACTTATAAATTTCAATGCCACACGCTAATCCGTTTTGTCGAATCAACTTACTGATGACAACGGTAAATTCACAACATGTAAATACACGAATATTCACTTTCACATTTCTACGATTGACGTGATTCGCGCATACCGTACAAACTATGTATGATAATTCTCTGAGGTTTTCGGCGGTTAGTGTGTACGGTATGTATGTGAATGTATTCACATATGAAACACGTGCCTTGGATCGTGGACGAGTGTAACTGTGATATATCGGCGAGACCGTGGCAGGAGACGCGAGCACCTTATCCTGCAAATTTGTGTCGAAGTAGGTCACGACGTAGCGGTCAGAGACCCAAGGCGAAGTGTTAGGCTCCGCCGAAAGGAAGGGGGGCGAAAAACATCACACATCACGGACAAATACAATGCTGGTTTCACCCACACACACACACAAGCACAGTAAGAGTGAACGGCTCAATTTGTAATGCAATTCCATGTTGTGTGTGTGTGCGTGTCTGTGCGTGTGAGGACGTAATGTAGCATCGCCGCTGCATAATTTTCACTTTTAATATCGTAATGTATTACGAACAATGGAGGCTTTGAAAAAGACTTTGATTAGTAACAATTTACTTTTACCTTGGGAAATACATTTAGGTAGTACATATAGTAACTAGTAGCGCAATAACGAAGAGAAAATTAATGGTTTGTGGTGAAGTTATGGAGCCAATATGTGAGGAGATAGTAATTATCGGAAGAGCATCTATTCTGCCATGTTCCCCTTTTATTTCAAAAAAAAAACTACTTGTATACAAAAAAATAATATACAGGGCATTTCAGATGAAACGAGCCACCTCAAATAACTCTTTTACCTGCTGTGATTTATATAAAATTCAAAACCCGACAATTGTCATATCAAAAGGGATAACTTTTAATGACGGGCCTAACAATTTAAAATCATTTCTTAAAATTGGAACAGGGAAGATGGGTCTTGTGACCACTCATTCAAAAGGTCTTTTAATTCCCTTCACGGCAACATGTATGAAAAAGTATTTTTTTTCATCAGTAAGCAAAAAGTGCATAATTTGCATTTGTGTAATAAAATACGATTAGAATGAAATGGTCACGCCAGTACCACCTTGTTCGACAAACCAAGGGTATGAATCTTTTGAGGCATAAAGTTACTGAAAAAAAATATCGACACTCCTGTAGAGATAATGAGGAATGATCAGGAGTTCAATATAGAGTTCGTTGAACTTGTAGAGGCATATTCCTGTCTTTATGATAGCACAAGGGAGAACTATCATTTGAACCACGTACAAGAACGAGCATGGAAAAAAGTTGTGGATGAGCTAAAAGAAGGAGATAAATTAATAGCATTCTACTTGATTTTTAACATTTATTTTAATTTAGTTTCTTAAGAACATATAAAATTAGTTACTACCTGTACATAAAGGGATTTTTTGTGCGATGTGTTTATGGCCCCCTTTTTCACTTACCTGGGAAGTGAAAGTAATAGACACTAAAAGTAATTCAAACGCAAAACCTTTTTTGATTTTTAAGTGAGCCATTTATAGTAAAAAATCACATAGCTTTTCTCTTACATCTATAGCGAGGTTGGTCGCCGTTCTTTGATTCGAAGGTCTCACTTGTTGCTGTAATTCTTGATTTCCCACCTCTATATCTGCATCTCTTCCTTTGTCTCCTCAAGGAGAAGAGAATATACCTTCGGCGCTTTAATAAAATTCAAGTTCAAGTTCTATATTGAACTCCTGATCATCCCTCATTATCTCTACAAGAGTGTCGATACTTTTTTTCAGTAACTTTATGCCTCAAAGATTCATACCCTTCGTTCGTCGAACAAAGTGGTACTGACGTGGCGCTTGCCACTCGAGATTAAATTTGCTGTCGCCTAGTGGTGGCCGACTGGTACCACGCCACTATGACACCACGTTCAAGATACCACACCACCACTACACCACATTGGTGCGCGCTAGCCAATTGGTTTTCATGTGCTTAGGTGACATCACTTACCACGCCACCCCCACGCCATTTCGGTGCGCGCCTTGCCTAAGGAAGCTGAACGTGTGGCATACATCTTGGACTTAAGATCCCCTTCCACCAATCCAACGATGAAAGTGGTAATCCAGAAATTGTCGTACTCCGGCAGCGTAATGTGGAGGCGCTCCATCTTGCTTCTACCTCATTCTTCATCACATCTGGACTTTGTTTAAATCATTTTTCGTGATCAAAGGATTGATACATACCGTCCAGCATGTTCAAATACATTTGACCATTTAGAGTCTCATCAATGAATAATTTCATAGGACGTCTACTATGAAATGATTGCCAACGATACTAACCCATATATTAAGTTTTTGTAGCCGTTGTATAAGTGTTTCCCGCGTTAAATGGAGGTTAGTATCACTACAATATCTGAAGTTCTGACTATTTACTTCACCGTTCAATGAAAAAGATAAAAAACAGATATAAAGTTTCGATTATTGTTGAGGCGTTCGGTTATTAATTCACAAAATTGCAAGCTCCTGTCAAAATTCTCCTTATTCAATTCTAAAAGTGTAATTTTAAAGGGATGAAATTGGAGCTTCTTAAGTATTCTACAAACTGATGAACGTCTTACTCCTGATGCTTGAGATACTTGTTTTTCCAATGTCGCATTCCCAAGAACCTGACCTAAGACTTCGACGTTAACATCTTCATTATTGACAACCCGACGAAAATGTCGTTTTTTGTTATGTACAGAGCCCATTTCCGAAAATTTCTGGATTAATTCCTGTAGGTATTTTTGTCGCACATTTCGGCCTGCATGATTTTCGCTGAATAAGTGAGCTATAGCTTTGCACACCTCCTATTCTCTCAATACAAAGTCACTCACGTTCATGGATAAAACAAAAAATGGACCATATTTTTTTTGCGAATTTACGATTAATCGAAAAGTAAACTTCACTAAAGAATATTCCACTAAACAATACAAACGTAAACTAATGCCGTACAAAATAAGTGTCTAAAGCTGAAAACAGAGGCAAAAAAGTGCAGAAAACTGACATTAAAAATAATAAGTGAATGCGACAAAAACAAGTAGGAGTTACCTTGGTTACCACCAAAAAATTGCAAAATGTCAGAAGAGAAAAGATTTGAAGTAGTGCTGTGGATTTAACCGGATACGAACCTGGACGGTGAACCAGTCAATTGGATTGAGTCAAAAATATAGTGGACATGGTTTATAACTAGCAACATTCATTGCTGATAGTGCTCCAAGTTACAATTTTTTTGCAAAAATGAATTCAATTGAAACTTGAATTAAATACATCGTACATTCTAGACATCTAGAGACTTGCCTGAGTAAGTACGGCATCGTGCAAGTTATAAATACGTAACATACATACTGCTGTGTACCGATGGTACAAGCATAAATGCAAAATGAATTCAAAATTAAAAAAAATAAATTTACTAGCTCAGCGGAAAAAAAAATAAAGGGCGCAAAAGACTATCTACTTTCAGGTTACTTTCGCAATTAAACTAATCTTGAAAAGTAAAATGTGGGCGTAAGTAAATTGTATATCTTTAATTATTAAAATTGAAAAGGTTGAATCGACAATAAAAGAATAGAAATTTTGAATGACGTTAATAATCATAAATTTATTTAAAAAAAAACATTTAATTACAATGATGCAGAAATGAAACCGTGAATTTAAGATTCTGGCCGAAAACAAAAACTGCATTAGACTCTACAATTAAAAAGGACGATGCAAATCCTTTAACAAACAAAAGAGGTAAATTTGTTCTAGAAGAAAATCCTATTTCACAAAAAATCCACGTGGTTTCAAAATTACAACACACTAAAATTAAATTAAACGTGGATAAAACAAATGTATAAATATAATTGAAATTTAATCACAAGCACAAAGCTACTTTTTACCTAAACCGAGGTGATTAACAAAAAAAAACTAATTTCAAAACTAAGAAACGAAAAAATTTAAACTCTTTAAACCAAAAAAACTTCTAGATCAAATTATAATAACGGATCTTATATCTAATATGCGCACAATTATATAATATCAATTATTAAAAAGTTGAGTTGCCTGATCGATGAAATAAAATCAAAATAAACGAATCAAAATTTTAAATTAAAATTGAGATACCAAAATGGCAGCAATGAAAATAAGAATATAAGAACTTACTCTCGGCATCAAATCAAGTAACTAAAGGCCTCCGGGTAACAGTCGCATATATATATATATATATATAAAAGATGTGTGGCAAACCAGCGCATAAAATGCAAAGATCACAGACAACTACATTTAAGAAGGACATGAGCTAACATGAGTAAACACTATCAATTTAAAAAGGTGAAAACAATTTAACTAACTGAACATTTAAATTAACAAATTAAACAATCGAATCAAATCAATTAACAAAATCTTACTTAAAAATAAAATATTAACTTCTGAGAGAATTTGCCCGAAACATTGACAAAAACAGATCTCTAACATTATAGCACCGAGTTTATAACCCCTGGGGTGCCAAACCATAGCAATACGTATACGTTTTCGACGAGTATTTATATGACGATGGGTATTACTCGTACGTATAATTGCGCACAGGTGTTTTAGGTAGTACCGTAGTTACCGCAGTATCGCATGATTAGTAATTGGCATCGTCAAGAACAATTGGAAAAACTTATGTACTAAACTTCTTTTTTATTGTCGAAAATATACAGCTTGTCTATTAATTTATAGATCATTTAGAAAGAGAGATTAGTAATTTTACTTTCACATTGTATACACTAAAAAAAAATTAGTAAGTCCTTAAACTGTTTCAAAAATACCTGCTCAATTTTTTACTTAAATGAAGAAACAATCTAACTATACCTTATTTCCTCCAGTTATTTCTTTTTACCAATTTTATGACTGTAGTGGAATATTTTTTAAATTTATGAAATATATCTACTATAAATATTATATGGCATTCCGTCAATAACTGTTTAACTGAAAAGACATGGAAGTGCAATGTAAATAATTTAGGCCCAAATGAATTTGAATAATTTTTTTAGACAATGGAAATAAATACAATTGCATAGGAATATAAATTACGTTATAGGAAAATCATGCCACTAAGTGATAATCAACAAGTAGTACGGCAGACAATTATTGTACCCATACATAAATGACTACATACTACTAGTGATGGCTTCTCCGGATCAGACCTGTTCTTTCAGAGCTGGTTCGCTTATCGGAGTAGATGCACCAAGTTCGCTTTTCGTAAAAGAGCAGGTTTGCTAATCCGCCGGGTGCGGGTGCAGGGACCTGAACGCAGCTTCGGATTCGATTGAACGAGATGGAGCCAGAATACGGGAGCCGGAGCTATTGCATTAGTGCACCCGCACCCGCATTGGTTCTAAACCTTAACCTCAAGAATGATAATATGTACCTCTTCAGATGCAGTATTCTGAGACCCCCTACGGAGTTTCTTGTTATTTAAACTCATTTTTAAATATATTTAGAGAACTTAATACAACAATAATACTTTACGTAGTAAAGCAGTGAACTGACACTGTTAGAAATAAGGGAGGTAGACGGAATATGATCAAGTAAAATTTATTTATTTTTTATATTTTTCCAAATGAAGTAATATCGAATTCGTTTTAAAACTTTTCCGCGTATTGTGGCTAGGTGCGTTTCCTGGATGTTTACTAGCGGCGGCGAATTGTTACCCCGAATTTCAGATTTATTTAGAAATCTATTTTAGTAGTTCTTTTTGAAGGCCGTTCTTGTAATTCATTCAGCCCGCTTGAAATAACAAAGTTAATTGACTTGTCAACAACAAATTTATAGTTTTTCATATTTATTATTTGTAAATAGAATCGTACAATTAATTATCACATATGCATTTTAGAAAAGTAATATACGGATAGAAGTATATCATTAAAATCTGATAGTATAAACGCTAGCTAAATTAAAGTTTGTTTGTATCGAACGAAACTATGTACCTAGTTGTGAGAAAATACGTTCATTTTCACGGATATAAACTTATTACAATAAAATGCAAAGAAATTTCCAGCAAGTTTTTTTGTGTTATTTACACAAAAAAATATTGTACAAACTACTAAATAGTTATCTTGCTATTAAATTGCTATAAATTAGAAAATATTCAAATATATCAGTCTTCCTACTTCGCCACATTTGCTTCTGCATTTCTGGTACCAGTGCAATAAAAAAAGAGTAAAGTATAGAAGTGGACCTGTAGACCTGTGAACCTGATTTCTTGCACCAGGTACGACCGGCTCCGCGTAAGGAGCAGATCGTGCCATCCCTACATACTAGTAAGTACTTTACCTACTCGCATTTCGCATTGTTAGGTAAGGTACTCGCCGATTATTAATTGTTAACAGAATACATTTTTATTTACTTGCGAGGTGTCGAGTACATTTATAATGTATGGATTTTGTTTCAGTCAATAAGTTGTGCTTTACACTACTTATCGCTAACAAGTAGCTATTTAAACATTGGAAGGAAACATGTTTGTGATACACTGCCTTAGAGCTAATTATAATAATTCGCATTAAAAAAAAGCAAATGGGGATTCAGAAAATCGGTAAGAAAATCAAAAATACTGCTAAATAAAAAAATTAACACTAAGAAAATTTCTTTTTTTTTATACGTAGATGCAAGTGTACCTTATAAAATCTTAAATAAACTGATACGAGAAGCGCAATTTAATGTAAATTTATAAAGTTAAAAATTATTGACATACTGAAAATAAAAAAATACTGTTGTGTATAAATTTAAGCTCTTAAAATATGTTCAAGGATGAAGCAGGTTATAGCAAACTTTAAAAATAAAACATTAAGCTGACGTCTCAATTTATATAACAATATTATTTTTGAAAATTGTAGCAAACGTAGGCATACACACAAAAACATTATAAAAACTGGTAAAATACTTATATAAAGATAAATATACAATAAATAAAACTATCTCTTAATTATCCGACCCTAGCGGATAATCGGTCAGACAGTTAATCGGTCATGACAGTTAACCGGTCATAACGGTTAACCGGTCATGACGGTTAACCGGTCACGGCGATTTACCGGGTCGCGCCGGTTATAACCGGTTAAGTATATACTGTCAATCGGTTATGAAACCTGTCCGGTTGCACAGCACTAATTTGAAGCCATTTCCTTCTAATCATGTTTTATTACAGAGGTTGCAAATTATGCATTTTTTGCTTACTGGTTAAAAAAATTCTTTTTGATACATGTTGTCCTAAAGAGAATTAAAAGACATTTTGAGTAAGTGGTCACAAAACGTATTTTCCCTATTCAAATGTTAAAGGTGGGGCCTGCTGCGCTCGCAGGAATGACTTTAAATCGTCAGGCCCCGTCATCAAAAAATCACAGCAGGTAAAGAGTTATTTGAAGTGGCCCGTTTCAATTGAAATGCCATGTATACAATACTAAAAAAAGTTTTACAAACAATGAGACAAATGACCAAACTTGATCCATGCTGAAAAAAAAATCAACTAGAATATATTTATATTTTATTTATAGCGATCCAGAACTCAAACAGCCTTCAAACAGCCCAACAAAAATAGTTCGAAATTATTAATTTTTTTGTATAAATGTGTACATACATACATACAATATACATACATCGTGATAAATTTGTGAGTATCAAAAAAGTCCCTAGACTAGCTAATAATTACTTTGGTGCATAGCCATGTATTCTGTTGTCGCCCCATTTGTCATTTTTGCCATTTTATTATTTTTGACTTGTAATTTTATGTTACCTCGTTTCATCGCGTTTATTGCTAAATAAAATTTGTCTTTTTAGAGACACACCATGCAACAAGTATATTCTCAGATGTACCGTCAATAATTTGTTACTAATTGTAAGTATCCCGATGTTGAAATTGCCTTGCAAGTTTGGATGGAGGACTTGCAGCACTTGAAGAGCTCTTTGGGCTGGTATACATATTTATATGCAGAGTATTACAATAAACACGGAACGACGTATATTAAGCTTATTTGATCGAATTTTAGCAATCGATTATAATCACTCTGTTTGACGTTGAGTACTGTATATAGACCGGATTTAAATAATTATACAGGGTGTTAACAAAATTAAGTTTTTTTTTCATATTTCTTTGAGATACCGTATATATTGTTTTGTGGTTGCATTGTATGTTGAAAGCCAGTGTAAAATTATACCAGGCATTAAATGCCTACATGTAATACTTTTTGAGTTAGACGCATTTGAATGCAGGAATAAATTACGCCCTAACAAGGGACAGGGGGCAAAATGTTAACTTTCACTGATTGTTCTTGATACCTTAACTATTACACACAGTATATATAAACTAGCTACAGATTACGACTTGATTGTTTACTCGTCAAAAATAAAGTACTATGATTATTATCTGTTTGTGCTGGTCGTAAGTATACAAAAGAAAACTAATTATATATACATGCTCAATATGTGGACGTTGTAGTCAGTATTTGTGTTTCCAATACTTTTTTTGAGGAGTTTCAATATGATGACGAAGAGTAATACACATATGTTTTATAAAATAAGACTGTTTGTGCCTTACATAAAATAAATTTTCAATGCAACTTGTTACTTATGTTATTATTCTATTCATACGAAGCATTCATTATTATATAATAGTAGATTGTTCTTTTATATAAATAACTATTCATCATCTGCAAAACGATATGAGCTCAAACTGATATTATTGCTAATATACAATTAGTTTCTTTTGTATACCTACAAATAGCGCGAATACCAATAATGATAGTATTTCATTTGTGACGAATGAACATTGAAGTCGTAATCTCTCGCTGCTTTGTATATACAGTATGCAATGCAACCGCATAACAATATATACAGTATCTCAGAATAAAAAAATATGAAAAAAAATCATAATTTTGTGAACACCTGTATAATTACGTAATTCAGGTCTATATACAGTACTCGATGCCAATAGAGTGATTATAATTCACTTCTAAATTTCGATAAAATAACTACAACATATGTTGTTCCGTGCTTATTGTAAGACCCTGTATATAAACAGCTATATCAACCGAAACGGTTACATAAAGGCTGCAAGTCCTCCATTGAAACATTTTTTCTATATCTCACCGTTTAAAAGTTACTAAAAGATAAACTAAATTTTTGGCGGGCTTTTTTGCGCGTCCATCCAGAAATACTCATTTTGCAGTACTTCAAAGCAGGCAAGGCAGGCAAAAATGTCACTAAAGGTGGGCCACACTAAATTCCACATGACAGACGTGTAATAAATTGTCATTAAGCTATTGTTCAACCATGCTAAGATGAACTGGTGTCTTCATTGCACTTATTATTGATAAATAGATATTGAACTAGAAAGAAAATTACAGAAAAAAGATTTATTCTCGGAAACGTCAAAATACTAAGGTATGTAACATGTGTGGCAACTTGTACCGTCGACTCCCTAGTGTCAAAATTTCTTTTCTGTTTTCAATTCAAAATTAATTCAATTGAATTTCAAAATTTGTCGGCCTAAAAAACATTGTGTATCATACGGCTAGAAATTCTTTTACGAGTATTCGTACTTGTGGGCCTTGGCCACCACCTCGGTTCACAAATCGTACTCATACTCGCAAAACTGTAGGTTCTGGCCTAGCGATACAAATAACTATTGTTTCTAAATTCCAAATAAAAAGTACGTCGAAAATATCTTAAGCATTTTTACTTTAAATAACTTTTATACATACTTCGAAAAGAGGATGAATTTATGAATAACACTTACAAGCTCACGACAGATGGTGCTTATGGTAAGACTTTTTGTTTAATAAAAAAATATCAATACATCGGAAGCAAAATATTGATATCAAAATATCGATGTATCAGAACAAAATATCAATATTTTATATACAGGGTTGGGATAAAGTATGGAACAAAGCAAATATGGGAAAGGATGATGTTGATGAAACTTTGCAGATAAGTGTAACGAAATATAATGGATCTGATGTTGATTTTGTTGTTGTGACTGTACTTGCGGTTCAACCGGAAGTACCCTCTATGTTTTTTATTTAAATGGAACAGCCTGTACATTCTTGCAGATTATAATAGACCTTTTTGCTCCGATTTCGGCCATACTGATTTTAGTACCATTATCTGTAAATAATGGAGAGATAATTAGTTGGGCAAAATTTCAGTGGGGATGCAATAGATCTCAGTATCTAGAAGTGTCAACCACATCCCTTTGTTTGTTTATTGCCCGACAACAAACAAACAAAAGGTATTATCATCTAGTTATCTAGTAGGTAATTGCTGACAAACTGTCAAGTTTATTTAATTCGCGTCCATCGAATTATTAATTGTACGGATGAAAATAGAGCATTTAAATGAAAGAAAGCGTATTGAATTTTTAATGACGGTCGGGTTTGGCGATCGTGTTAGAAGTTAGAACTCATGAAGAAGTGTGTCACCTTTTTAATGATTTGCATCCCCGAAAGAATTCCTATAACACTTTCAGCTGCAACGGTTAAAAATTCACCAAAAAACAGGAGGATCGCAACTAACGAAGCTGTTAGAAAAAAACATTGCTATTGAATTAGAAGAATTTCCTTAAACTTCTACTGTAACTTTAGCATTAAACCATGGTATAAGTCGTTGTTCTGCAGAAAAAAAAATATTGAAAAGATAAAAGTTCCATGCGTATAAAGTACACTTACTTCAAAAACTGTCAGATGATGATTTTGACCGATGCCTAGAGTTTTGCGAAATAATGATGGAAATTTGTAATGCAGACGAACATTTTGCAACTAATATGGTATTTTCTGACGAAGCAACTTTCTGTTTAAATTTAACAGTCAATCGCCATAATTCCAGATACTGGTCGAATGAGAATCCTTGGATTCATAAAGCCCATACTCAACATCCTCAAAAGTTGAATGTTTGGATGGAAAATAGACCCATTTCTTTATTGTAAGAAACTTGTATGGGGAAAAGTATTTGGATCTGCCGAGAAACCACATTATTGCTGAATTTCAACACAATGGGGAGTTGCCTCAAAGTTTTTAGTTTCAACAGGATGGAGTGCCTCCCCACTGTGATAGACGAGTTAGGAAATTTTTAGATGCTACTTTCCTAAATTGATGGATTGGACGTAGAAGATTCATGGAGTGGCCTACGGCTCCAGACCTTAGTCCATTAGATTTTTATCTGTGGTTTTCTCAAATCTCCTGTTTAGGTTAGGTGACCTACTTTGCAGAAGTTGAGGCAAAGAATAGTTGACGAATGTGATTTAATCCGTAGAGAAGTTTTGGAAAAGGTAATTCAGGAATTTCGTAGAAGACCTGCATATTGTCAGGGGGCAAACGGAGAGCATTTTGAACATTTTAAATAAGTTCGTTTATAAAATGACCGCTTTGTCAATATTTTACAATAAATAAAAGTCATTGTTCGGTAAATGTGAAGTGTTTTATCTCTCCACTATTTACAGATAATGGTACTAAAACTAGCATGGCCAAATTCGGAAAAAACAAGGTCTCTTATAATCTGCAAAAATATACAGAATGTTCCATTTAAAAAAAAAATGGAGGGTGCTGGTTAAACCGGAAGTACAGTCACAACAGCAAAATCGAAATCAGATGTATTATATTTCGTTACACTTATCTGCAAAGTTTCATTAACACCATCCCCTCCGTTTTAAAGTTATTTGCTTGGTTTCATACTTTATCCCAACACTGTAAATCGATATATTTGCTATTTCTACTCCTGATGGTACCAAAAAGTGATTACAAATTATTAAGACAATTTTGAGTAATTTTCTACAGAATATAAAATTAACAGTGCCAGCGGTATTGTCTTCAGTATGTAATCTTTCTGTTTTCTTGAATTCATTACTGAGCCAGTCTTCAAAAACTTCTTAATAAGTTCTTGTGCAGCCAGACGTGACTCAAAAATCTGTAAACTTTTCATTCAAACAAATTTTATTTCCGCTTACATAACATAATATTGAATGAACTAATTAATGTATTTCTGCTAATTACTATAATAAATTTTAAGATGAATTTTTCCCATTTTCATACTATAAGAAGCTTGCAATTTCTGTAATATTGTATAAACTTTCTGTTCTAATGTTAATACTTTATTGTAAAAAATATTGGCAGTTATTTTTACGTTAAACTACAAGCAAATAGTCTTACGGTATTACTTCACCAACGTGAAAGATAACGAAACGTCAGATTTTGCCAAAAAACTAAATTAAAAAAATTTAAAACAATTTTTATGTTCAGGATGTTATACTATTATTTATTTAAGGGTAACAATTTTCGAGTATCGAATGAGTTAATTGTTTTATTATGAGTAACTATTCAAGTACATACTAGCAAAAATGACGAAAAATATGATGTAGACTGTTGTCTAAAATTGTATTTTCACACTGGTTATATGTTTCTCTACACACTTTATTCCGAGAATACCATTTTCTTTATTATTTTCAGTGCAGGATGAGTAACCCAAATTCTTGGTAGATTGCGGTTGAAGGTTAAGTTCACCGGAAGCGTTTAGTGATTCTAAGAATTTATTTTATTTTAGAAAAAGTAAAATCATGCGGAGAATCACATTGGTAAGTATTTCATCCAAGAGCGTATATATGTATGAGTATATAACGAAATAAGGAAAGACGTACGAATAAAATGATTGTTTATTTTGAAACATTCAAAGATGCACAGCCATGCCGTGCCAGCAATTTCTTATTTGAGTCTGTGCATGATTTTCGCTTAGGTATTGGGGCAATTCTATAACAATGACTAATAGAATAAATACAGATACGAACTTACATGTATCTAATTCAGAGACTACATGTTTAGTTTAGCTAGATATGCTTGTTTGTCGTCTGCAAATATTCATTTGTCAAAAACGAATTTTACTACTAGTGACTATTCAACATGAAGATCAGTTAGACGTTAGGCTATCGGTACGGTTATTACACAGGGTGTTTCACAAGGAGGGAATTGCTCTATAACTCGTAAAAAGCGACAGATATAAAATAAAATTTTAAGTAAACTAACTTTTGAAATACCATAATACAAATTTTCAGATCTACTTACACTTTCAGGTGTGTTTATACTTCAACTTTAATATACTGGGTGGCCGTCACTAAAGTTAGTCAGACAAAATCAATTAGAGATATCCAACATATATGTATTATACCTATATTACTTACTAAAGGAGAAAATCATGAGTAACAATATGAGAGCAGTATATATCTCCATCTCTTTTTCATGGGTGAGTTAGCTAAACTGCGCATGTGCCGCATGTGGAAACTTATTGGTCCAAAGCGACCGATAGACGCTATGAAAATTGGTTGGTTTGTACTTTGATCATTGCGCATAGTGACACAACCGAAATCACGCGTTGATTATTGGCGATTAGCGTTTGTAAATAAATGTGCCATTAGTGTGCTACGGAGGTTTTTAGAATGAGTGCAAAAAGAAAGGAATAACCGAAATGGACATGTTTGGTGTAACAGCTCTGGAGGTACTGCAGCACATATTAATCAATATCTATATCAAAGTAAAATTATAATTATTGTCATCAAAACTATTCAAGATTTCCCCTTTCCGATCATAAATTTATATAGAATTTGCATTTTCGGTGGTTACAATATAAATCTTCTAATTATAATTATGTGTAATCAATTAAGTTTTAAAAATTGTCAAGTACACATCGTTGCATTCCTAAAATTATATATATATATTAATTCGTTACTTTGTTCAAATTGAAATTTTAACCGCCATTTTCTTTTGATGGTGCATGGCCAGTAAACACAATTCACCCGTAAGAAAAGGATACAATGATATATGCCTCTCATATTGTTGGTCACGTTTCTTGTCCATTATTAGGATAGGGAATTAGCAATATAGGTATAATACATATATGATATCCAAATATTTGTTTTAAAAAGAACACCTGTGTATGTGTGCATTATTGAATTCTTACAACAAACGTTTTAATTTTTATTAAGCCTAGAGGATATGCTTAACATCTGTCTATCTCCTTTGTTCTTTGAGTTATTATGATTTTCATTATTTTTTTCTTTATTCTAATTGTATTTATAATTTTAATAGTTGACGATTTGATAATAATAGTAAGTTTTTTGACATTTGATCGGGTTTAGCGATAACAATTCCGGTATTTGAATAAAATAAAGTTTCCCAAAGCACAATTAATTAATATAGCGCAATTACTATAGAAGAATGTGGCAGAAACTATTTTCTGATTTCACTGATATATCCAAACTCGGAAAAGACGCGGACGACGACGAGTGTGTTTTCCTAACTACTAAACTAAACTAAAGACTCAAAGAGAGATTTGAAAGCATCCGAAAAGTAGAATATCAAAAAAGAAAAAAAAAAAAAGAAAACTGCAGCCAATGAGGAAAACGCGTTTTAGTAGTAGGCTGTAGATACAATAGAAATATCATTGACATATATTATGTGTGACGCATTTAAATAAAAATAAATTTCATCCATATCATTATCAATACGTTTAAATACTAGACCAACGTGATTCTGATCAAAAGTGTCAATAAAAATAAGAAAAACCAGCAAAAAAGCGAAAGGAATCAGAGTTGTCTAAAAAATATATTTATTATGAAGCTATCATCCATAATTCATCCAAGAAAAACTGCTTCTTTGTTTTTGACAAATGACATATGCGTTTTTCTCCGAAAACATCTCAATTTCCATTATTATTATACAATTAATCAGTATGTTATTGGGAGTGTAAACCATCAGCATCGATGATAGATTATAAACACATTTTTAGTTTCGCACTTTTTTAATGGTTATCTCATAGGACCACATTCTTTATACTATCGAGAGAATGAATTTAGAAAGTTGTTGGATGACTTATCTCTTGAAGTATGATAGCAAATGTAGTTTCAACATGAGGCACTGGATTACTTGAAGCATAGCGTAATTAATTATTTAAATGAGCACTCTCCTGATAGATGGATAGGAAAAGGAGATCTAGTTAGATAGCCGCCAAGGTTCGCAGACATAACCAACTTGGGATTTTTTTTGTGGTGATGTCAAGGAGATTGTTTACGGTCAGCCTGCAATAACTGTGGATGATATGAAAATTATAATTAAAAATGCGTTTTCTGACAGTGCCTCTGAAGGAATGCTGTTCCAAATAAAATTTTCGTAAACAGTCTATAAATGTGCATTGCATAAAACGGCAATTAAGTACATAGCAAACCTTGTGCCGCGGTTTGCCACTTATCATAGAATAACTTATGTAGAATGGCAACTGAAGCAGTGGAGGTGAACTTGTATTTGACGCTCTCCGGAAAAACGCGCCACCAACTAAATAACTTACAAGATAATATTTTTCTAGGAAATCTCTGTTTAAGATTGACAATATTATTTTAGGCCAAAGAATAGCCACTTTTAAAGCCACGGCAAAAGAAAAACAGATTGAGATGGGCAAAAGAACATAAAAATTAGACACTTCAGTAATGGTAATGGAACGATAAGACCCGATTTCAAGTGTGTGCTGGAGACAGAAGAAGTATTCGCAAAAACACGGAGGCGTTCCGTCTTGATTGTATCAAAAGAAATGTTAAATTTTCTGCATCGGTTATAGTCTGGGACAGCATGTTAGCCAGAGGAAAAGGAAAGCTTTTTTTAAGGAGTAGGTAGAGCCCAAGCAATTTACTGCTTGTCAGGGGTTAATGGAACTGTATACTAATAAATACTTAGACATTTTAAAGAATCGCTTTTAACGGTCACGGAAGAGTATTTAACACCAAAACAAGAGTTCTTATTCCAGCAGAAGGGCCCAGCGCACCTATCACACCTAAAAAGGCCCTAAAGTGCATAAAAAAACTATGCACCAGTTATGGAATAGATTTCTAGTAGAGTCGACTTGTCTCCAATCTAAATTTTGTGGCACGAGATGAAAATGTGCTGTGGTAACATCCTGGTAGAACAATTTCTGAACTTAAGCAAAAACTTCAGGATATATGGGTTCTTTTACACCAGAATTTTGCCAAGGTGTGGTTAATACTATGCCTCGTAGAATTTCGTGTTATAAAAATAAAGGTAAAGTTACTCACAATCAGTGGTAAAAATTAAATAGATTTTTTTGTTAATTTTTCGTTGGGTCACATTGTGTAGTTTTCATCTAAAATCTCTTCATTACATATCTCAATGGCGTAGATTTCAGCTGGAAGATCCTTGTGTATTGTTCAAGGTTATAATATTTTCTAACTTTTGGACTGCCACAAAATATTTCTGCGCCCACATTCTGTTCGGCTTTTCGAAAGAAAAACATTGGTGAAATCAAATTTTAAACAATTGTTCAGATATTTTTCATGCATTTTTTATTTGGGATTTGGATATGAAATCTACTTTTTAATAATCCTTAATTTTTTTTAGTTATGATGCCATATTATTTTTTCCTTAAATGGAAACCACGGTAGTCCATGTTATAATTAAATAATAAATTATGCGGGCTTTACAAAAACATATAATATTCTAAATATTAAGCAAGATATTGCGTTTTTAAATTTCTAATATATTTCTAGCGTGTCATGAATACGACAGATCTGTGGAAAAAATCTGCGGAGTGGCATGAGAGCCAAACAAAATAATAATAATGACTTTGCTAATGAAATAGCAGTGTGTTATGATTGTTAATGTATGAAAACTATTCCTTACACAGAGTTACAAATTGAAACAATTGTTGTTTTATCTGCCAAACTGTGAGTGCATCGGTGTTAGTTACATTATTTTATCCAATATCGTTATAATCTTCTTCGGGTTGCTTGAGTTTCGTTATTGTTTAATTAGTTTCGCCTTATATTTTTATTGCATTGTTATTTTTAAAAATTGGTTGAGTTCAACAATCGTGAAAAATGTGACATGTTGCAAGCATATATTGAAAGTGGAATGAACGCTAGAAGAGCTTTAAATCTGTATTTTCTGAGATATACCGAAAGGAATTTACAAAATGATTGTATTTTCAAAATACTGGAGAATAATTTAAGAAATCATAGATCATTTAGAAAAATTCGATCAAAAAAAATAGATGAGACTAAGAAGTAAAAGGATATATCGATAACAAAAAAAATCGAAACATTTGCATTAAGAATTTAGGCGGCTACACTTATACAGTACAATTGCGAAACAAACAAATAAAAATATACAAAAAGATCGGTAAAAGTAATGAAAAGGAAAATCAGAAAACAAGAATTAATTAAATCAATGTAAATATTGCCCATGTGTTCAGTGTCTTTTTAAAATTGACTGCATCTGTAAATTCATTTCATATCCCAAAAACTGCGTTACATCCAGAACTGTGACATTATCAAAATCGAAAAGGTGTCCGGTCTCAGTAGTATCAATGTAATGCCCTTGGACTGTGTTTTGGTATTGCTTTTATGCATACTTAAGTATGCTTTCTTAATTGTTGAATATAGACAACTTGAGCGCGTTATAACACAAGTAGCATGTGACGAGTCTGGGTTGTAAATTTCATTTCCGATAAGATGGGGAATAAAAATCCAGGGTAGCTATTAGTGATGTAACGAATACGTGATTTTACACATTCGCGAATGCGAATGCGAATATGTGCACTAGACATTCGCGAATGCGAATGCGAATATTAACTTTTTAACTTTACTAGCGTCATCTATTAGTTTTCAGTTTACAACTATACGAAGACTTGCATTAAGCACACGCAGAGAATTAAATTCCATTCGCTCCATCACCGCAACGAAACTAGCCAAGTACAACCAAATTGTTTCGACTTTTTACGTCTTATTCTTGTCAATTCAAGTTTAATTTTGAGATTATTGATAGTTAGAATATTCGCTACATCACTAGTAGCTATACGCAATAACGTATAGCAGATATCTGGAGTCGACGCTTCAAAATATAATTATTAAAGTACATTTTATTTTACATATTCTTTTTTAACCAACATTCGCTTCTAAAAATACATCTTTTTTTAAAATTATGTACCTACCTATTTTTTGTTGTTAATAAATTTATAATAATTTTTTTAAAATTACTTATAACAAATAAATGTACAAAAAGAACGATTTGTTAACGATAATCTGTTAATCGTAGAGTCGATGCTCCAAACGTTGAAGGAAAATTGAAATGTCAACGTCCTAAGGATATCAGGACGTTGACAAGCCGGATGTTCTGCATGTTTAATTATTTACTGAGTCATAACAATTGAAGCTGTACTTGTATGTATGCGCGTATATGCCACTTAGATATGTATATAATTTATATTGAATGTAATCCGGACGAAATTCTTAGGGATCGATGAGTATTTGACGCTGCCGTGAGCTTGGTTACACTGAGAAAAATGGTTGGTTTAATCCAACATAAAATTTTGTGTTACCATTTTTATGTTAGCCAAAAACAAAATAATGTTAAAGAAATCCGTTATTGTGTTTGACTAAAACATATATGTTGCGTTAACATTTTTTTTTTGGATTAACGATATTTAGTGTTGATTTATGGGTGACCATTTTACTCTTTTAAAATAAAGTGCAACGTTAACTCAAACTTATAAATGTGCGTTATTTTAATACATAGAAATTGCTGAAACAATATCAATCTACGTTTTATCTTTACATGTGCGTTTGTCTTAATTGTTTAATTTTTCCGTATAATTTACCCTACATATCTTACAATTTCTACAGTATATGGTATTTTTACAGTTTTAGTTTGTTTTATGTTTTCTGACTTTTCCTTTGGGACTTATATTACTTCTAGCCTGAGGATGGGAGTCATTCTCGGAACTAGTTGCTACAACTAATTATTTTTAATGTACGGACATGGTGAGTTAGGACCGATTTAGTCGTTTTAATTCTATAATATTAACTGATTTTCACGTAACCATAGTTAAATGAAAAATGTTATTGTCAACCAACGAAAATATAAAATAATGTTCAAGTTTCAACTTGTTCTAATTAACAATGAAAATGGTTCCTTTAAAATTACTAGAAAGTTAACATTCTTCTTTTCCATTCCAAGTCTTCTCCATTCAACTAAAAAAGCGATTAGGTAAACGAACCTGAAGCATTAAATAATAGTTATTTGTATCACTAGGCCAGAAACTACAGTTTTGCGAGTATGAGTACGGTTTGTGGGACGAAGCGGTAGCCGAGGCCCACAAGTACGAATACTCGCAAAAGAGTTTCTGGCCGTGTGATACACAATGTTTTTTGGGCCGACAAATCTTAATTTTGAAGTGAAAATAGAAAAGAAATTTTGACACTAGGGAATTGACAGTACAAGTTGGCACACATGTCACATACCTTAGTATTTTGATGTTTCCCAGAATAAATCTTTTTCTATAATTTTCCTTCTAGTTTAATATCTATTTATCAATAATAAGTGCAATGAAGACACCTAAGTTCATCTTAGCATGGTTGAATAGTAGCAATTTATTATACATCTGTCATGTGACTCTAGTGTGGCCAACCTTTAGTGACATTTTTGCCTGCCTAGGCAGGAAAACAATAGTTTTCCTACCGCTTTTAAGTACTGCAAAATGAGTGTTTCTGGACGGAGGCGCAAAAAAATATATTTTGAATTGTGGAAATTGAAGAATATTAGTACCACAGTAGCATCCTATCTATTTTGTAGTAGTTTTCTCCCTGTACAATACAGCAAATACGTTGTACAAATTACTTGTATATACATTACAGAAACTGTCACATGGATGGCGCTTCTCCAATTTCATTCCAGTAACCAAACATATTTTGGCATAAATAGTAAAGTAAATGCAATTATTAAACATCAACCTGGCATATTTACCAGATAAACATCTAATAGAAGCCGTGTTCGTGGAAAGCAATATTTTTGGATCAATTAAATAAAATTATAGTTTTTTGTGCAACACATGAAAGTAATCTTATTTTAAATTAATTTTTTGTTTGCCCAATATACATTGTTGTATTAATATAAACCAAAATAATGTACACTGAATCAGTACAATAAGAGGTTTTGAAACTTTTTGTCTGTTTAGTGAAACGAAAATAACGTTATTTCGAACAAATCATAAAACAAACTTGGTGCAGTAGAAGCATATTATACGTTGACATCACTCATCTTTTTGTGTTCTTGTTACTTAATTTACTGTCCAATGAACATTTTATGCTAATACTGTTTCATGGATTGAATAAATCCAATGGTTATATACAACCCAAAAACTGTGTGAAATTAACGCATTTTGCGTTGACTAAACACAATTTTTTTCTCAGTGTATAAACGATTTATATACTTATACGTATATTTCTGGTAAGTGATAAGTTTGGTATTGACTTGCATGCAACACTTGTTAAACCCACCTTTTATTAGCTATTCAGTATTGTTTGCTGACTAAATATGTATATTCTATCGCAGATAAATATAATACATCATTTAACTTTTTTTAAAAATTTCGACAAAGATTACGAAGCTAGAAAAGAAATAGAATTTGTTTGTCATTGTATCCAGGGATGGCTCAAGATTTTATGTAATCTAAAAGGAATGAAATCGTTGGTAGACAATACGAACATTCTATCTAATAGCCGATTTTGGATTAAAATAATTCCGTATTCGAACCTACTTTTTTTAAAGCTGGTTCTTTTGTAGGTCGAATCGTGTGTTAAATTTCTCGTGTCACGTCAAGTTGCCTTCCTTAATGTGTTCCTCTCTAAGTTAATAGTTACCACATATATGTGTTTTATGCAGGTAGGTACTTTGAGTATAAGAGTTTGGTTGAATACAAAACAAATAATTTAAGTGGAACGTGTAGTTTTATTAATATATTATGAAAATTTGCTCGATTTTAATGTGCTTTCGACAATTAGAATACCTTTATATAATTATTATGCAACACCAGTGGAAAATAGATGTTGGTGTTACATCCCATACATATTAAGAGTACAGTTTTCTACAACTGCCTGATTTTAGACGAGTTGTCAGATGTGGAAACAACCGTTTTCACAACACATAGGTAGGTATAATCTGTCTCAAGCGCAAGCTTTACAAGGTTTTTCATACACCGCTTCTTTATTATGACGCAGAGATACATATTTACTACATTTAGAGTAAATATTAAAAATAAGGTTTTTGAATTACTACACTTAAAGAAAACAATTAACGTTTGCGCTCACTCACCCCAGCAATAACACATAATCATTCACACTAGCAAGAAAACAGTTCAATATATAATTGAATTTAAAATGATTGAAATTAATACTTCTAGTTGTTGGGATAACACTGACAAATGGTCAAATTAACATAATTATTTTAATAAGATATACCTACCTACTTTTTGGTTATTTTATCAATTTTCTTGTTTGACTGTACTATTCAAACATGTTCAGTAACACTTAATGGTTACATCAACCACAAGAAAGTAGCTTTACAAAAGTAAATACTATTCAAACAACGAATGATATAAAATGCATGAAACATCTTTTGTAATGTTAATTTAAGGTTTAGAAAGCATTGCACGTATTTCAAATAAGAAGTTTTAAGTTTACAAACATTTTTTTTTTGTTAGTGCATGAAACGTTTTCGGAAAATACCAAGAATAGCTCGGGTTCTCTGAAGATCGTAACGTTGGGGTGTATGAGTGTAGAATGACTCCAGAATCACGATAGAGTGTTTATTTTTCAACGGCGACCACGTCTTCCATACTTTTTTCTTTAAAAAGGGAAATTTTGAACAAAAAAATATACCAACCAATAATCGTTATAACCGAGTATTAAATTGTTTCAACTAACTTATTTTCTTGAAATAATACCTTTTCATGTATTATTTTTACCAAAAAAACTATATTGAGTATATTGTATTCGGCTTTTTTTATGTTGGTACGTTGATGTCACAGGATCACAGTTTATTATCCATAATAAACAATACACAAATGTATACTTTTTCAACAAAAATAATACATGAAAAGGTATTATTTAAACAAAATAAGTTAGTTGGAACTATTTAATACTTGGTTACAACTGTTATTGGTAGATAAATGCGTTCTTTTTCAAGATTTCGACGTGTTTTGTGTGGTGATATAATCTGAAAATCGCATCTTTTTTTAAGAAAAAACAGTGGAAGACGTGCTCTCTGTCGAAAAATAAACACTTTATCGTGATTTTGGAGTCATTCTACACCCATACAGCCCAACATTACGATTTTCAGAGCACCCGGGTTATTCTTGATATTATCCAACATTTCTTCCAAACAACGTTTATCATTATAGTCGATGTAGTTGCAACACAATTCTAAGTTGACAAGAGCAATATGGAGTTCCAATAAAAATCGCAACTATATAAAATTGGCTCCCTTTTTTTATATCCTTTGTAGATTCTCTAATTTTGCCCTCCTAATTAGGCCTATCATTTGTGAGAGCGGCTCCTTTGTGTAGCTGTTAGCTGTAGGTTTCTCTACGCCCATTACTAGAAACCTTGTCCACGTCAGGCCTTCATATTGCTACAGTACATGAACTGGTGTTCCTTCCTCCTGTTGGCAGAATCGGCAAGTAGGATCATCTACCAGGGCTAGATATGTTATATATATTTGTCTATTTAGTCTACAGTGACCAGTCAGCAGAGCTACTATCATTTTGACGGTCTTCCCAGTTTTATTTACTAGGTCTTTAGCAAACTCAGGCCTCTGTTCCTTTAGAAACTATTTTGTCTATCTTTGCCCTGGTTACCTTTGCCAACACTCTCTGAACTCATTATGTATCCATTCATCAATGGATTTTTTATGTGCGATTTGGTAATGCCAAAAGAAGAGCCAGCTCAAACAAATGACCTTGATGAACCTCGCCTGGCCAGATCGTCTGCTATCTCGTTTTCCTTCATGCCCGAGTGGCTAGGAATGAAGCCAATGTTAATCTCCTTTGGGCGCCCACCTCATTTAGGGCGCTTACACTGTCGCAAATCAGCTTAGAATAACAGTTACGGAACTGATCGCTTTAAGCACCATTTATACTCTAGTATTCAAGTTTTTAAAGCGTGAGGGCATGACTGACGCTATGAAAAGCCTTAGACAGATTTAATAAAGTTGCTGATGTAGACTGTTGTTTATCAAATTCTTTTTTGAATTATTGAACAACCAGCTTATTAATGGCTGTAACAGTGGACAAGATCTTACTCCGTTTTGTGGATTGTAAACAATAATACAGGAGACGCCGCTAATGAGAATCACGTTGGTACACGGCATTTATGAGTCAATTAAGCGGCCCCTGCAGAAAAATCGTATTATAAGGTTCTACTACATATATGAAGTCCGTGACGTAATCTCACATGTAGAAGCGATCATTTATTTATAATAAGAACATAAAAATTTAATTTGATTTTAATAACGTTTCATAATACATACAACATTTTTTAACATGAATAAATGATGATGATAATTTACTTTATTAAAATACGAGTTAGTTGTGGTTTAACGACTGGGTATCTTGGAAATGGCGCTTTCTTCAACCTTATAAAACGATCTAAAAAATTCTTCTACAGATCCTTCTCTTAATTCCAAATTTCTTCTCAAAACTAGCAAAGCGCACGAATTTCCTTTGATGTTGGAACCACGCTATTCTCAATATTATCGTTTTCATTAGATCTTCACCCTCTTGCAATTACTCTTTTTCTAAAAAGAATTTTGCCACTATAGTTTATTCGGAATCATTTTGAACAACTGGCACAGCTTCATCTATATCCACCCTAATACTCAATTCATCATCCAAATCAGTTTCTAAAATCTCATTATTCTCTTCCTTGCGGAACTTATTTTCTAAAACAGTTTACAATTGTGGAAATTTTTACATTTTCCCAGGTTTTCTGTATCATATGGAAGACAGTGATAAAGTGATATACTTTTTGCAACATCATTGGCTTACTTTTTGTTATTTTCGTCGATTATTTGGATAATAAAATTCTTTCGATATAACGTCTTTAAAGTTTTTATAATTCCCCGATCAAGCGTTTGGATCAATGATGTGTTCGGTGGCAGAAAAAACAATTTTATGTTGTTTAAACTACAACATTTGGATGGGCGGTACAGTTGCCCAAGATCAGTGCAATTTATTTTATTTTGTGTACTAAGCTCCCGATTATATGCTATTAAAAACTCGCAAAATATTTCGTTTGTCATCCATGCAATTGGTAACGACTTACCACGAAAACATCGGCGATTTTGAAATTTTCCAATTACCAATAACTTATTTTTATCTGTTCCGGACATGTTTAACCAACACTGTAATACGTTCTGTTTGCTTCTTACCAGCGGCATCAGTCTCGTTTTTGAACACCGATGAATAATCCGGTATCGCTCTGAAATATAGTCTTGCCTCATCGGTATTTCATTTGGTTGCAAATCATTCAAAAGTCCCGGTAAATGGCATTTTCAGCAGCTGGTTTATCTGCATCTTTATTTTCTCCATGAAGTTTCTTAAAAATGATATTGTTTCCTTTCAACGGCTTAGCCAGCCATCAGCAGGCTTAAAGTTTTCATGGCCTAAATTTGATGCGAAATACGCAGCTTTTCCCATTAAAATTCCCCAGCCGATTGGTGCATTTTGCATTCGTGCGTTTGTATCGTAAAAGCGCAGTTTCTACTCTAACATCTTTTCCGCGCCGTCTTTTCTTACGATTTGGTGTTTCACTAGATGTTACCACTAGATTCGTGGAATTATTTCTCGATCACGTAGCAGTCTACTAAGTGTAGATTGCGATATTTTTTAGGTGCAATACGTTGATTACATGATGGTAGAGCACCGTAGTTTTTTTAAAATTTTTGTTTTTTTACGAAGACTCATGTCTTTCTCATGTCGCCTCGTTTCTTTAGGCATCTTAAATACGTGCGTAACCTGCGGGATATAAATTCAAACTGAAGGTACGATTTCTTACTTATCTGCTTGTTTTTACAGTAATACTACAGGTAATTCCTCGAATATCGATGACTCAGAGATAACATAAGATTCAAATAAACGGCGGCGTTGTTTTTAATGATTTAAATAAGCGGAAAAAATACATTGAATAATATGTAACTGGCGTGCGCTGTATGTGTGCAATCTAAATAATTCAAAAGAGGAGTTTCTAAGCAATTTCCTATAGTCCTTCGGGGAGTCAAAATTGGTCGATAGCACTTTGGTTCATTTTTATTTCCTCCTTTGATGAGGAGTAAAACTTTAGCCAATTTTAATTCTTTGGAATTAGATTCTTTTCCATACTTTTACTCAAAAGTCTAGAAATTGGTTTAGATATAAATGATACAACGCGTTTTAAGAGCTCCTGTGTTTTCGACTTTCTCAGTTTTGTGATGATTTCAGGAATCTCTGTTTCGCTCGAATAATCCAAATAAAAGGATTTCTGTTGTCTTTCTTTTGCTTTTTTCTTATAAAGATGTGATTCTGAACCAAGAGTGTGTCTCCAATCCTCAAGTGTTTGTTGATTTATGCATAATGCTGAATATATTAATTAATTCCTCCATTTTTCCTACAAATGGGTAAATAACATTTAGAAATCATTGCAATTGTTGAATGTGTTAAGGATCTGTGAGGGAAACTGTGTGCGAAAAGTTTGTAAAGTCCTCCAAAGAATACTTTAGAAATGTTGGCCGCAGAAGTTTCTTGAAAAAACATGATTCCAATTCAATTTATTTACTTCAAAAGCAAAACTTAACAGTTTTGATCCAGTAATTGGCCGTATATATATTCTTCCTCTGAATTTTTTTTGATGAGTAATCATTTGATAATTTCTAACCAATTTATTTACATTTACTCCTAATAAGCAATGTATAATGTTTGTGAAACAATTGCTGACACAAGTGCTGCTATTAGATAATAACTCTAATAAATTATAAGTTTACAATCACTCTATCATATTTACACACTCGGCATTAGAATTCTTAAAATTAATTTTTAATTGAAATCAATAATTAAAATAATGTGGGTGTTCAATATAACGAGACAGCAATACAAACCTTTAAATTGTTGAGTTTGAGATTTGATACAGAGTCTGTCTATTTGTCTGCAGATAAATATTGTATATAGGTATATCTAAATTAGAATAAACTCCTTTAATATTTTCTATTATATAATTTATAAGTACATTGCACAATAATATGTGCCTTTCTAGAGATAATGATTATTAGAGAAGAGACATTACAATACTTGACAGCGATAATTTTGGCGCCTCTACATCGTGCAATTTACCTTCATAGGTAAATGACTGGAATCCATTTTTATAGTTTTGTTATAGTTATCTGCTTAAAATGATAACTAATACATAATATGAGAGCAGCTGACAGTTAAAATTTTGGATTGTTTATTTACATTTATTTAACATGGCGATGTTAGCTACCTATTTTAAATCTTGTCATTATTTATCACAATAACCAACTTAATGAATTTCAGTTTATGTTTACTTTACAAAGGAATGTAATTTTGGCCTGAAATGTATTCGACATTGCGGAAATCAGTATGTTTTAATCTTCACATTTCAAAAATTTATTCACATTATAGACTGCGTTGTAGCAACTAAGTTTAGTTAAATCTAGAACTCCTATCCACTTGTGCACGCCTGACATCATTGTTGCCAAATCAGCGCATGGTTGTATGTCAGAAATAAATTGGGAATGATGTGTATAAAAAATCTTACAGCAAATTGGTGTAGAAGTATTTATTTAATAAACGCCCAATAATTTAACAATATATAGGACGAAAAAAAATTCAAAATTCTTTGATATATCAGTGAATATTTTGGTGAAACAATGCTAGTAATTCGTAGTTTTAAAATGGGCTACCTCTGACACTTAGAGCAAATGAACATTAATCAATTTCGTACAATTTTCACAAAAACGGTAATATCTTAGAAACAGTTGAAGATAGGTAGGTATAGCCAGAAAATCCCGGTTGCAGTCGTCATAGAATTTTATGCCGAATTTAAAAATGTAATAACACATAGACTGTTCCATTTAAAATAATAAAGTAGCGACTTCCGGTAAAGCGGAAGTGTAACAAACTTCAAAATATTTTGGAATAAAAGTAACAACACAAACTCTAAATTTTTAAGGATGAAGAGTGTGCTTAAGCCGGAATATTTCTAATTAACCAGTTTCGTGGAAAAACTTGTATCATCATAACAATCTATAAGACCAAAAGGATAAGGATACAGAGGCAGCAAGAGCCAAATGTACTAGAGATGATCGATATATACGAAAAATCGCTTTAGCAATCAGCTATGCGAAAGTCAAAACACCAGCGAAAACAAAAACAGTGATTCATAACTATATAGTAATCGCCAGTCGCACTAAATATATAGCCTGACCCACCACCAGAGCTGAATGCATTCGGGTAAGTTTTAAATTTCAAATGGTGATTTCATTTTATGAAGAATTCTGTTTAAAATGTGTGAAAAATTTGAAATTACCATTTAATGATTAGAAGATTCACTTAAGAACTTAAGTGTTCGGGAGTTTCAAAAGCCCGTGGGCTATGCTAGATGTAATTTGTGTATCAGGAATCCTTTCGTGCTAAAAATTATTAATATTAAGCGCGAACATAAATACCATTACTCAAATCTGTTACAAATATCAGAGAAAAAACTGTGCACCTTGTTTTCTTCAGAGAATTGCAAAGGGTTTTTTTTTCAAAACTTGGTCAAGTTTTAAGTGAACGTAGGGCACGATTAAATGATAGAAAAATCCAGATGTTACTGTTTTTGAATACTAATTACAAGTACTCTCAAAATAAAAATTGAGAAATCCTACTTAAAATGAAAATAACTTAATATATTTGTGTTATGATTGATTTTTGCCTAAAATGTCCGATCCACTGTCCTATCATGATTTGGGGACAAAGTATAGTCCTTATCCGCAATAGCAGATTATTTGTTATGATGTTATAGCGTTTTAAAGTAACTGCTATTGAATAATAGCGGATAGTAGCGCTGATTTGCTCATCACTAAAATTTACCACCCTTTCCTATAAACCTATTACTTAAAACTATTGCCATGGAACGGTGGTACTAGTAAAGTACTAGTGCTCCGGCAGAAGATAATCCAATCACTTTTCTCAATAATTATAGACGCGTTTCAAACTGTAATGCGTGGGATGAGTACCTGCAGCTTTGCTACTTTTCCAATTATCTGAAAGGAACTGCGGCCACATGGTTTCGAGCATTTTCTAAAAAAAAAACCCAATGCGGACTGGGAAGAAACTGTAAAGCAATTTAAAACAAAATTCATAGGACCCACGTACGACGAAGACGCCCGATTTCGATTAGCAACAAAACGGCAAGCGGTAAATCAATCCATTCGGGATTATTTCTTTGATGCAATTGATTTATGTGATGAAGTGGACAGCAAAATGTCTGAGGAAGAAATTATGAGAAGGATAACAGTCGGCCTAATACCATACTATAGGCATATGATCATTATTAGCAGGCCCCAAAATTTAAAGGACTTAGAAGAACTGATTCATCCAGTGTCTGAAACAGAGAGGGGAGGGACACCGTAGTGTGACATCATCGTACCAACAAAACCACGGAATGAAGACATTACGACAATGGTAGGTGATATCGCTAAAAGTGTTACATCACTAGTACTAGCCGAGGTAAGAAAGGAATTAGATAACATTAAGAATAGTTATCAATTCAACAATAACAGCCAAAACACTAACAATACATACAGGTCACAAAATAGAAATTTTGGAAATAGAGCAGGTAATTTTCGGAAATCGCGCACTGCGGATGGACGCCCAATATGCTATCACCGCAACGGAG
Source organism: Protaetia brevitarsis (assembly GCA_004143645.1). NCBI lineage: Eukaryota > Metazoa > Arthropoda > Insecta > Coleoptera > Scarabaeidae > Protaetia > Protaetia brevitarsis. Next base: position 2,213,966 of record RXPK01000309.1, read on the forward strand.
GTCCAATGCTGCCGAGGTAACCAAATGCAAATGTCCATACAAAAAGTGTTGCAATATCAACGACATCCCCAGGGTAAGTACTTTTTAATATTCCCTATTTATAAGTAAAATCAGAGAAGCGAGTAGCTCTAACCCACAACCCTTGAGCAAAGGGGCGCGACATTTAGGGAAAGTCGCGACACTATGCTATCAAATACCCAAACGCTTGCAAAAGTTATATGACATTCATTTACCAATTTGAGGTAAACAGCGGTGTCCCTGACAAAGAAACCAAATCTGCAGTGGTTGTTGGAAGTTTAATGTTAATTAGTTGAGTAAATCTTATATTAGATGTATTTAAAATATATATAAACAAAATATGTTATTACACTGTTGAAAATATTATCGGTGTTGGCGTTAATTTTACGCTAGTCAAATATTTTAGTGTTGATTTTTACCAACTTTGCCGGGCAACTTGACTACGTGTGTTTAATAGAACAGAAATTACTAGAATTTCGTGTGAATTCTTTGTTCAGATATGAGGATTTACTATTTTTCTAGACATTCAGAAGCATCAACCAATCAAAATTTTTCCCTCGGATAGAAGTATAGAAACCCCACCTAAATCTAATACGGTATTGCATTATACGCACTACGTGCATTGCACGTATATCTGTTTTCGGGTTTGTTTCTGTGTATTAACATATCCAAACAAACCACCAAACGTATACTGACCTGCAAAGTGTAATCTTGTGTTATTAAACGTTAATTCCAGTGTGCATAAAAAAATTCAACATCTTAAAGATGTATTGGAAACATATATTTACGTGATTAGTTCAGATTTGAGTCAAATAGCATAAACAAACATTCACTTAATTTTATAATGGTTCTCAAAAAATCATTTTAAAATTGGCACGTTTAGTTGAAACCAAAACTTTTGAATCAGTGATTCTGCATATTTATAATTGAGAAAACGTCTTAAAGAGAGAATATCATAGCACTAAGAAATAAGAGTTGGATATTAAAAAGACGTTGTGTTTAGAAAACGGTGTTGAATCACCCAATAGACCGCATTCATTTAGTTAAACAGCTAGTAAATTTGTTTAGTCTAGGTTAAATAAAATGTATAAATAAAAAAAATATATTTTATAATTCCACTTGTCAGTTGGACAAAATAACCCCTTAGCAATAGACAGTACTTGACTATCTTTGCTCGTCAAATTTAAGCTAGTATAGTTCTCGACAAAATAACACGAAAAGAGTGTGGACCTCTCCTGACTATTAAATTAGTCAAAAAGTGTTAAAATTTTCAACAGTGTAAGGTAAGATAATAATGTGTTCACCGCTTTTACTTTTGATGACCTTTCCCTGAATATCGGGCAAACAAAATAGTGTTACAGATTAGTGGGCTTTCTAAATTGTTCGTTTGTAGTTGCATGGTGGTTGTTTACCATAAGAAGTGTTTACTCTAAATTTGTATGGCTAATCAGCATTGTATGTTGTTTTTCCTGTGATGGCGGTAGTACTTATATATGTATATTTGTTTGGTGTTAAATGTTTTCAGTGTCTACCAAAAATTCTGTTAATAATCGATAAACTTATAAAGTAAAACATCGATTTATTAATAGTAAAACATCGTTTATTGTTCTATAATTTTTTAATTAACTTAGTCGTATTTTATTGCGCTGAATTGATATTTTTAATTGAGTCTGCGAGATAATGAGGGAGATTTTGTAAACAAATGTTTCAACACGAGTTACATTTTACGATAAGGTAAGAAGTAAAAAGCTCCCAAGATGCGTTAAGAGATGGTGCGCGCATATTAGCAAAATGACTCACTCTTGAGGTAAACCGCCGTTGGTGCGTTCCACTGGCTGAACGTTCGGTACTAAACCGACCGCCAAGAGGACGGCTATCGCACTGTCGTGATTATCCACCTCTTCGTGAAACACGTCAGATGGTAAATTCGCGTCTGGTACGGCTCCCTTTTTTAATCTGCACCGCGTTGGTAATCCCAGCAATTCGTGTTGGACATCGCGTTCGTAGCTTTGCTCACTGAAATGTCTAGAGCAGACACGAGCGGTAGCGCAGTTTTGCACGTGTCTGCCGCAGGCCTGCACCCAGCGCGCACGCGTATCTGCGTCACCTGGAAAACGATGGTAACGAACCGAACCTCCTTTGGTTTTCCGGTGCGTATTGTTACAGTTCACAACGGCGCACTGTGGCATCTCACCTCGACTTCTTGCATTTAAAATGGTTTCACAGGAGTTCTTTTGATCGTTTCTAGCAAGGGACTGTGCGGTCACGTCGCCGAGTTTAGTCACATACGTCCGGGGTGCGTCTTCGGATCATCCGATGAGCGCGATGATTCACACCAAACGCGAACTACGTCCTTTCGGTAGCCGTGTAAAAAGTGTACATGCATTAAAAGACATATACGCGCTGTTGGCACAGACACCATTAAAAACATAGCATTTAGGTCACCGGATAAGAGGGCATATACAGAGAGATAGATAAAATTGTATTAATTAAATACCGCAACCGTTTAATGTCTGCATGCACTAAGGAACGCGCCTGGTGGTATACGACAGAAAGGTTTAATTATAGCTCAATCATTAGTTTGAACACCTAACAGACAAAACAACAACCGTAACACATGTAAGGCAGTCGAGCACGGGGAAGTATCTGCGAACTGATCGTCGGTCCCCTCCGCTATCCTTATCTTGATGTACTAAGTGAGCGAAGTTTACGATGATCTTTCATCATGCGTTTATGTTTTCGTTAATTACACGTTACATTTATGAAAGTATAACAGGTTTGCTTTCGACCGTTCCGGAACCAACTCGTGCAGATACACGTGTGTATTGGTTTAGAGGCGTCGATGCGATTACGCACTTTCGATACACGGACACGCACGGATTCAATTATGTTTAGGTCGACTGGTGACCGGTTCTGCAGCACTTCTGACCGGGAACAATTCGTGAGCGGCCGTACTCGTTGTTGGCGAACTCTGTGAGAGGAGCGCACACTGGCCGCCGAGAAAGCTGTGATGCCGTCGCGCTATGCCGCGCCCCTCCAAATAAACTGAGCACCGATGACGTCACGGGCGTCAGTGCAAAACACCCACAGGATCATCGATTTTCAACAATTAGATGTGCCGCACTATCATCTTGCTTTTGCTTTAACGTGTATGCATCAATGACGCCATAAATGTATACTTTCTCTTCCCTTTTTGTTTTATTTTGGTGAATATATGTGTGCCTACGGTTTCAAAGTTAGCTGCAGCTACTATAAACAATTAATTAGGTACTTGAAGATGCTTCGCGTGTGTGAAATTTAAATATTTTCTAAACAATAATCAAAAATACGAAAACACCTACAAGGAAAATTGAAAGAAACTTAAAAAATTAAAAAGGCGTAATGTGTCCACAAGATTGTCATTGGTGTGCATGTGAAAAAAAAACCTGAACAAAATTTTCTGTAAAAGTCAATATTTACCAAGAAGTAAATGTTTGGTGTGGAGTATAAATAATAAACTTTTGGGTTCGTATTTTTTCATCAGTTAATAAGTACAGAAATATAATGCATACAGCAATTGCTATAAACCTAACTAATAAATCAAATTGACAAATTGCCACTAAATTGCAAGGTGCGTCCTTGTGTACCCGCACATTATGCACGAGTATCAGTTGTGGAAAATTTAATGACAAAATTCAGACAAGAATTATTATCAAGGCTTTTTTTCCTTTGTTGTCTGAGTGGCGCACTCGCCCGATCTGGGCTAGAATCAAGAAACTCGAAACTCGACTCAAATTCGCCATTTCTTAGTGAGAATACAAAATATAATTTACGATACTCGTTTAGTCGGGTCGTTTCCATTTCCTTCTGACTACGGAGGCTTGCGAATTATCTGTAGTTGGGTGGTGAATGACACTTTTTTTTATCATATTATTCATCTTATACCGGTGAAATTTGTCTTAACTTCATCACTTTTATGTTCTGTTTTGTCTTGTCATTATATTAAATTATAAAATATCACAACTTTTCTTAATTTTTTGGGGAATGTTGTATGGAAAAGTTGCTTTTTTATTTGTTGTAAATCACCAAAAGTTTCAAATCTCACTTATGTTGTTTCAGTTAAATTTCCATCTGAATTTACTCTCTTTACTAACTGACAATGAGTCGATCATAACTACATGATAACGAATGATATCTCTGACAATTAGAATTGGAACGCTATAAATATGCTAATTTCAACATTCTAGTTCAGATTTGTTTTTTATATTCAGTTTTGATTTATATTAATTAATACAAGCCGTATAAAGTTAGTCTCTTGTGTCAGAGTCATCATTACTAAATATACCTATTTATTTCTGTTATAAGATAATAAGACGCATAAAATTGAAAAAAAGCAGCTTTTTATGAAATTTCTTTAATTTAAACAATACAATAATAAATTCGATTACGAATTGTTTTTGTTTGTACTGCTTTACAGCGTCAACGTCTAGGAAGACACTTTAATTGTAGACGAGATGACAGCTGTCAGCTGACCAGTTTGGGTTTGTATTTGATTTGGTTTGTTATGAGCAAACTTCGAGTTATATGAATGACAAAACGAAAATTGCGAAAAAAAAACTTTCTAGAGAACATTCGCTATCGTTTGAGTTGTACAAAAAAATCTCTCTATTCGTTTAATTTGAGGAAAAGAAACACAAATAGGCGAAGGCAAGTCTTTTCCAAACAACGATTTTCGGCTTGCATTCGAATTTTGTTGAATCCGTGCAATCTGTTTGTTTCCACAGACACGACACAAAAGACAAACAATCAGATATGGCCAATAGTGAGTGGGTGATACGTTGAAGTTTTTTCTGTGTTTTAGCCATAAAATAATCATTTTTAATTCCTAATTCCTAGCGTATTTGCTTGCTGTCACTATTCATCATAAATATAAGAAATTACAAGCAAAGAGAGGCTGAATGAATAAATAAATGAGGGGAATAAAGGGGCAACGAAACCTTTAGAATTGAAAATTATATATTAAGATTATATGCTGAAAGTGGATTTAACTAATAAAAAAAAGAAACAAAATGATCACGAATATGAAGTGGTAGCACAAGATATGCCAAATCACAGGAGTAATCAACAACGCCATTGAGCACTAAATAAAAATTGAATAAATAAAAATGAAATCACGGACTTTTCGCCTTTGGTATAAGGGCAATATATTGAAGTGCGCTTTGAATGCTGTTGATTTTATTACGACATACGACACATAACTGCCAGTAATGAGTAATGAATAATGAAACATTCAAAAAGATCTTCCCACAATACATCCAAATATGTATTTAATAATTTAAACACGTTTCAAAGCAATATAACCAAACTGATATTAAAAATTAATTATATTTTTAATCCTAGTGAATTGAATGAAACTACATTTATTGAAGTTAAAAAAAAATATGCCGAATACAATATCGCGATAATCTATTCAATTTTTTTCGCAAGTTTTGACAATCGCGCACCGAGGATGCTGAAGTGGGTATTTTCAGATCATATTATCCAATACACTAAAAGATTGGAATTATGGAGGCAAAAATGAATATAATTTATATAAATATTAAAAAGCAATGATCCGAAATGGGAGTCTTCGGCACATGCGAGGTCACGGGGACGGTTCTGGAACGATAGCCCATTAACATGACCATCTACAACCTACCAAACACATGCGTCTGTATCCATTGAAGCAAATTATCGTGAATTCTAACAGCGAATAATTTCTAAGTTAAAATTGCATAATACATCTTAGTAAATGCTTTGGATAAGTGTATATTGCATCAATTTGCACATGGTTATCTAGATGTTTGAGATATATTGTGTATAAGTAAATTGGTTTCTATGACTCTACTGGGCCAGAAATCATGTTGTGGAATAATGTATTGTTTGAAGCAATTTAGAAGATGATACATTAGCGATTCATAACTTTAGCAGAAGCACTAAAAATTGCCTATAATTATTAATCAAGTGGCTCTCTTCCGACTTATGAATTGGAAGCATTCCTTCCTTGCTTCAAACCAAGGAAAAGCATCCCTCGTTCAGAGATTTATTGAATGTAATATACAAGGGCAACGCCAGACAGTTCCCGTAACTACGATGAATGCACGCAGGAATTTCATCCGGGCCTGGACACTTCCGAACATCCAAACAGATTAACTTTGAATAAATCAAATGATATGATAAATCGAAGCAGTTCGCGGATTTATGCTGAGTATTAACGTTTGTATTAGTTGCATCATCTAGGTACAAAGATAGAGGCGAAATGAGCATAAAAAAGATCACAGTAGCAGGACTACCAGAAGCAGCCCCATCGTCCAAGGGCATCTCCTGAGGAAAAAAACATGAACTCGTCCTCGGTTATATTGGACCACAATCTAGTAGGGTAGTGAACAAGATTGTTCTCCATTGAATGAATATAAGCAATAAAATGTTGAATGTTATACAAATTTAGAACGTGCTCTTAGAGTACCCACTAAAATTCAAGAAATTAGGTGGGATTCTATAAGTCTTCCATTTATTTACGTGTTTTATTTTTCTTCTCTATTACCCTCATAGTGAATCGAGAAGATTGGAAATTCTCGCTTTCTTGAGGTTTGCGGTGGAATGATGGCTATTCTCCGGTATCAGAGGATGGCCAACACCAACGCGACTAATCCGCTGCGTATGATCAGAAAAAAAATGAATTGATATCGTATTTTTAAAAATGAATTTTAGGAACTTCCGTTATCTCAAATAATAAAAAAAAAACAAGAAGCTACAGTGTTTCCGAAGACTTCAGGTCAGATGGTTCCCACGACAAAAAAAAACTGTCGCTATCGCAAAAAGCAAGGCTTGAAATATTCCATTAAGAAACAGTTCTCGTTTAATAAAAATAAAGAAAAAAATACATTGTTTGATTTTTGAATTGTTCGAACCTTTTCAATAACAAAAAAAATCAAAGTTGTGAACTTTGATGTAAAGCGTTTTTAAACTGGTTTGCACTAATTAGAACAATTTAAAATTGAATCAGTATAAAAAAAAAACTACTAACGTTAAATTAGAAAAAAAAAATGGTTGAAAATTGGTAACTATATTATAAAAAAACAAATAGAAAATAAGAAACTATTGGTTTATTGGTTGTGCCAACCAAATTTTACCTTTTTAAAGAAAATTATTCGTTTAGATAGTGGCAAGTAAATTTTTATTTTAGAACACAAAATAATTTTGTTCAAATAATTTATCTACGATAACCAAAATTTTACTCAAATTAACCAAATCTTATCAGTTAATTCAATAGTTATTTGTATCACTAGGCCAGAAACTACAGTTTTGCGTGTATGAGTACGGTTTGTGGGCCGAGGCCCACAAGTCAAATACGCGCAAAAGAGTTTCTGGCCGTGTGATACACAATGTTTTTTGGGCCGACAAATCTTAATTTTGAACTGAAAATAGAAAAGAAATTTTGACACTAGGGAGTTGACAGTACAAGTGGCAACCATGTGTACATACCTAGTATTTTGACGTTTCTGAGAATAAATCTTTTTCTGTAATTTTCTTTCTAGTTTAATATCTATTTATCAATAATAAGTGCAATGAAGACACTAGTTCATCTTAACATGGTTGAATAGTAGCTTAATGACAATTTATTACACGTCTGTCAGGTGGAATCTAGGGTGGCCAACCTTTAGTGACATTTTTACCTGCCGCTTTGAAGTACTGCAAAATGAGTGTTTCTGGACGGAGGCGCAAAAATATATTATATTTGAATTAACTGATAGGATTTGATTAATTTGCTGTTTCAAATTGTCAATTTTCGAATATTCCATTTAAATAAATATTTAATTAAACGAACTATAATCTCTATTTTTGTTTTAACAAGGCACTTGTTTGTGTGAAAAATATGAAGGACATACGGTTGATATTGTAAACGCCAAGGGTTTGCTCCGTGTATTGGGGACTGATCACAGGGATCATTTTCAATCCGTTTTCAACTAGATTCGGGCCACTATGCAGGGGCGGATAGAGGTCCGAATCTAGTTGAAAATGGAACTAATTATTTTTTTTCCATTAAATCGACTCTTGATTATTGTAGAACTTGAGAAAATGTAAAAAAAAAAAATAGGTTGTTTAGAGTTACTTTTTAGAGAGGAAGAATAGAAAAACTTATATGTATTTTACAAGCTTGCAAAAAACATCATTTTACCAGTTATTTTCACTAGACGTGTGTTAATTTATATAAGTATCTACCAAAAAAAAAATATATTACTTATTTCTCCCGTTATTTCTCGATACAATATCAACTTTGATTTTAATGACACATTAAAAAAAATCCGCGAGTCGCCGCTTTGCAAAAATTACCATAGATAACTATAAAAATAGATTTAATGACACTGTTAACTAATAATTAACTTACTTTATACCAGGAAAGTCCATTACAATGTTGCCAAGGAAACATCTTTTCGATATACTACGAGAAAAATTTGGAGAAAGCCGCAGTTTGCAAACTGAACATCTTTTTAACTACCTGGTTCAGTGCTTTGGAATAGAAGAAAATGCTGACATGCAGCAAATAAATAAATAGTATTTGGAGATTTTGCCACTTAAAACCGTTCTTATCTACATTGCACTGCATTATTTTAGACTATGATAAATGAATAAAAAGTGTTTAATAGAAACCGATTAATTTTAAACAATTTCATCCTTGCTTCTAAAAGGTAACTCTAAACAACCTAACTTTTTTTCTACATTTTTTTCCATGACCTACAATTGGTCAAGAGTCGATTTAGTGAAAAAATAATAATTCCGTTTTCAACTATATTTGGACCACTGTAGTATACGATGAAGGGACTCGCCTTTTGAGCGATCATGGCTCCTATTAGATGTTTATCTGGTAGATATGTCAAATTAATATATATTTATAATCTCATTTGCCTTGCTATTTATACCAAATATGTTCTGTTACTGTAATGGAATAGTAAAAGAGATAATTTCTTTAATTCATACTATATGGGGAGAAAACTGCTATAATAATGTATAAATCCGACCTCTTGTTTAGAAAAGGGAGGACTAGATTTGGGAAAAAGCAAATAGTACCTGTTTTTCTAGTACTTCTAAAAACAGATGTGATGCTACGAATCGCACTGGTATTCTTCAGTTTCAATCACCGAAAACGTAATTTGACTTAATGCTTCAGGTTTGTCTATTTAGCCGCATTTTTAGTTGAAATGAAAAAAAATAGGTGTTGACTTTTTAGTAATATCAAAGAACTTGAGAAATTTGTTTGATTTAACTCAAATTTTGGTCATAACAACCAAAAAATAACTGTTCTGAGTGTACACATTTTGTTTTCCGTAAACCTAAGAAGTTTTTCTCATTTATCAGATACGTTGTATCTATATAAAACTGCCTCACAGCCCGATATGCCTTTAAAATTTCTAATTTGTCAAGGTTATATTTGCAATGATCTTCTGCAGTGCTACAATTTGTAAACCAAACTTCAATAAATTAATTATTTTTGGATGGCAGTGATCTAAAAATATCTCAACTAGTAATTAAGATACCGAATCATAAAGACAAAAACTGTGTAAAAATGTATCAGATTTTATTTTTTTTGGTAATTAGTAGAGAAAATGTCGTTTTCATATGTCAATAGAGTTCCTTAAATCGAACTCTACAGTTGCATTTCAGTAATTTCAAACCATCCATTAATTATTTCTTTGCGGTTATGTACACGCATTATGAACGTAATTAGTGGAATGGGAATGTGTATAATTGGTACACATATAGTTAAAAAGGAGATGACAGAGTTCACCAACCCCAGAAATGCAATCGTTATGTTGGGGCGAGGTACCGACGGAAGGCTACTGGGGTGGTTCATGTTATTGATCGAGATATGGCCCTATCCTACGGTCCTATGAGTCAGCAGACTCTAATAAGGACTGGACAGATGCTCTGGGGCACATCCTTAGTTGGACGGTGCACAACATGCGATTTCCTTTCTATTTCGGTAATGTACGCAATCGATTCGAATATAAACCTTCTTCATTACGAAGACGAGTAGGTGGATAACGATGTTAGGAAAAGTCTTACCACCTTAAAAGAGAACTGGCAATGATATCATAAAGCAATCAATTCTTTAAAACTTAATTGATATTTAGAATCGATTAGGAAAATAGGAAATACCAGACGCAAGAACGGATTGATATGTGGAAAAAATGCATCTAATTGTACAGAATTTTCCTTTGCAGACTTACTCTTTGAGCACCATTTTTTTATTTCCAGTAGGTAAACGCTTACTTTATTATTTTAAATAGAATTAGCATGATTATTTCAGTTTTTGATTCGTATATATTGCTGTGGCATATTTTGGTTTTTAATATTAACCAGGTACACTGGATTCAAATTTGGTTGCAGCACGGATTCTATTTAGGGGTCAAATGCGTGTGCTCTTGACGGGAAGGTATCTCATAGCTGGAGTCCATTATTTTTCGACAATCTATTTGACATGAATAAATGTCGGGATTGTCAGTTTAACAATTTGATATATATTCTTATCTAGTATGTGGACTCGCCCAACCGAAATTTTTCCTAACTGTTTTTCTTTTGAAAATTATGTGGATGTGTCACTTGGGATGTCATGTACAAAAAAAAAGTGAATAAAAGATTATATTCCGGGCAAAGTTTTGATATTATTGGTACATAATATAAAAGTATATATATTACGTTACAAATAATTATCACATGTATTCAAGAACATAATGCTTCAATAACATCGTTGTTGCTCGTATTTAATATCCTTTAAAAATAATTCCGATACATCCTTCATCTTCGCTGAAGGTGACATATTTCATACCTTTGATGAACATTTGGTTAGCTTTAAAAGCTTATCTGTATTTCTTCAGCATAACTTATCTTTTTCAATTCCAATATAATAATAATATCGGTTTATTGAACAATGCTATCAATTTAAAATTACATAGAAATCTGAAACTAATTGGCAACGTTATACATATAGATTGTTCAACCTCAGGAGAGGAATGCAGACAAGTCTGTTTTTAAATTCTCCCCACAAATAATTAACTAAAGTTATAACATGGATTAAATGCCTAATCTATCTTACACTAATTCCAGCACACACGCAATATTGTCCCCTCTCAACCATTGCCACACATTCCTATCAATGATGTGTTGTTATTTAGAATTTTTTAATAATTTAATGAGATAAATTCAATGATTTTTCGGCCTTGGTCTTGTAAAGGTAAGCAAATGAAGAAAGAAAAATAATAAAAGTAAATAGCGTCAAATCAAAGAGCCCAAAATTATCACACTTTTCTACAATATTGCATATGCACTAAGAGATTCTTTTTCATTAATTCTTTAAAAATTAACTAAACTATCTTCCTTTTATACAGGATATGTAAATTTTCCTGAAGGACCTGCACGTGACGACCTTCTTTCTTAAATTTCAATATTCGGTTAGTTAATTTGTATCTAACTCTTCTTCCTAAAAGGAACATCAGGGTAAAGTAGCGTACTATTTTGAAGATAAGTTGTCCGTAAATAATATCTTTTGGAGTCATTATTTCGCTTTTAACATTTCTGTGTTTCTCTCTCAGTAGTAGTACAGTACAAATGACAACACAGTACAGTGAATGCAGTGTTCAGTGATAGCATTGCAAATAGTCGGATTAATTTGGATTGTATTTATTTGTGTGAAAAATTTTGCACCCATATCACCTTGCTAAAGTTCAATCTATATAAAAACAATAACCTTGTCCGACCAAACTTCTGCGACATGATCTTAAATATAATTTGTTATGACGATTTTCTAAAACATATGCTTTGGAGCGATGAATGCACATTTAACGAAGATAAATAGAGACATTACTCAGATTGCCATAATTATTGAAATTTGTGCGTGTTTTGACATTTTCAAAAATGTCAGTTGTTAAAGCTACAAGATTTATCCGAGTTGAAGAGCTCCTTGTGACGAAACTCTCCAGAACTATTTTCACTCCTTTGAAGAAAGAGGATTATTTTCCAAACCGAACAGTGGACGTGAAGTATCTGCGTAGAGATTTTCTATGAGATTAGTTTTCCCTACTGTGTGATGACGTCTCTTTGAATGTACGTCGGCAATTGTGGTTTCAACAGAACACAGCCTCTCCCTCCTTATGAACAAGTCGTCACAGATTTGTTGAGTGTAACGTTTTTAAACCGATGAATGATGGATGATCGCCTGATTTTAACCCTTTGGACTATTTTTCATTCTGATCCAGGGTGAATTCAACAATTTGGGAATGTATTCGAGAACTGAATATCCTGTCAGAACTGCAATAAAGTCTCTTTTTGTGGATGCAGCACATTCGGAAATTGAAGGAAATGAAAAAGGCAATGAGTCAGCAAGAAAGAGATCAGAACCTGTTCTAGGAATGCCTATGAACACCGCACAATAGCAGGTGAGGGGTTGGGTCAAAGAGAAACACACAGAACACTGAAATAACAAAACCAAGTAAATGCATGGAAGGTTCTTTATTAAGGACCATCGAAAAAGAACACCGAAGAACTACTTTCAAGTAGCAATCATCTTCGCACACTAACAGGCCTCCTAACAGGAAATTATATACTGAAAGAACATCTAAAGAAAATTGGGATTTAATAATGGAGGTACCAATTGCAAACTGTGTAACAGGATGATAGAGAACGCTTACCACATTCTGTGTGGATGCGAAGCTCTGGACGTAAAAAGGTAGGCAATTTTTGGCAAGCAAAAAATGAACCTAGAGAATTACTTCGATCAACCACCTGTACAGTCAGTAGTGGGGTACTAAGATATTAGAATGGGTGGTATAATTTAATGGGTAAAAGAAAGGAAGACTAAATACAATAAGCTAAGAAGAGGCTGCAGCGTTTTTGGAGCAATGTTAGACGGTTCCCACAACAACAAAAAAACTTGTAGATTTTTACTTAAGGGGCTACGTAATAACCATTGTGTACCGATAATGGAGTTTGTGTCAACGCGCGTTTCTGAATATGAACCAAAACGAAATAAATCCATATTTTTTTTTCATTCAGTTCGGGTTTTCGTTCTGACAAATATAACGGGTTTTCTCGGTTTAGGTTTTCGGTTCAGTCCTAGTTCGAAGCCCAGAGTTGAACTGTTCATAGTGCACATATTGAGCAGTTGCGAATCTTGATTTTTTACAACGTAACGTATTTTCATGTTTCTTTTGTTAATTAGTGGTTTTAATTTTAAAACAAAAGTTTTTGGAATTGCATATTAAGTGTAAATTATATTTGAAGCTAGGAATTTCACTGATTTTCTGCAATTAAATTATAAAATATCATATGTAGGTATGTAGCGCAACTTTGCTCACACATACTCTTTACAACAGTGGAGAATTTAACCTATGTTTATAACAAGTTTTTTTCTTAATTTTGACCAGGGAATCGCTGTACAAAATACTGTACTACTAAAATATATTCGAGTTGACATATGAAGCTCAACACACAAGGAGAGGCTTAGATCAGAAATAAGAAATAAAAGAGAAAGAGGCTGCACAGACATGTTTTGTTACTACGTATTCAAAGATAGCAATATATGCACGATAGCAGCCCAGTCCGTCCTTTCATTTGGTAGTTAGTTGTCAATTCCGTAGATGTATATTAAAAAATAGTTGAGTGTTATTGTACAGGAATTTAGGTTTAAAAATTAGTGCTTTGACGGATCAGTGCTTCGTAAGTCTTATGAAAGGTGCTTTTTGTGCTATTTGCTTCCTTGCACAAACTATAGAGGAGTAGAGGATATACATTTTTCTATTTACTTTAGTCCATATTCACCAGTAATTGCTATTAAAATTTCATGTATTGCTTCAATCAACATTGAAAATTAGTCTTTAATTTGTGATTGTGTTTTAGAAACATCCTAGTTGGAAGAATAGTGGATTTGTCTTAATTTTCCATAGATTCTAAAATTGATTTAAGGTGCGAATTAGTGTCTCTCTTGATAATTCGTAAAGTTTCTGATTTAATAAGTTAACAATAGTAACTTATAAAGAACTGTACATATCGACAAATTTATATATTATATAACTGAAGCTTCATTTTTTTTGAGCAATTAGGGATGTAAAAAGTTTTATGCGGTATAGTAACAAAATGTAAAACTAAATCATACTGAATGATGTTGCACCTCTTTGCAAGCAGTATCAGAAATTATTTGCTCAATATTGGCTAGCATAAAAATAACAATATACACTTAACAATAGTTATTAAAATTTAAAACTGTGTGTTAGTTACGGAAAGTTTATTAAAACAATAGAAAATATATACATATGCTACAAACACAGTAAAAAAAATAGTAGTTTGTGTCATATACGCTTTCAGTATAGCAAAGGATAGCAAGTTACTTACTCGCTAGTGTACACAAAATCTTTCATCTTTCATCACTATTTTGATAAGATATACGCATTGGAGGTTAAATCGGTTTAGTAACACACAAAACCCTGACACACACATATAGAACGTACACATACATACATTTACATTGTGAGTCATACATGAAAACATTACAAACACCATTACGTAACGAATGTAGAGTTATAGGCTCTTACGTGTTAAGTGTATATACATAACGTATGGTGTAATACTATTGATTAAATACGTTTATACATGAATTTAACACGGTATTTTGATGAATTCGTATATTAATTGGCTTATTGTGCAGTAATAACTCCAAAAAATAGAACCTATCGTGCTAAAAGAGTTCTGTATGAAGATTATGCTTGCTTGCCAATTTGTTATTTGCAGATATTGTTACTATAATTTGCTTGTACTATTAAGTGTTAGAGATTTAATGTACACTTATAGTTAAGTTTTTATTCTGAGTTGCATTAATCTGCATGAAACTGCACAAGTTTCTCACAATTCACAGTGTTATTATACAGGTATTCCACGTAAGTGGTTCATTAGAAGTGTATGATTTTCTATTATTTACTTATGTTTGAGATTTTGACACCATTATCTGTTCGATCGGGAATAAAAATGTAAAATACTTTAACCAAAATATCGCTTCCGGTTGATCGGAAATGAGTCAACTTTGTTATTTTAAACAGATTTTTTATATATTTTAAATAGAATTCTATTTAAAAAAAATGAGTTTTCTGCATTAGAAGATATGTCACTTTTTTCCTCAGTTTTGAACATCCTATACGTTAGAATGTAAAGTGTGTGTACCGTTTCTTAGGGTTATATCTACATTCATAACGTAGCAAATTTGGAGTCTCTACTTGCAGTATTAACCGAGATATTAATTTCTCAATGATGCAATGATTATGACTAAAAAAAGAGAAAAACTTAAATAAATCAAAAACGGCAACATGTAGCTATAGGAATAGCTAATGAAGACTGGCGTATTTATGGTTGTAGAATTTAAAAATGAACAAAAAATTATATCATTCTATTTAAAATAACAAAGTTGACGTCCATTTCCGGTCAACCGGAAGTGATATTTTGGTTAAAGTATTTCACATTTATAGTTCCAATCGAACAGATAATGGTGCCAAAATCTCAAATATAAGTAAATAATAGAACATCATAAATTTTTAATGAACCACTTACGTGGAATACCCTGTATAGTCTAGTTCACGTTGAGAAGGAAGTATTACTTTTATGGAGATAGTAACCAACGATGTCAAATCTATTTAAATATTTAATTTTTGTATGTTATGGCTCTCAGCAATTTGACGAATTTTACGTTGGCATTTCTAAATGTCAATCCCGCGAATTTTTGATTGTATTATTATTTATTCCATAACAAAATGCACAACACAAATGAGGTGTTCTGTTTCCTATTCTAGTATTTATTTTCAGGAAAACATACATAAATGTATATGTAAATATGTATGTTGTATATAAATTTATAAATAATTACAGAGGTATGCTTACAACAAATAGATCATTTCTATATTCATAAGCGTATGATCAACTTATATCAGATGACCAATATGAAGATGATTATGCTGAGATCGATGTTAAGTTAATAATAAACTTTTTGAGTTTATCGTCCAATTTTCACATGACCTCTTCAACCAAAATGGATAAACTTAAACATGGGGTTTCTCTGACCCCAAGTTCGGTAAGAAGGCGACTGAAGGCAAGTAATTTACATTAGCGCATAGCCCGACAGAAGCTGTACTTAACTCCAACGCATCGAAAAAAAAGTTTGGAATAGGCCAGGAAGTACGCGGATTGGACAGAGGAAGAATGGTCACGTGTAATTTTTTTCTGATGAATCTAACATCGAGGTATGCTTTTTCTGTGTTCTTATACAGTTGTTTATTACATCAAACACAATTTACATAACGTCATTTTATAAACGTCCTATTTAATTACGTTTGTTATTTTTTCTTCTTTTATTGCAGCTTTTCGGACGACCTGGGGCACAATTTGTACAGCGAACGCCCGGAGAAGAATATCTACCACAATGCATTGTACCAACAGTACTATACGGTGGTGGTAGCATCAACGGTATGGGGATGCATGTCGGCATCAGGTGTTGGCGAAATTTTTCTTTGCGAAGGGCGCATGAATAGCAGCCGTTACACCGAGATGCTAGAGGAGGTGCTGAAGCCATTTATACTAATATTATTTGAAGATGACAATGTTGAATATTTTTACCAACAAGATAACGGTCCTTGCCATCGTGCAATTTTTTACGGAAAACCGGGTGCGAGTGTTGGACTGGCTGGCGGTCTCCCGATCTATCGCCGATAGAAAATTCATGGTGTATTCTGTATTCTGAAGGGAAACGTTACAAAACATCATTGTGGGTCAAAAGAGTAGCTTCGCTAACAAATCGTCAACAAGTGGAACTCACTTTCGGCGATTTATGCCGGAAATTAATAAGTAGTATGCTGAAACGTATAAAATTTCTAATAAAAGCAGCAGGTGGGCCATTAAAATATTGAATATTTTAATAAAATAAACTGTATGGTACATCTACTTTGTCGTTTTATTGATATTTTAATTACGTATATTACATATCCGACGAAATTAGAATCACTGGTGTGTAGAAAACATATAAAATATAAGGTAAAATTACACCAAAAGGGTGTAAACCGCAGAAAAAAAGAAAATACAAGCGGAATACGGACCATACAAATGATCTAAAATTCTGATTACAATTTTTATTTATCAAGTATCTTCCTCAGAATTTACTTGAAAATATGTATACCTACTTATGTAGATAAGCATATTTAATGTTTTTATTTGTTGTTTCTAAGGGTATTTCAATATTCATTTATAAAAAGGAGAGGTTAGTGAATTGAAATTATAAAAAAAATTGTTTCATTGGAACACATAAAGTGTTTAAAAATGTCTGTTTTTAACATTGCGTTACATTGTGTCACTTACTCAAAAATTAAAATCGTTACGAGAAACATTACATAGCCGTCGACAATACAAGGCGCATGCGTTTGAATTATGCAGTTTAAATACAAGTGAAGCACTTAGACAGATGACTGTTGAGCGTAAAGCACATAAGTGCGAATTGTCCAATCTGTTTTATTATTTTCTTTTCATTACATGTTTCGATTAATTGACAATCATCAACAGGTGAGAAATGTCCATGATGATGATTATCAATTAAACGAACTAATAAAACAGATTGGTAGGTGAATGTTTTACATTTATTTATTTACATATGGAATATTTACTTAAAGTTTTGGCCATGGAGGTGATTTGCGGGAATCATATCAAACTTTTAAATTTAGACATAGGAAAATCTTAGTTTGGAAGGAGTAAATTCTTTTTTTTACTTTTATTAGATATTTGCAAATATAAAACAAACTAGTGCTTGTCGTTGTTGGAGGTTGTTTTCGTTGTTAGTGATAATAATAATAATTCATGCCTTGGCATCACCCAACAGCTTTCGCCAATTACAGGGGGCATCGGCCCAGTCATGAGTTACTACATGAGTGATGAAGTAAGTATAGTAAGGAAGCGACTATTTTGGTTTTACACTAGGATTTAACAAATTTTCAAGATAATCTAAACTTCTAACTAAGTGAATACATTGATAGTATGTTTAGAAGAAGACATTAATAAAAATATATTTGTGTCATATGTTTTTTATATTTGCTTTTCTTCTCTAGGAAATGTTATGTCGCATTGTTTAATGATCGGCCGACAGTTGTCTGTCGACCAAACGGATTCGTTTAGATCAATATTACAACATGATTCAAGGTTTGCAGAGGTATTTTTTTAAAATGTATCCAGAACAAGACAATAAAAATAAAAATGCGTGCAAGCCAAAACCGAAGGTGCTACGATTTTTTAATGTATTTTGTCAATTAAAAAATAATTTGTTAATTTAATGCAACAGATTCTCAGCAACTATTGCTTTTTCTTATAGACCTTTTCTGCAATATTTTTACTTTTTAAAACAATGCTTATTCTTGCAGCATTTCTTAAAATTCTTATAAATCCTCTGTATCTTGAATACATAAGTGGAGAATCTGCTTTAAGTTCTAAATGACATAAACATGAATTATTCGATAATTGGAACTTTTCTGGATAATAAAATAACCTAATAATCAATTATTTCTAATTTCTTTGTTGTTATTCTAATTTATATACTAAGCTCATTATTACTAGGCAACTTTATTATCCAGTAAGACGTTTGTGTCATGTATTAAAAAAAAATGCCTTGACGTTTATATGCTCGAAATACAGGCTAAAAAAATGTGGTAAAATTAATTAATTAAAATTAAGTGATATGAAATAACCTCATTTCTTATATATCCAGTAAAATTAGAAAATTAAAAATGCTTTATTTTATACTTTACTATAATAATCCCATTATTATCGTGCAGATAGATATTTGCTAAATTTGGATATAAAACAATATTTATCTATAAAATTAACAGTAATTGTAGGATGATAGTAAGTCACTAAACATGCGTTAATTAACTAACGCTAATCAATATAATTAGGTCTGTTAATAAACATATGTTTAGTGGGTTACTGTCGTCCTAGAACAATTGTTATCCTTAGATAAACACTGTAGTTTTAGATCGACAATTTAGCAAATTACTTTACGATAATGACGTTTCCATCTTAAATTGTCATTTAATTATACCTCCACATATTAAGTACATACACAATTTTTTCTGTATACTGCATCAGGTCGACTAGTAGCACTGAAGATCATTGGTAAATATGTCTATGCTAATATCGACCGAATGTTACTCACATTTTAATATTATTCTTGTGTTTGATCTAGAGGAGACTAATATTTCGTAAAAAGTGTTTTAAGCCTGACAAAGTCAGTTACGATAACTATACACGAACATGCCTTTAAAATAAATAATTCATTTGTAATCGCTATTTAGTGTTTTGTGTTATTCTAATTATACATTCCACAGTTTGGTTATGGCGGTAAGTAGTTTGATCATCTGTCACATATATAAATAATCTTTTAGTTGCCAATACTAAATTTTCACTTACGGTTAGTAAATTTTATTTTCTGGCTGATAAAAAAAATCGTGGCACTTATATGTACTACCTACTGACTATAATCAGAGCTTTTAAATACATACCCATTTCTTATATATGACTGTTCATATTTTTAATGTTTAACGATGGGAGTACCATTATTATTTTTTTTTTACTAAAAAAATGTGTGACTCATAATATTACCAAGAATTAATAATGATTATGTTGGAAGTCGAACACGAATGTAGGATTGACTTAAAGTACCAGATAAATAGATAAAATATCAATCTCTCTGTTACATAGATTCTGTGTATAAAGTATACGCAATTACACTTTTCTATGTATGTATACTATGTAAATAGATTAGGGTGCATGCGTATTTTGCGGAAAAATAATCTTTGAGGAAAAGATCGTTCAAAATAAAACTGTTAAGTTCTTAATAATTGTAAGTTAAGCCAGTCTAATAGTAAATTATTTCAAAGTACTTATTTGTGCCAATACACATGTTCAAACATTAACTTATCTTATCGCGCCAATATTAAAATACATTTTCATATTTGCAGAAAGGTCATTTAATGTTAATAGGAATTGTTAGGAATTGTTAATAGTTTCGCTTGCTTTGTCTAATTTATAGCTTTTTAACATGCTGCTACTATAATTTACCACTATTTCTTAATTAAACCTGCGCCTAGAGGATAATAACGCACTATTCATTCACTGTAGGTATACATTAATTCATTTGTGCTTAGATTTGAACCACTGATTTAAATATGTAATTATTTAGCGTTTCAAAAAAATAGTAGATATTAGATGGATGAATACAGGATGTTATAGGTTTCAATACCACTGCTTAGATGTTTATCAGGTTAATATATCAGATATATTACAATCATATTTTGCCGTGGTATTTTTCCCCTTCCATTTTGCTATGATTTTATATTTACAAAAATTTTCCAAAAACTATTTCCTTTGTTGAAAAGTTTTAAACATCACGTATTAAATCAATCTGTATCCTCGACTATAGATATTTCGCGAAGATTTGAAGGGAAAATATTTGCTTTCGAATCGAATGCAGCTTCAAATCAAGAATTTCAAGAAGGAACATCAAAATACATTTCACTAAATAACAACAGTGGATAGTGTGCAAAATTCATTATAATAATAATTTCACTAATTCACAAACTAGGAAAATCCCAGTAATTAACTTCAAAAATTCGTTAAAGGGAAATATACTTTTTTATGCTAAAAATTGTATTTAGAAATGTTATCCTTGATAAGTTTAACTTATAATTCAGTCTCATTTCACTATCCTTCGAATGATACTCTTGTTATTTTATATAATCTGATTAGACAAATATGTATATTAATTACATACAATGGATTTATGTTTTCAATTACTTATTTTAAGCCTGTAAAAGATTCTAAGAAAAACTTAGTTAATTCAACAATATATTTCGTTATTTCAAATAAACTAAGGTTAAACCCAATGTTGTAGCAACAAAAATATTTAGTCAGAAAGTTTATCATTTCAAGCAAATTGTTTAGTAAAAAACGGCAACTACAATATCGCTTTGTTGTTTTAACAAAATATAACTGCTGAAAACAACTTCTTTGAATCGCTGTAACACATGCTTTTGGTCAAAGTAACAAAATATTTTTTCGAAATTCCAATCAAGAATATCTCTGCTTATTTTCTTATAGCAGTTTTCTCACAATATAGTATGGCAAATACTTAAACTACTTATGTGAAATTGCTGCATAGATGGCGCTTCTTCTATTTCATTACAGTAACAGAACATATTTGGCACAAATAGCAAAGTAAATACGATTATAAAATATTAATCGGAAAAATATTAGCAGATAAACATCTCATAGGGGCGTGATGATTAGAAGGATGACTCCATTCCTCGCATACTACAGCGCCACAGAATAGCAGAATGGACAAAGTTAAAAAATAACAGATCTTGAAATTTGTGCAGAGACTCTAATCGGCCATCCTTGGACAATGTATTGGTTATTAATTTCTTTTTGTTTTGATGGGGGTTCATTAACTAGTTTTATTAGCTGAAGCAGTAAATTATTTTTTATTATTTTCGTAAATTTAGTTTATTTTAGGGACAGTTTTAGGTATATTTTTATAGTGTTTTAGTGGTTTATTAAGTTTGTTTTCTATGTAGGTTATTTTTAGAAGAATTTTAGTGTTGTACGTATTTTTAGTTTATTTGTACTCAAAGATTTGGTAACATAAAATATTCTAGATCTAACAAAAAAAATCAGCAAATAAATGGACGGAAAATGTTTGCATTGCATGAAATATCATATCTTTGCTGTTGCAGTATTTTTTTTATCCATATTAGAGCTTTAAAATTTAATAGTCGTTTTGTGTACTATATACATTATTAAAATGTATTTTAACAATCATATATATTATCTTGAAACTCTTGGCGGACGGGATGAATGACAAAATTGTCTAAATTTTAAATGTTTTATTGCTTCTGCCATTTATATAATCTTTTTCAAAACATAAAACATGATTCTATAAATAAAAAAATGATACACTGTATTTGTGTTGAAATTTTTAAATTTAATTTTAAAAAAGAGATTTCTTTTTAGATTAATTAGAAATTCTAATTCTCTTTTTTTTGGATTAAGAAGTGTGTCGGTCTAATAACGCCACAGTAATAATTATATTTGCCATCTTCGACATCCTTCATGATTTACGTCTTGTTACTACTGAAATCAATAAACAAACCCTTCTTTTTTTCTCGTCCTAAATTTCGAATGTCCCCTAAAAATTCCCGAGTAATATCAAAATTTACCAAAGTACAGGTATGCTATAACACCGTTTGCAAGACCAATGTTTTACTCCATTTACTTCCATATTGATATAAAAGTATAACGATTACTAACCAGTAATACGCCAATTGTCACACTAAATCTTAAACAATTTGTTAACATGAATAAAACTAACTACAAATACATACTCCGTTAAATTTTTTATTAGTTTTAAATTTCGAATACACGTGTGTTTAAATTCTCTTTAGGAACAAATCAACATACTATAAGCTCGTGAGATATAAGTCTTATTAGTTCCTTAATATTTTATAATGTCCTATGATTGGATTATAAAAATCTGTTGGCCAATATTTATTGTTATTGTAATTCATTCACGAGCGAATCAAAAATAAGATTAGCTCACCGATTAAGAATTATATTCTTTTACTTAACATTCGCTCAAGGGCGAATATTCATATTCTGCGTGTTTATCTTCTTTTATATACATAATTTGAAAACTTGAATATTTTATCTTACGCGCACACGTGTTTGTGTGGGTTGGGTAACACACAGTGCCATCTTCCATTTAGAAGAATAATGTTGTTTAAGTTTATGAGTTAGAAATTGGTTCATATCTTACTGATTGTGTAGGAAGAATGGCGTATTGAAGCGGCGGTATCCAAAATATCAAATTTAAGCGCTGTGATTACATCTTATGAACATGATTTATCACTGATGATTTATCTATGAACAGTGCACTAGGGATTCTTAGTTACCTCAATATGTAAATCCGAAAACAAAAAAACAGGAAAACAATATTTTTCTTTTTTAACCTTTTTTACATTTGAGAAATGTTCAACCGATGTAAAAAGAATGGAATCTTATATGTGTGAGGATATGCAGGACAAATTGAGGTCGTAGTTTTAACATTAAACCTTGAACTCCTAGAAGTCACCCAGGTATATGGCAAAGTGCCAATGCCGTTCTCTCTTTATGTCTCCATCCACAACACGATAAACTATCGTTTCTTTTTTATTGCTTTGAAATGGTCTGATACTTTGGCGTAATGTCGGTAAAGATGTTCGGTATGCTCAGAAAATCAATTATGGAAATTGTATCATATTTGTAGGATATTCAAAATATAAAATGTCTAACTCAAAATTCTATTTCTAAATTATATTAATTACATATTTTTATTTTTTTTAGGTAATTTATCAGTTTTGTTTTGTATGAGGCAATTTTGAATTAGTTATGCTTCACACCAAAATATTTTGATACTAGTGTTAATCACTTTTATATTAAATATTTGTATAACAACAAATACCTTAAACTAAAACCAACAAATATAATTCTCAGAGCACTATGGTTAAATTCATGATTTTTTTACGCCGAATTCAAATTTTGTTTTCATGGCATTCAGGTACTAATTGTACGTATACATACTACAGCAAATAGATAATGCATGTTTGACAAAAAAAAATTAGATACACAGCGAAAAGCGCATTTAAAAATGATAATGTTGAACAAATTCCAAAAGATAATAAAATTTGACTTACCATCTAATACTTCGTTTAATTAATGCTTGGGCCAGAGTGTTCTGTCTGGATCTCTTAAAATAACAACTTTTCCTCTGCAAATGGTAAATAACGTTGCGTGTTTGTATTTCTACATTCTCAGAACTGGTGCTTCCACTTTCAGTTTTCTTATTTTCAACTGTCACCTCCGGATTGTGTTTATTTACATTGTTGGAATTTACCGCCAAATTTTCAGCGACATCTTGCGTCTCAATAACGTTATCAGTGCCTTTATTATTTTTTATTTCTGAAGGTTGTCGCATTAACATTTCATTCGTTGTAATGTCCGTTGTATCGTTCGTATCACAAATATTGATATTTTTTGTACTTACACCTTGCGCGTTTTCTTCGTATGACAGAGTCATAATACTTTCAGACATTTTTAGGTTCCAATAATAATTAAAACAGGCAAGTACACATATCGTCACATCGTCGGGCGGCTTTCGTATGCCGTGTAATCTTAAACAATTTCGGCAACACGTTGTTATTTAGCGTATACAGTGTGCCAATTATTAAAATATATGTCTGGCGTATTTATACGTATTAAAACTGTTTGACCTAAATATATTGATTAAGATATGTCGATAAATTAGAGTTCTTAAATAATTTGTATTAAAAAAGAATACTGCTAAATGCTATGTTAGGTAGCTCTACCTATTGACGAATAGCTGCAGAAACAATCTATAAATAATGATAAAATTATATTAACTATATGTATCCCTATAGTTATAGTCGTTATTTATTTGCAAACACAATTAATATTTTATTACTAAATACATTGAGTGAAAGAATCTCTTTCGAAATAATCAAGTAAAGATTTCTTTTTAGTAGGTTGGTGTGTGTTGTAGTTAACAGCAATAGGTGGCAGTAAGATCGATAATCATCTAATGAGTATTTGGTTACGTAACGCCATGTTTACTAACCTTCCGTTACAATTTAGCTGAATATATATACGTAACTGAAACTGTAATTATGTTCGCGTTATTCTATATTAAAGATCTCGGAAAAAATATATATAAAAATGCTTCATGGATATATACTTAAAAATTTATCTTGCGTTAATATCTGCTGTAAATGTGTTTTTTTATATTATTTGGGTCAAATATTTGTTCTATCTAAAATGTAAGGTTTGAAACATTGCTATTATGTTCAATTAGGCAATCTGTATTTTGCAAAATAAATGTTATGACAAATTATGATATCTGTTTCAGGAATTATTGTTATTGTGTTCGTTATTCATACGTTCTACAATAATCTACCCTCCAATAATTTGCATTGATTTGTTTTTAAAAAATGTTTTGATTTAAAGTAAACCCACTGCCATTATTATCCCAATCATGTATTGAAACTGGCATACCTGTATTTTTGTTTTAAACAAAAATCCCAAGCTAGCTTTTTTATAATTGGTTTACTAAGTTGGGAAAAGGAAAAGGTAGGTACATTAACAACTTCATATTATAAATTTCACTGCTTTTGAAATATTGAAAAAATCTAAAATATTTAATTTAAAAAAGAAAAAGCATTAAACCTAATTAAATATGCTATCCTATTTCAGTTCTTTTTTCTTCTCCTAATTTGTGGTGTTAATGTTAATAATAGTAAAATAGGTATTATATTATTATTTTAGCCAGCGGATCAGGCTAGGGCGCACATAAAATTCAAATAATTGAAATTCAAAATACATTTGGTATTTTATGTTTCAATTTTTTTTCTTGAGTGTAGATCAAATTAATTTTCTTCAAATGTATTTAATCCAATCGACGTTTCGTTACTGGTTTGCAACATTTTCAAGCTCTTAACAAAAGGTTTTATTTTACATTGCTATTTTTCTTCAGTATTTCTATTAACATTTATTTGCATATCTACACATCAAGATTGACTTTGCGTCATTTGTTTTCATTTGATATTTGCTTTAAATATCTAGTCAATATGATAAACAAAACAAAACAATACATATTAAATATGTAAAGAACATCACAATCGTCGAACAAACTTACTGAAATCTATGTGGTTTTAATCTAGGTCAGCACATTTTCTCCATATAGTGTCCAAATTTTTATGTGTTTCGTTCGGTTTTTGATTTCAGTTGAAAACAAGACAAAGAAAGAACATTTTTATAAATTATTGATATGATATATTTACAGATTAATTAATATAAAATGTGCGAACTACACCTTGAGTTTAATCTCTACTTCTGATCTTAATAAACTTATTACAAATTCACCTATAGCAAGGGTGCGCAAGAAATAAAAATGTCGATAGAGTGGTACAAGAATACAATAGTGTTTTATTTTTTCATTTCGCATTAAATGTATCTTACTAACATTAGTGTAAAGGAAAACGTAAAACTTTTCCTCTATAACAACTGAAAATTGATTACTAAAATACTTCATAGTTTATAGTACTGTATTTGAAATACATTTTATGTCGGATATTTCAAATACTATAATAAGCAGTGTATTTTATATTTTATATTTTAAGTACATTTGGTATGTATTTTGCCCAGTCCACATGGATGGTGAAATGACCCACTACAGATTTACGAAAAAACCAGTACATGTATAATAAGTTATGTGAAAGTATTGTAAGGTTATTTTACACCTTGATCTCTTGCTGATCCTAAGATAATTGCTAAAATGTGTTCGGAAGATCTATTTTCTTAAGTTTGTATTTATAGAACATTATTCTAATTAAAAAAACCAAACTGATATCACCTATTAGACATCGATTCATTGTATTATTAATAAAATATAAATATATTATTACTCGTATTATACTTTCCTATGTAAGTCGCATTTAAATTTTGTAAACACAGGATTTTAATGTATTTTTTTACATTGTCGAAGTTGATAATTTACGACAATAAACTTATTATTATAAATGAATTGAATTGATGGTTCATTCAATGTATTATTTTTATTTCGATTTTGGATGGTTATTTTTGTCTACCCATGCACAAGGGTGTAATTAAAGAGATATATGTACCATGGTCGAAAGTTAAATCTGGACAACTGGTAAGCGACGAGATAGTGTCGGCGGACACGTTGCAAGCGATATTGAATTTCGTTTGATATAAAGCGATCCGACAGACAGTATAAAAAGTACATATGTTCATGCGTGAGTGATTTTTACACATAAAACCTTACTTTTAACAATACCAAATTTGTGTTAGATTTTCAACTAAAAGGAAAACTAGGAATTTGGGAATAAGCATTTGAAATATTTATAATTTCCGAAGACTATTCCTATTGGTAAAGACCAATACTTTTGGTAAAGTGTATCTGTCGAAATCGCGTGGTAACTGCCGCTTACGTAGGATATTAAAATAATACAGCAAAGTTTTGGAGACAGTCTAAATTCAATCTACTTTGTGTCCAGTTGTTTACTGAACTGATTCGTCTATATATACATATATAAAGGATTTTTTTATTATTAAAGGATTTTACATATAAAAATTGCAAACTGTTGCTAAGAAATTTTAATCTATGTAGTCGATTATTATTTATTATGTTAAGAATTTATAAATATTATAAATAATAATATATTAATAATAAAACAAAATAACATTTCTATTATTTAATTTAGGTCATTTCCTCGTTTCGACAAATTACCTACCGTATACAATTGAATATTCCTAGCTTTACTATTCTTTTATACATGTATCGTTCAAGTCTTTGGCTTGTTTAATATTTCCCGTCACTGATAAAAAAAATATGGAAAATTCATTTGGAATATTACATCGTTATATGTTTGAGAACTCATATTCTGTACTATTATTACAGCGATAGCATCAGTAATTCTCCTGTTAAATGACATAAAAATTTATAATTTGTAGGAACAAATCATATTCTGTTAGTGTAATATTACAGGAATAGATGAATATTTAGTAGTAGGGACAGTAATTTTCCTGTTAGATGGCATAAAAAATCATAGTTTCTAATAAAATTTTATGCACGGATCAATGGTTATCGATTGACATTTACATTAACGAACCATTAATGAAATTTCTTTATAATTTGCTACTTATTTAATTCAAGGTTAAACGTTTTATTAATTATGAAGAAAATAAAAAAAAGTCCCTACAAATAAATTTTATAGACATTAAACGTTAATAAGATACAGCAAAAACCTCTGCATAGCGGCCATTGAGGAGGCAGCTAAAAAAAGGGGCTTATTTTATATATAACACTTAGTTTATATCTTTGAATAAACTTGTCTGCTTCTTTTGTATTAGAATACATAGATATATACGACATTATAAAGTGTTTTTCCTTCCTTTGTTGTGAAACGTAATAGCTGTCCTTAATACCGTAATAAAGTAATTACGGCTGTTTAGAACTGAATTTTAAATTAATTTACTGATTAATCTATTAATTTTAATAACCAGCAAACTCAAAATTTTCAATGACTTTATAATTTAAAATATATCTAGTAAGACTATTATCGACAGGAAGCTCCTCAGACAAAGGTTTCACCTTGCTTCATAAATGTAGTTAACGAAAATAAATCATCTATTATCTCATTCACACACAATATTAATACTTACTGAAATTCCAAAGTGTGTTAACCAAAGTAAGCCGGAAGAATATCGAATGCATACCTGCGCGCTTAGAATTTTCTTGTCTCTCTATATTATAAATTGGGTGTGTTTGTGTTTTTCAAATGTTGGCCTGTTTCATTTAAGAACCGCATTTGTGCATACGGGCAAAATATCTTTATTGGTTGTTTATATTGGCGGCTCGTGAGTATAAACAGGTGGGCACAACAATAGAACACCTACCTATTTGTACATAATCCATTCTCCTATTTTTCATGATGGGAAAGACGTCTATACGTTGGTAAAAATGCGTTCAGTCGATCTCTGACATTGTGCTTCTCAGAAAAGTTTAATCGTTTAGGGTAGAAAAACATCGTTCTACTTCGACTGGGGGTTGTAAAAATAATTCCAACGTTTATATTTTCGTCAAAATTTTTTAGGTGTCGTTGTTATGAAACGGGCAAAACACACCTACACTACGTCAACATCATCGGCGCTCGTATATTACGAAAGTTCAATTTTCAATTTCACGCTGTCAAACATAGGAATAATTTGACAGTTTTATACACAAATTAACCGACGCAAATAGACGATATTTTCCACATCTCGTTGTATGTAAATTTATTCGCAAAAAAACTGTTGACTTTCACGTATGTTTCTTTGCCCTCTGCGATATGCTTTAATCATTTAACCTTATTCACGCAAAACCCTCTTCTTAAAATTAAGCAATAAAAACAGATAGTTTATTTTTAGTGAACTCCGAACCCACTCATACTTCATAGTATATTATTTATTAATATCTTTATAAGTTGAAGAGTTTACGTGTGGAAAGTGTAGTTATTTGAAGATCAGAATAAAGAGCTACTTAATTAAAATTTTCCTCAAATGATAGCGGGTTTTAAAGTTTGCACACAATTACTTCCATCATAATAATAAACTCGTCAAGCCTTGAAATCACACATGCGCGTACACGTTGAAAAGATGAAGTGGCAATGAATGCAAGATGTTAACTGGAATACGACTGCGGCCTCAAAGCGACCGTATAAGCGCATATCGAAGATAAACGGAGCCGTCCGATTATTACTCGAAATAGGTACATCGGAAATAGTGCCCCGGAACATAGTTTAAGCGTTCGCATATGCGTTAGCGTCTGTGGTGTGGAAGAAACTTTCATACCACCGTATAAAAAATACGTAAAAATAATAAAAAAAAATAATGCACTGAATTACATGCGAATTTCTTTCTGTGTTATCTGGTGGTTGGGGTGGGCACGTGGCCTTGTGCCCTTTAGTACCAAACCGCCACAATAATTAACTTAAAAATTGTAAAACAACGCCATACATTCGGGTGGTTATTGAACTCGTTCAGGTTATAATTTGTGTGATGTACATCCAAGACCTACCAATTTTATTTATGATTCATAGAGCGGTCAACTTTCGGCCTGCGCGTCAGGTCAGTACTAAGTTTAATATATGTACATTAACGTTTAAGTATACAGTACAGTGTCGGGAAAGAATAAAGCTCCTTACCTTATGTGAGTAGGAAGAATAGCATAGCATTACTAAAAAGTTGCAGCATTAACTGTTTCAAGATTTTTCTCACTAACCCGCTTCGTCGCGATGATAAAACATATTTATGTTTTGAAAAACACCCGCATAACTAAAATAACTTTTAGAGCAGATACCAGATCAGATGCATCACCACCAGTGTGTAATCCGATAGTGTCAGCCACAATAATTGTTAATCGCACACTGTACAAACTATTTTTGGCACCACCATAATGTAAATCCTGGAATTCATCGATAAGCTTTTCTAGATTATGAAACAATGGCGTTGAAGATACACTATGGCTAAAAGTTCTGCATAGCGCGAGGCGAGTGCGACCCGTGTAAGCAGACACGTCTGACCACTCTAATGATTTATGAAACATGTAAGTTTCGTTATCGCTCAAGCACATCTCGCCAAAATATTCTATTTTATAAATTAAATTTACGGCTTTTTTTATGTGCGCAGTTACTACTACGTTTCTATTGCATTTGAGATTTGTGAAAATATATGCAGGTTGAATTTAAATAAAATATTATTATTGGTCGATAATTCATATGTACGAACTTATACTTTTAAAAAACTATATATCTATGAACTTTTTGACAAAATTTGTAATATGAAAGTAATTAAAAAAAATTTAACGAGAAAAATGATGAAGTTTTACTTATTGTAATTTTGTATATACATATATACAAAGATTTTTTCAGCAAAATTTAAAGAACTTAGAAGTAACAGCGTAATAACCTCAGTATAGGTACATACATACGTACATATCCCAAATTAAAGTTTAAATAATTGAATAAGTACAATCGCGTTTACAATTTGTATTGTATTGTATTGTATTTATTATTTGTATATACTGTTGTAAATACTTAATTTTCCATATAAGGAAACACAACTTGAGTAGTGTTGTTCTGTATTAAAATTATCAGTAGGTAATGTTGTAATAGATATGAAATTAACTTTTGGGGGCCGGTGTGGATGCAAACGAAAGGCAGAGTGGATGTCTGAGTCGGCATGATGAATCGAAAGCCGTTTGGTGATTAGAGATTAGATCACAGCACACGATGTAAATGCTAAGAAAGTACCTATCTAATAGTAAATTTAGATTTTCTAAAACATATAATCTCATATGAGATTTATCTTGCTTATGGATTGGAATGATCCGATATAAATTGTATCGTTTTAAAATATGAAATTGTTTTAGTGCTACGTTGTAAACAAATAAATATATTTTATGTGTAAATTTTCGTATTATTGATATATCACCCTTCGCAAAATAAGTAATCCGGGTCAATAATTATTAAGTTAACATTCTATATACTACAATTACAACAGAGAACGTAGAAGTACAAATATACTTTAGTATAGCAACAACAGTGTGTGCGAATATACTTATTTGTTATTTTGACAAAAAAAGAAGCGAATTTCAAGTTTATTGAAGGAAATTGCAAATTATTTTTTGTATTCGATCTAAAAAACAACCAAAGGCAAAAATACTCGCAACTGTGGCGTTGACGCACACTCACACATTTCAAAACACCCTCATCACAAATCCACTACACTGAACCCCACGTTTTTTAACATAAAAAATTTACCAATTGATTAATTGATATTTCAAATACTTAATTTTGTGCCAATTGCTGCAAAATAATTTTAATCCCCAATACTCTCATGATTTGAAATCAACTGAATGAAGACATAAGAATGTCGTCTAAATTGTTCTTTTAAAAAAGCCTTATCCATGAATTCGAGTTTATTTAAGATTGAAAAGGCGGGAAACCATCCAATTTTGGAAATTTGAGGAAAACAGATTTATTTAACTTGCCTCGAATGCAAATAACATTTACCGAAATTTAAAACTTTTCAAGCATGTTTAACAAATTATATGTAGGAAAATATTGTTTCTTTTGCAAAATATTATTACTTATTTAGTAGAAAACTTCGGGATTTTTTTCGCTCGCATCATTAGAAATTTGGCCTAAGCTTTGTAATGTTTGAAATGCTAAATCGAATGGGCAAAGGATTAACCCATTTATGCCCACGAGTACTTTGTTCAATAAAAAAAAGTGCAAAATTAAAAAAATGCAAAATGCTACATTTGCTTGATGTTTAATGTGGTCTAATACAACATTTGCTTGATATTTGTGTTGGTCTAACATAGAAAAATTATAAGCTGTGCTGTGCTCAAATGAGTACAGTGGGTGCAAACAAGGTAAACAGAAAAATCTTTCATTTTAGCGGCATTTCAAGCATTTGTTTATCGTCATTTTCTTTCACTTGACTACTAAAGTTACTATAATTATATAGAATTAAACTATAAATGCTAGAATTTAAAATGGTCTAAGTATGAATTCGTTGTAAAGTGAAGTGTAGTTCGACTATAACTCTTTTTAGTTGCCGCATTTTCTTAGTGAAATCGTTATTAATATCCATCCGACACTGTTCCTACATTCTCCAAACAAAAATTCAAACGAGAGATCGAAGTGAATTTTAGTGTTAATATGGCAAGTTTTCTAAAGAAGTCAGTGGCTTTTGTACGATTTCCTGATAGTTTTCTACAGCAGTTTTACAAATAGTTTTCTATTAGTCACATATATTCATCGAGTTACACTTTTTGTGCATAAGCTTTGCAACTTTTGTGTTTGATAGAAATATTTCAGAAAATATTGATATGCCTACAATTACCATATCCGCAAAAGGCCTGGTTATAACAGCAATATATTTAGTAGTGAGGCATTCATATTATCTCGTGCAATACTGTTTATATTAAAAAAATCGATTAAGCATATCATCAGACGTATTTACGTAAATCTTATTTTGGGCATGAATATTTATGTGTCAAGAGTATGATGTATGCTATTTATTAATTTTCTTACTTGATTTGTTTTTATGCAAAGTATATGTTTGTTGGTGGTTGTAAATTGTTGTCCATTGAAACAGAAAATCCAATTAAGTCTTTCACCGATTCGTAAGAATGTCACGTGTTTCAGTTTTTTACGACCCTATTGCTAGAGGTGTATCACGTAATTTGTGCGTGTTAGAGGGATTTTGTATACGCTAACCCCTAACGAACGTCACTTGTCACGCTAAAGAGGGAGAAATCCATACAACATCGTACCGGAGTATTTTTGGAACTGCTCCCGGTCTAGGGTAACACAAACAATTGAAGCGTCCCGAATTTGGGGTAGTATAATGCTGATATATACTTTAATAAGGGGTGCAAAATCCCGATACATTATTATATAAACAAGCTTTCATTGATCAATTTCTTCTAATAACATAAGGGGATTTCTTAAGGCAGACTTTTGGTTTGGTCTTCGTGTATTGCAAGCTAAAAAGAACCATGCGGATGGTATCTCTTACTCAACTCAACTCAACTCATGTAACATTTCAAGATCATTAAAATGACTTACTAACAAGCTATTATCATTATCTGTAATCCTGATGTTACCTCGCTGAAACTATCATTTCTTCGAGGTCTGTAGTGGCGTTTCCTTTTTTGGAGTCTGACTTCTGCCTTCTGCTGGATTGGGATAGCTGTAAATATGTTTATGATATATTATTTGTCTTCTAATGCTTTATATTTATATATGCTATAAGTATTGATTCTTCTTTGCAAATTACCTTTTTTTTTTTGAAGGCAAATTAATTGACATGACCATATAGATAATGCGTATAATTGTTTTCACTTATAGTTTTTTTAAAATTGTTGTTTGTAAAATTAGAGGATGTTTTTCATCAAGTAGCATATTACCAATTTATAGAATACCTTCTACTCTTATTAAACCCACCTCATCTTCAAACGAAGATAAACTAAGAAGTTGATTCTATTCAGAGCTTGTCCTCTTCTTCATTCATGCACCTCTTTTAAAAATGCTTCTTGAACCATGCAAATTATAATATCTGTTACTGAATTCAGTTCTGATATATTTAACTCAACACGGGATACCTATAATTCTAAACAGAGGGTTTTTAACAGGTAGTTTTTTTTTTTTTATTAAGGATGAAATTCCATATTTTAACGAGGTCGATACGTTTCTCCTTCCTATGTTTTCACCCTGACTTGAGATGAGTATTGGCGAAGTTAACGTTCGATTACCGAATGAAACATCAAAATGCCAAATAAAATAAGGGGTTGTTATTAATAATTTTAAAATAAAAATGGAAGTAAAGGGGGAAAAAGATGTATTTATCGAACATCTTTCTCACAGTGTATAAAGGTTATAAGATTATAGTAAAACTTTTCTTAATTGATTCGCTCAGAACCGAGGTGTTGCCCGAACAAATTGACTGGTTCAGCCGAAAATGTGTTATTTGTAATACTATTTACACACCCAACATAAAAATTGGTATATTTACTAATTACATAATTAATATACAAACGGATTTTGCACACAGGCATGTGCTACCGCCTTATCAATCGGGTTTCCGTTCTGGTTGCAGCACTACTACCGCTCTAGCGAGTGTTGTCGATGATATACTGCAGGCTACAGACAGTACAGACCAAACAAACGTGACTGCTCTCATTCTCCTGAATTTCATGAGAGCATTCGATACAATGCATCATGACACACTAGCATCAATTCTAGGGTCGTATGGCGTCTCGCAGTCAGCTTTGGCTTTAATTCAGTCATATTTACGTAATAGAGAACAACGAGTTAGTATAGATAACATGACCTCACGCCCTTTACCTATTCTCAACGGAACTCCACAAGGAGCAGTACTAAGTCTTCTCCTATTCAGCATTTATACTTCTTGTTTACCACTCGTATGAACCACTGTAGTTATCATCTTTATGCCGATGATACTCAAGCCTACTACTCGTTCAAGCAATCAAAAGTATTGCAGACGGAGCAGAAGATTAATGACCTTGAGAATATATGTACTTATGTGGATACACACCAACTGGAGATCAATCCGACAAAATCACACCTTTTGTATTTGGACCTCGTAAAGCTCGTGCACATGCTGGGGAAAACTTGAGGGTTATAATTCGTGGGCAGCGGCTTGGTGTGGAGATGTGCGTAAAGAACTTGGGTATGTGGATGGATAATTCCCTGCGTTTCCATAAAAATACTAATGAATTGATAAAGAAAGCTGTCATTGCGTCAATTTATGTTAACAGACAGCTATTGAATATTACAACGAAAAAGTTGCTCTGCGAATCCTAGTAGTCCCTAGAAGAACTTATGTGCGGTATTAAGCTTTGTGATTGGAATCGTCGAATAATGACTTTGTAGTTTCATGAGAAATCTACGTGCGGTGTTGGGCTTCGTTTGTTATAGTGAATTGTTTTATGTGCTTTTGTTGCCGATTTGACTGTATTTTATTTGAAGACTTGTCTATGCCGTATAATGTATTCAGCTCATTGTTATATATACCTTTTCTTTTTATATCAGGTTAAAGGAAGAACGCCGAATGAAGTTATTAGCTTACAGTAGGCGATTTAATCTTTTTGGCTAATATGCTGTAGATCAATTTTTGTGTTGTCAAATTCACTTTTTGCTTTTGGATGCTATTATTGTAAAATATGTTGTACGGCCAATAAATACATATTATTATTATTATTTTATTATTATTATTATTATTATTATTATTATTATTATATTATTATATGTAAGTTCATCGTGGGAGTCTACTGTATCACAATAACCTTCACTGAAAGATATAAAAGGTTCTGTTGCATTAAGCTGATACTTCATTAATTCGATTTCCGAGCTATACCCGCATGTAACTTATTGTTAGATACAATTGTGTGCGAGGGATTTACCCACATCACCAATTACACTACATTCCAATAGAAAGTGATACGAATTACAATATTTTCTCTTATTGTTGAATACAATCACTTCATGTCTGTATTAAATATTGTGCAATATTAGAATCGACGAATACAAATAAGATTAGCAGTCCACCACGTAGATACAAAGTATTATGTAACGGTGAAAAGATCTTTAAAATATAACTAAAGGAGAGAATTAAATACAACTGGTGATTGCGTAGTTATTATGCTTGCAGCAACATATGGTAATATACATTCGAGAAATATTAAAAGAAATGTAGTTAGGTAAACACAAAAAAATGTGTTAGGTTAGGCAGGGGAGTACACTTTGTAGATCCTTCTACAATTTTTTTAATTGTTGCATTGTGATCAGGAAGACATTAAACAATCTAGGCAAAGGAACAAGGTAATCTTAGGTGTGTTCGCGGGATATACGGTAGTGTAAGAAAATGAAATAACAGATTAATTTTGCAGAAAGGGAAGGAACAGATAAAGTCTGGAATAGCTCTCGAGCACATGGTTTTTTTTCGTGGAGATCGATGAAACTCTGTTGATATATGCGGAGGATCTATCGATGGCTGATGAAACCGGCTGTCAGGTAGATGCCATATATACAGATTTTTCAAAGGCCTTCGATAGAGATAATCATGATATTTTCTCAAAGAAACTCAGTGTGTTTGGATTTTCGGATAAGTTGGTGAAATTCTTTGCTTCTTATTTAAGCAACAAACGGCAGTTATAAGGGTGCTTTTTCCGACCCGTGCTCCTTTACTTTTTCTGAACATATTCGTAAAGTTAGCAATGATTCATTCAGGATTTTGGGCTCTATTAGGCGTAACACAATAGCCAACATATGCCTCGGTGATTTGATGTCCGATAACCATAAAGGATGAAAAGCTGATTGAAAAGGTGCAAAATATTTTTTTAAGCTTCTTTACAACAAGAAACGCAATTTGACTCATATAATTATATAAGGAATGAATTTAAGATATATCTTCTTAAATCGAGGCGCGAAATAGCTAAATTGAATGTAATATATAAAAATGTTCATACCTAACTTTTTTGACAATGCTTGGCTATTGTCATTATTTAGACTGCATGTACCATACTATAGTGTCAGACCTCGGCCTCCCATGTACGTAGACTCGCAAGTGCTATCACCAATTAATAGAATATGTAAGCAATATAATAAATATTTTGAAACTATAGAGATTTTTGGCGTCTTCAAACGAATTTTCATAAAATCCGCCAGGTCCATGATTCTATCTCCTTAAATTAAATTCTTGCGTTTCCTCATTAGTAATGGTATTATTATTAACATTATTTTTATAGTTGTTGATTAAATTTTCTTTGTTTTATACGGCTATTATCTTAACTAAATTATCATTTCTGACTGTAATTTGTAGTTATGTATGTTTCTATTTATTGTCAGTGATCCATTTTCTGTATAAGAACCAATTAATTTAGGATTTATCCTGTTTTGGTATCTAATAATAAATAAATAAATAAATAAACACCATTCTTAAGAGTCGAACTCTTTTGCGAGAAAAGTAGCAATATAATACTGGAATGATTAAAAGTGGATGTAGAATCCACCTAATACCGAAAGATTTGCAGAGCATCAACCAAAGTAAGAAAATGTTAGCATATTAACAGGTATTAGAGATGGTACAAAATACTTGTAACAGTTTTTTGGTTACAGATATGAATATAGAACAACTTAGAACTGGTACACAATTTAGGTTATACCTGTTATCTCATACTTCTTCAGTTATAATGGCCAAGTGCAACAAAACGTCTTTAGAAACTAGTATGAGTACGCGCACGCATACTGACAATTTACCAGTAAAAGAGATCTTCTTCACACATCGTGCACTTTTTAAAAGAAATCGGATTAGCATCCTCCCTTTTACATGTATGGATTGGATTATAACGGATAGCATCCGCCACAGTTTGATTAATCGCGCCGTCCTTATGCCCCTAGCCTCTATTATAGAGCGATTGTTATCTTAAAGTTCATCTAACATGTTTCAGCCCTTAAGGAAATAAGCAAGGCGCGCTTGCGTAAACTTAGAATGTTCTGGTTCAAGCCAAACGTGAGCAGAACTGACATGGTGCTTGGTCACATGTACTTCTATTTTTTTATTATTTTGGAACTATTATACTGATTACTAGTATGTGGTATTAATTCATATTAGAAAATCTGTTTGTTGTTCTTTTAATGTTTTAAAGTCTGTTGCGCACTCTGGTACAATTTGAACATGGAATATCTGAAACAACTTACCTGCACGTTGGATTTAATTATGTGTGTGTTATTTGATAAAAACACACTCAGACGTTGGAACAAAACGCTCTTCGTTTTTAACATTAAGAAAAAAAAAAGGTTATTACATCATCATTGCTTTTCAGGGGATGACTAATTGTAAGATAAGTAAGTAATGTTTTACCTTAATAAATAAACTATAAAACAAAGGGCAAGAAAATATGGAGACGTTCATAAGTGTTTTAAAACGAAGGCGCTAAATAAATACTTCCTCTTATTTATTTATCAATTATTTAAAGAATAATTATTTACTTTTGCTTTTATTTTTCTTTCCAGATCTGTGAAGACAACAATTTATTATTATATTGTATATTATATATATAATAAGTAATGTCCCAAAAGGATTGGTGTATTAAGTGAATTGGAATAATAAGGAGTTCGAGTTCGAATCTTATTAAAAAAAAATAAATAAATAAGATTCGAACTCGAACTCCCTATTATCCTAATTCACATACTATATATATGTATTATTATATATATTGATAGAAAATTAAATAATAACCCACGGTCCTTCTTCACTTATTCTAATTTTTAAATTTCTTAGACTTTATGTTTCGGCTGTTGTGCCATCTTGTAACTTCACAGTTCACTAATTAGGACAACATGGATATATTTAGGGCTTTCTATTTGTCGGTGGAGCTGTATCGGAACTGCTCCGAGTTGCACAGTTTTTGAGCGTTCTTTTTGCAAGTGCATTTTGTAACGGAACAGTTCTATTTTCCCCTCTCCTTTCCCCTACTGCACCTGCTATTTACAAGGGGTGAACTGTTCCCGCATGCGCTTTTTCATAAAAACGGTAAAAATTTCAAATAAAAGTACCTATAACCGAAATTAAGAGGTAATTACGAAATTGATTTAAAAATTTATGCCGCCATACTTAAGCCTTCAATTATTTTGAAAAACGTTGTAGAGGAATAATGACAGAAACACAGAATCAAATTATTGTTAACATTATTGTTAATACCTGTTCATATTCCTCTCTTGAAACATTTATACAATAACTGTTGCTTGTGATCGCGTCAAATAAGTTTTGAGTTTTCGATGTTTTTCACATTTTCGTATCTCATACTAACCTTACCCTTCAATTATTTAAACTTCCGATGGTAAATATTCCTAACTTTTCCATTTTAATTTAAAAATTTCGATATTACATGACCTAAGAATGATATTTATTTTTATCATTTTAAGGTATGCTGAGAGATGGCCTGAGAATGACAGAAACTGGTTTTAAAGTAAAGTAATAATTGAATCAATAAGAATAAAAAAAAAAAATCAACATATTAACAAATTTAATAAAAGTAAAAATTCCAAATAAATGAATTCTACCAGAAAATTTCCATTTCGATGATATTTTCCTTTTTGTTAGAAAAAGCTATCAGAAACACTGAATTTTTGTTTGTAGCTTTCCTTCTAAACAAGCAAAACCTATATGGAAATTATTACTACCTTAGAAATGTTACTTGTGAATATTCCAGACTACACGAAAAAATCTTGAAAAAGTTACTCACATTTCGAAATTTTATTGTGAATATTCCAGGCTATAGATAGATGGATAGATAGAATTTATTGTTGAATATTACAGTTATGAATATATGATATATGATCAATTTTTTTAGAGTGTATTATTGTTAGATCTTCTAGTGAAAACCGTCATATAGACGATCAGCAGCAGCGAGGATTGGTTTGTTATCGCCTTTAGGAGTCACAAACCGACTTGTTCGGTGGTCCTCTCGGTGGATACTGCTATTGAACGATTCCAATTGCGTTACAATTGGATTCTGAACGAGAAGAAGTGATTCTGAGATACGCTGCCGCGTATGAAACATCAGGTTACCGTAAGACCTCTTTCAGACGAGGCGATTAGTTGATTCCACTAGTCGAACAGACGGTTGTCAGGGAGTATACTGATATGAACCCTTTCACACGGAGTCAACTTCGCATCGGCGGCTTCAATGACAACTAGTTGAGAGTAAGGCCTGTTTCAGACGAGGTAGTTTAGTTGATTCAACTAAAATCCCTGGTTTACTCTCAACTAGTTAATTGTAATTGAAGACCTATTGAAGCCGCTGAAGCGGACAAGTTGCCTTCGTGTGAAAGGGTTCATATCATATGCTCATTGCAAGTTAATTGAATAAACTAAACTGCTTCGTCTGAAACAGCCCTAAACCAGGCAAGTTAATTGAATCAAGTAAACTGCCTCGTCTGAAACCAGGTAGCTACCAGGTTAAGTATCTGGTACTAATCCATTTCAACAAGCATCTTACCTGGTCAAAGCAGCTGTGCGCAACCCGTTATTTCAAATGTTCACCTAGCAAAAGAACTTGTGTTATTACAAGTCTATTCTAATGCCTGTCCTGGTTTACAGCATTTTTGCGTTGGCGTCAATGGCCCCCAACAGTCTGAAGTACCTCGATGCACTTCAGAACGCTACGGCTAATCGTGAAAGCATCCTGATTCGTTAGGAACGAGCAGAATCATAGTGATGAATCTGCTTGAGCTCGCACTCAATACAGCGAAAACCATCTGGATCAGGGGGTCACGGAACCCTAAGCTTGTCCACCCCCTCGCGCTTGAGTGTAACTAGTGATTGTGAATTTTTTTTATTTACCGGTAATTCGGTAAATGAAAATGAAAACACCGGTTTACCGGTAAATTACCGGTAATTTTTTTTCATGTGTGACATTAATGGGATTAAAATGGGGAAAGAAAATATGGTTAGAAGTTGGGCTAGAATAATACATATTTTGCACAATCTTAAGGCATAATATTAGAATTCTGTAATAAATATTTGTATTTAATTACATATTTTAAACAGTTGTTAGAAGTAAAAAAGATTATGATTTATTGTATAAATTTTAATGTTATTTTACAACAATGTTGCATTAATGTTCTCTCATAATATGGTGTATTCAAAATTGCTATTATTTTAAATACGTGAAATGTTGGTCTTATATATTATTATTTTTAAATATTAAAAAAGGAGACATTTACTTACTCTTTAAAAAAACGATTTTAAACTTTTAAAAATCTTCTCAAACCTCAAAGCACAAATCACATATGCTAAGTCAACTTTTTTTCGAGAGATAAATAAAATCCATACAAAAAAACCATAAAATGAGAGAATTGAAATTGTACTTGACAAAGGCAGGTTGGAAAAGTGGGATATTTTGCTTCCTACCGTCCTAGCAACAAATGAACATTAATCTTGCTTTCCTTGCGTTGCTTTTCGTTATCCATTTCGCTTGAGACTCATTTTCTTTTAATTTCTACACGATTTTTTTTTCAATGTTTTGCTTTTTTTTGAATTTTTTAATTCTCTCTTTCTGACTAACTCGGTAGAATGGACGTTTCTGATCAAAAATTGTTGTCAGTTTCTTTTCTATATTCTCGATTCTAGTGCACTACAGCGGCCCTCAAATTTAAGAAAGTTGAAATTAAAATTAGACAAAAACATCTCCCATTAAATTAATAATTGAGTACATTGTTACTTACACATACCTGTTTTTTTTTTTATTTTCAATGTCCTTATAGACCTTTAAATATCTATAATCACAATATTTCGTACATAACAATTTCTAGTATGGATTTTTTATTTACCAAACGTTTTTTGATCAATTTGCCGGTTAACCGGTAAACCGGTATATAATCCTTAAGTGTAACATATAAGATGTCTTTTTAGAGTAAGGTATTTAGACGTTAGCCGCCTTTCCTACTTTTTAACGAGGTAAAACTTCACAATATCAGTTCTTGGGTTAGGAAATTGAGGATCACCAAATTCCCTTGGAGTAGCTTGCTTTAAGTTACTCCAAAAAAATGTTTTAATATTTGTGAATATTTTAATTTAGCCAGAAATGGATTCGCTGTTTAATTTTGGTAGATGCATGCCAATTCTGGCGTCATTGGTAGAATACATATGCTGTCCTAGAATATTGTTGGATGTAACCGTTTCCAGCAGCTTGTTCGCCATACAGACATGGATTTTTGTGATATATAGCAAATGCGGAACGCAGTTA
Source organism: Protaetia brevitarsis (assembly GCA_004143645.1). Taxonomy (NCBI): domain Eukaryota; kingdom Metazoa; phylum Arthropoda; class Insecta; order Coleoptera; family Scarabaeidae; genus Protaetia; species Protaetia brevitarsis. The sequence continues at coordinate 2,256,024 of RXPK01000309.1, forward strand.
ATCTGGCTTCCTTTTGTGGGTGGTAAGTCCATAAGAGATTGTCAAATTTGCAATTCTTTGTATGGACACTTACATATATACCAGAAGGCACGGCCTCTAAAAAACTTGGCTGAAAATCTCTTCTTTGGTCGCCATAAATCTACAAACATTAAAACACTATGAAATCAACATAAACAACTTTTAGAATGGAATTTCGAAAATCACGTGTACGTTTTCTTTAAATTTTTAATATAATAGTAATAAGTTATAATACTGTGAAATATATATTTCTTGCTGACAATCGTAACCTAGGAGAACGCCCTTGAGCAAGAATTTCCTACACTTTTAATTGGGTAAGCAATACATCGCACATGTGCTTGCATGAAATAAATCCAATTTATTTATAGATGATTAATTAATTATAAATATCAACACCGTTACGGTGAGAGGAGTTATTAAGGTAAACCGTTTTTAGTACCATTACTTAAATTAAAATGCATCGATTCAGGCGTTAAATTAATTCCATCAGTTTTACGTACTGTAGATTAAAAATTAAATGAAGAGCAAAGAGAAAGAAAAGGTGCAGTATTTCGAACGATTTATTTGAAGTGCTTACAATTAATTTTTAAATGCCTTCATATATAAAACATCTGCACACATGTATGTGCACACATTCACATATGTTTGTATATACCTACGTAGCACATTAAGAAAGTAAATTATAGGCAGACTACAGTGAGTACTTGTCCATTCAATGACATACACATTCATATTCGCGAGACGGTTCCCCAATTTTCTTCTGACAATAATAACTGTCCATTTGGAACCACTCCTTTATATCTTAAATCCAAGCATAAAATCAGATTTATGTAAATATGACCTGAATTCGAGCGCGGTGTTATTTGCTTACGTGCGCACTGGTGTTCTTCCCGTATATGTATTTATGTATGCTGTGACAGTTTCAAGCTCTATTAATAAATGCTGTCAAATGGGGTTAAGAGGTCTAAAACAATGATTTCCAAACAATAAATTCAACAAGGCTAAATTCTAATAATACATAAAACATCTTTGTACACAAAGTGCCATGAGGTTTGAGTAGTGATTTTGATGCTCGCTTCAGTTATAAAGGCGAGAATGAACGATACTGGGCAAGATTTGAAATTACAACTTTATATTACTCACAGCCAAATTGTTACTGTACTTAATACGAATATAATACAGTAAAGTGGGTGTGCAAATAAGTTGTTAGTAGCAGCAAGGGCACAGTAGGTCAATATCAGTGAGGTTTTATGCAGGGCAAATCGACAATAGACGCGATACATACTTTAAAGCAGATATTAGAAACAACGAAGGAGTATAGACTAGAACTTGAGCTACTCTTCATAGACTTCAGACAAGCATTTGACTCACTACACAGAGACGAACTAATGTTAGCATTAAAGGAACTAGGCATAGATTACAAGCTGAGAAAATTAAGTAAGTGAATTAAATCTTAATATTAGCAGTACTACAGTTGGGAGACCCTTGTTATCCAACAATCTGTACGCTACGAGATCAAGAAAAGTGCCCTTCTTACAACAGCGGCATATCAGAGCACAGTTGGAGTTTGCCAAAGAACACATTACTTGACCATCTCCTCGATGGAGGAATATACTCTGGAGCGACGAGTCTAAAATAAACTTAAACAATAACAATTGTGATGGTCAATATGTACGACGACCTCCGAACTCTGCACTGCTCTCACTTTACACAACCTAAATCATTAAACATGGAGGTGCCAGCATAATGATTTGGGCAAGTTTTTCTTGGTGTGAGGTGGGTCCTATTTTCAAAATTCCAGCCATTATGATGTAAGATGTGTATTTAGACATATTAAATAACATCATGCTACCGTATGCAGGAGAAGAAATGCCTCTTCGCTGGGTCTATCAGCAACGGTAATGACCCGAAACATACAGCAAGAAGGGAATTTTTACCTTTCTTTGATGAGCACAATTCATGGCCTTCAAAAGTCATGTCATGGCCAGCGTAGTCACCGGATTTGAATCCTAAGTAGTAGATAGCATGGCTCGTCGACGCCATTATTAAAAACCAGGGCCACGCGATTAAGCATTAATGCTAATTAAAAAAAAAGTCAATTTTGTTGTTTGTTGTTTATTACTTCTATTTATGTTAGTACTGCTATCTTTATGCACAAGCAAAGTATTATCCAACATGATGATCTGAAAATATCAAATGTTGAATTAAAGGACACCTTTTACACACATAGAAAGAAATGCTCAATTTAAAGAAATTTTATTTAAGTTAAGAATATCATTGCTTCATATATACGCAAATAAATATATTCTTGGAACAAAAATAATGTTTATTTAATTTTTAAGAAAAAAATATATCAATCCAAGAAAATCGTTCATTGAATTAAATAAAACTTCCTATTAATTGAAACGTTGCAGTCTTAGCCTAGATATGTAGGTATCTTAGTACAAGAATATTTTTTATTGAATGAAGCTTTCTTTCTTTGCAAAGAAACTTGAATTTTACTCTAAAGAAGAAATACACTTTTACTTCAAGCGATTAGCTTTGGTTGGGAAAAGAAGACTTTTACTTGAACTAAATATTTGTTAGTTTGAAAGAAGATTGTAATTTTATTTATAACAATACTGCTGTTTTCTAAAATGTATTTTTTTTATATGTATATAAAATCTGCCACTAACATCAAACTGGATACCAGATATACAGTGAGGTCGTAAATGCCCCCCCCCCCTCCCCTGATAACTTTTGAATGGTTTGAGATAGAGCAATGAAACAAAAACCACGTGAAATTAGAGATATTTTGTGATTTTTTGCCTATAGAGATACGCGCATGGCTTCTGATGTAAAATAGAGGGCGTAGCTATCTTTAAAATTTTAAATAGGAAGTAATTTCATTTAGAAGCTCATTTGGAAGATATTTCTATTACTTTTATGGCATCTTGGATAAGTTGGTAAAAATTTCGAAAGTCGTAAAACTATTTGCATTGCCATAAAGGTAATAGAAATATCTTCCAAATGAGCTTCTAAATGAAATTACTTCCTATTTAAAATTTTAAAGATAGCTACGCCCTCTATTTTACATCAAAAGCCATGTGCGTATCTCTATAGGCAAAAAATCACAAATTATCTCTAATTTCACTTGGTTTTTGTTTCATTGCTCTATCTCATACCATTCAAAAGTTATCAGGGGGGGGGGGGGACCATTTACGACCTCACTGTATATCTCTATCTAGTATTCTATTTGGTATTAGTGGTAAATTTTTTATATATAAAAAAACAATTTTAGAAAATATAGCAGTCTTGTAAATAAAACCATAATCTTCTTTCAAAATATATTTAGTTCAAGTCTTTCTTTCAGACTGTTTTTACATTTCTTTACTTACCATAATAATAATGTTACTACTATTATCATTTATATTTCAAAAAAAAAAAAAAAAACAAGAAAAGTAATTCGGAACAAAAATTTATTTTTTATTTATAATTTTGGCGTTATTGCAAAAAATAACGTATTACAGCATTATATCACACATCTCACAAAGAGACTATAAATTTTCTAATTTCCCGCTACGTGCAGTCTGGATCCTTTAATTAGACTTTAATCTTCAGCTGTTCTTCCGAATATCGGCAGTTACTTGTTGCTCCTTTATTAACATTTCAAAATCTTCAGATATCCGAAGAGATACATTATTTTACAATGAATACATATACTTCACAATAAATAGTAGATAAGAAGATGTGGTGTAATAGTTGGTATATTTTTACTTGTTAGTGCAACTAAGCATTCGAATGTTGCGCCATGCTGTTTTTATTTTTATTTTTCACCTCAATTATACAACATAACTATAATTATTTATTTATTAATTTATACAGCTTATAGCTAGCAAACATTCTATGCTCTTCTAATTATTACTTTTTAAAGGTTTGTTGCAGACCAAGAAAGCTTATGATTACTTAAATCAGAGAAATTAGGAAATTAGACAGGATATGTTGACTTACAAATGCTTTTTGTCGACATTTTGCAGGCCCGTTGGAGGCAGTAAATGCAGAGGAATTAAGAATTGGTAGGCAAATTTTAGCTCTGCAATTAAATATACGTTCAGTAATTCTATAAATTAGCAAAAGATTACCTTTCAAAAACTTCCATTATCAAGAAACTTAAGTACGGTTCTGCAATTTAAAAATAAAGCAGTTCAATCTTGAATTACTTACCAACTTCCTACTATTATAAATACAATTTAACCACCGCAATTCACATTTCTATCTTCGATGCATGCACACAACCACTGCATTATTGATAATAGTTCGAGTGTCACGTGGCCCCACATTCATCCTACCGCAAAAATGACATCATATTTTTTAAAAAGAATTTTCACCTTAACATAAGTACTTATAAGATTTACCTCAAATATTAAAATCCTTAATAAAAGTATTTATTTTCTTAATTCAAATATCTGATCCACTCTTTCGCTGCCTCTTTTATTTCTTGGACCGAAAAATTTGTTTCTTGGAGAAAATATATTTTACAAGCCTTGTAACCAAGAATATTATCGATTACAACCAAGTAAAATATTTGTTTCTATACAAGAATAATTTCTTATTTCAAATACAGATATCTTTGAAGAAAGTAAAACTTTTTAAAGAAATGTATTTACTTAACTGAAGAAATTCTTTTTATGTGTGTAGTGGCCATGACAATGAAGCAGCATAAAAACCCAAAAAGGTGAGACAGAGAGTTTTGTGACTAATAAAGAGCGACGTTTATTCAATCTAGCCTTGGAATAAGTCTTAAAGAAAATAAACAGAGGGAATCTTAGGACGGGAGGAGGACAATTAGTATATATAAAGAGTCCTTCAGCTCTTTATTTATAATAAAATTAACTCCCAAAATATCTTCCCTCTCCACCGCTATTGAACAAATTGTATCCTTCTATTGCTTATTCTTACTTCTTTTTGCTTCGTTTCTTGCAGTGCAAATATATGTATTTCGCATCTTTCCATTATTGCAATCAATTCTTTATTTTGCGGTAATAAATTTTGAGGCGATCTCAAATAGAATATGCAAAATTAGGCTACAAGCAACCCTGTAACTAGGTCAAAACTAGTTAGGGACTGCAAACAATCCCTGAATGCACTGGCACGAGACAACAGGGTGTCTCTAATCTGGGTGCCGGGACATGAGGATATAAAGGCAACGTAATCGCCGATGAACTAGCCAAGGAGGGCTCTAAGAGACACTTCATGGTCCAGAGCCCGTATGTGGGATTACTAAGGATTCGCAAGAAGGAGATCTGGACCTGGTTAGATAAAGAAGGAAAAAGAATGGAGGTCGACTGAAGGTCAACTCCATACCAAAACGCTGATAGGGATGGGGATGATAGTTTCTCTGATAACCTACTCAAGCGCAGTAAGAAAGAAGTTAAAACCATTACTGGGTTGTTAACTGGACACTGCCTCTGAAAAAAGCATCTATAAACACAGGCCGTGTAAGCGACCGTGGTGTAGAAGATGCGAGCTACAGAGGAACGAGTTCCATGTAATCTGCACATGTGAGGAAACTGAAGGTAACTCAGGCAGAAATATTTCGGGAGAATCCTATTGAGCCCTCGAAAGTCCTCAAGTTCCATGGGCAAGATACTGGGCTTTATAGAGAACCCCAAGCTGCTCGAGTGGAAATAAGAGAATCAATAGGGATGGTACAATGAGCACCAAGCTCAAGTGCCCGGACATCAAGTGCCCACCCTAACCTGAATGAATGAATGAATAGGCTACAAGCAAAGCAAAGGAAGCCAACAATAGTGAATGTTCACTCACCTACAGAGGACAAGAATCGAAGAAACAAGAAAGTATTTCATGAAGAGATAGGAGCTATGTGAAATCGTCAGGGAGGAAGTATAAAAATATAACAGCTTACTGAGCAACGAGATGATTAGGACATGTAAGCAGGATGCCAGAACACAGATATGCCAGAAGAGTACTAAAAGAAGAAGAAAGGGAAAGAAGGAAAAGGGGTAGACGGAAGAAGAAATGGCTAGATGCAGTGACAGCAGACTTAAGGACTATGGGGATATTGGACTGGAAAGGTGCTTCACGAAACAGTATTCAATTTTAGACATGGGCCTTAAAAACCTGTAGAACTGATATATGTATATAAATTACCTTGTAGGTAAATAAAAAATTGCTTGAAACAAGAACTTTCCTCATCTTTGAAATGCCTTCAAGTTCAAATTCATCTCAACTTCTAAATTAAGAAGTAGTTCTAATAATGACGCTGGTAGAAGCCATTTAAGTTGTTCCAATTGTTTTTTTATTACCCCTATTACTGAAAATGATGTATTAAGGACTATTAATAAACTAAGTACCTTTAGCTTTGTTAGACATGAGTTTGCTTCCTCATTTTTAATTAAGAAATATGCACTTAATGTCCTATCAGCTTTATCTTATTTAATAAATTATTCTTTTCAGAGAGGCACGCACATTTCTGTGATAAAAAAAGAAACCGGTGATGCAAACGGCCTCCACAATTACCGCCTTACCAGTTTTTACCTATTTTTTCTAAACTATATGAGTCATTGACGATGAAGTGTCCATTACCTTATTTTAATAATTTTCGTCTTTTCACTATTACCAGCATCAATACTGCCTCGTATAAGTTTATTAATCAGATTTCTTGCGATATTGATTCAAATCGTCCGTGTCTTGCTATGTTTATTGACATCGATGATGTCGATTATATTATGTTAGGTACTTGAAAAATTAATCTAATTACTCCGTCCGGCATTTTTAGGCAATTCTTTATGCTGATTTGAAGGCTATTTATCACATAGTAAACAAGAAGTAGCGAGACGGAATACTTATCTAATATTCGCACTGTAGGCAGACGAGTACTCCAAGCTCTGTTCTGGGACCTTCGCTTTTCGTAATCCAAGTAAATGATTCACCTTTATCTCTGAACTTAGTTACGGTATTAATATTTTAACCAGCTCAATTGATATTTCACGTATTTTTTCTTTTGCCAGATTCCTTGTATAACAGAGTATGTTTTGTTTCGCGATAAGCATAAATTCATAAGTTTAACTTAAACCATAAACTGATAGATTTAAATGAACCTCTAGATTACTGGGGGTCATTATGGAATATCCATATTGATAAGCTCTGCAGCGACTTATCACAAATATGTTATACCCTTTGTAATTGCAAAATCTTGCAATATATGTATCCTTAAGACTCACTACTTTCCCCACTTTTACTCGAAAATGACTTTCGGAATCATTCACTAGGGTTCTGATCTAGGTGTAGGACGTATATTCTTGCTATAAAAGAGGACACTTTCGCATTGCATTTGATTTCTGATATCATGAATCCTGGAGGGAAACCTTCAAATTTGAATTATATTTTATGTATACCTTCTTGAAATATTATGCCTCTATATTGCCTAATAGCAAGATACGTAATTACGTAAAAAGTTCCAAATTTCAAAGTTAAAACACATCAACCATATTTTCTTACATGTACTTCTTTGCATTCTCTAGTATCTTTATCCATTGATGACGTTATTTTGTATGTTTTGTTGTAGTTTGAAATAAAGAACATTATTGTTAATATCATATATGTATATAACTTAAGGGGGTTGAGGCTCTTTGTTATTTATTAGGAAAAATTGTATTCTTTATGTTCCTTTTTTTTTGGAAACCGCTCGATCAAATCGATTCAAATTTTCCGTACTTGTTATTTGATATCAAAAGATAATTCATAACTGAAGATTAAAAAAAAAACCTTGACAAAGAGAAGTTACAAAACTTCAAAAATAGATTTTTTCTTTTATCACGCGGATACCTGCAAACGTGTGAAATCAGGAGCCAATTTAGACGTTGTCTCAGTTCGCCGCTCGTCTGCATAAATAACTACAAAGGGCGTTGGTCGCATCAAATCATTGGAATCGCAACGTTCTTCTGCACTTAAATGTGTGTGGTGTGTGTGTACTGCTGTGGTAGACACCCCGTTCTTCGCGAGTGTATTTTTAGTTGCATAGATTTTGTCTTGTTTACTCCGGTCAGCCATTTATCAATTTTCCGAGAGAGTTTTCTTAAATTTAGATTTATTTTATTTAATAATTAAGTTAATAAGTTTATTGTTTGATTTATTTAATTAAATGTTCAGTTTTTTGAATTAATTCCATTCCATTATTTGTCTTTTGAATGTTGGCGTATTGGTTGTACGTCTGCGTTGTTTTTGTTAGAAAAACGACTGTAGAATTTTGTCAGGCAGTTCCTTGGTTGACTTTAACGTGAGTACTTGTATTTTTAAATCTTTGTTGCCATTTTGTTAATTCATTTTATTTAGAGATTTGATTTTTCTGTCCATCAAGGAATTCGCAATATAATAATTGTTATTATATTAATGTGTGCACATTATAGATATAAGATCATTTATTATTTTTGTGCAGGAAGATATGTTTTCAGTTTAATTTTTCTCATTATATTTTAAAGTGTTAATTTTTCCGTTTTTCTATTTTGCTGCTTCGTTTTTAATTATCCATCACCTCGGTTGGGTGAATAGAAGCTTTGTTCTTGCATTTAGTTTTCATTTTTGTATAATTTCGTGTGTTTGTCCACGAATTAATTTTATTTTGTTGAAACCACGTGGATTGTATTGTTAGAATTAGGATTATCTTCCTGAACAAACTAAACTTTTGCTTTGTATAGAAAATAGCATTGCCCTATTGTAATTTAGAATCAAGTGCAGTTTTTAAATTTAGGCTAGAACCCTCAGTTCACGGTTTTTTTTCTGCACAAATTGTAATTAACCCTTTTTGTATAATAATAAATTTTGATTGTTAATTATCTTCGTTGGGTTAAAAAATTCTGTTCTTTTATTTTTAATTTAAACTTTTCAATTTTTCGGGTTTTGAAAGAAAGTCAGTTTTCTTTCACTCACAATTTACTTTTCGTGGTTAGATTCGAATTTTAATTCGCGAGGGTAAGTCTGAGGTTAATTGTTCTTTTGCGTCTTTTTAATTTTTTATCCGTTGAGCTAGCTAATATTTCATTTTCTTTTGCACTTTTAATTCAGTCAGTACACAGCAGTAGGTATATTTATCGATATTTTTACAGAAAATAAAAGTGCTTTAATGATTAATTTGTGATTTGCAATGGTGGGGCTCTTTAAGAGGAGTCGCCCCGGAGAAATCTGCAGAAATCTTTGTTATATTTGTCTGCATACAATTTTATTGACTTCATATCGTATTTTAAGCATGATTCTTTAAATGGAAAGTTGCGGCAAGAAATTTTAGTTGGAACAATAACTAGACACACAAAGAATTTTTTTTTATAATGAGACGAGCAGCGAGTTGGGTCCGTTAAGCCCGTTCGGCCCTTCGACCTCCTTCAGACGGCTAAATTTGGTAAATAATTAATTTTTGATCTTAATCAACCATCGTACGGCAGTATATAGCAATATACATGTTGATTTAAATCGAATATACCTACATAAGTACACACGTATTTTTCTTTGATAAGACAGGTATAATAAAATTGTACCGAATGAATTTGTGATCACTGGACCTAAATTTATTAATATTAACTTGATGGGGATCTTATACAAAATATGCAACTAAAGACATAATTCTATTGTAAGTCATGTATATTTATCTGTTCACATTATACAAAATAACAAGAGTATTACTTGCAAGGTATAGGTAGTAAATTTTATAATGAGATTCTGAATTATAAGTTAAATTTGGCAGGAACAATATTTTAAATTACACAATGTTTAGTGTAAAAAAAATAAACACACGTTCACAGATTTTTGAAGTTATTTACTGAAAGATGTACTTGGATTTTCTTAGTTTTTGAATGTTTAAAATCATTTGGGCAGACAATGAATTTTGTACACTTGAAGAAAAAAGTATCTGGACGATGCGAGTCTAAGCAAGCAAGAGAGAAGATATCGGATTCCTTCCATTATAAGGAGCCGATATTTTCTCTTTTGCTTACTCAGATTTGAATTGAATCGTTCGTGCATTCTTTTCCTTCAGGTCTATTTGCGCAGGACCAAAGTAAATATTTTCTTTCTTCATATCTTTACTAAGGTTCATAATATTTATGATCAGTGTCTTATTAGCAGACCCGCTACGCTGTGGAGATGATTCCTACTGAGCTGCAGTAGTTCTTCAGTTTTTTTGTTGTTGATTCCTTAACGGAGGTGTTTTCCATAAATTTGCCTGGTTGTATTATTCCAGTTTTCTTTGTGTTTCTTCTAACTCCTTGCCTGCTTTTGCTATGGTTTTGGACATTTCTAGAACAGATTCTGAATCTATATATGAAGCCAAAGATCCCTTTCTTGTTAACTCATCGGCTTTTCCGTCTTCTTCGATTTCCAAATGCGGACATCCACGGCAGGGTTCACTAATGCTCTCAGTATTGCTTGGCTATCTGTTGTAATACAGATCCGTTTTTTTATAAGTCCACTAATGGAAGGGTGATTATTGTGTTTCTCACTTTACTGGAGATTCCAACTCCAGTCCCGGCCTATTAATTAGATGTATTGGTTCCTAGGGGACTAATATTGTGTTAGGTTAAGAATAATTTTATTTTCACTTCAAATTAACTAATTGTTCGCGTGTGTAGGAACTTATGTTCACATGTTTATTACAGACAGCATTTATTTAAATTAAAAATCGGGTTTTATATGTGATAATGTGTGAAATAGCTAGATACTTATTTACATTTCAGTTGAAACTTGGAATCAGATGCTATTTTTTTTATTAAGGAAGACGTTTTTGTTATGTTATTACGTATAACGCTAAAAGTTATAAAGATATAAAGTTATAATTTTTAGATAATTGAAGTTTTAATAAATAAGAATATAGAATCGTTGTACCCAAACTGTAATTTTATATTTTGTAATGATTTTACACTACATAAGATAAAACTAGTCTATAAAATCAAATGAATATATATAATTTTTAAAATCGAAAACACTCAAAACTAAATATAAAGAATAAAAAATACTTTCTATAGGGAGAAACAACATTACTAGTAATTGTTGCTTTACCATAGATGTTTTATTGTTTATATTTATTTTTAGTATACCGACTAGTTTTATTTTGTTACTCTCTACACAGTAAGAAATAGCGCTAGTGTTAATGTTCTTAGTGTTAGGGTTGATCATATAGAGTTACAATTGTAGTGTATTTATACACTTTGATTTAACACTAAGAAAAAGTAGTGTACATAATTACACTAAAAAATTTTTAGTGTAAAATAATTACACTAACAGGCTACTTAGTGCAATTCAACACTGACAGAGTAAAGTATATACTTTATCAGTGTAACAATAGTTAAGTCTTTGGAGTGCGTATTGTATTTCGCGCGCTGTAATAACATATGATGAGTTACGATACGTTCTGATTGGCCAGAATAGTTGTAACGGTTTAGTATTCAGTGCTTCAGTGGACAAGACGTAGGTCTTGTATGCAATGCATACCTACATATGTAGATATGTAGGTACATCAGCCGCCAAAACGCTATTCTAGTTAGGTTATGTATTACATACATGCTGCAGTAAAATAAAAGGTAAGTGATTGTCTATATATTATAAACAATACTATTATTATATTATAGGAGGATACCATCAGAAAGGGAGAAAGTAAATAGGTCGAGATTCTTATCAATTTTCGGATTAATAAAGTGCCGCAGTGTTGAGTTACTGCATCGTTATTAGAAGAACACCTGATAGCAAGGATGATAAGATGTTCAACATGTTCAAAAAACTACATTGCTGTTTTGTCGATTCGTTTAATTTCAACATTTGAGTTTATTTTTATACTATATAAGTACTGTATATGTATGGAATTATTTTATGTCGGAGTAATTACGTTTTATCCCAACGAACACGGTCGTTGCTTTATTTATTAGAGAATAAGGAACTTAATTTACTTTCCTTCCGTTGCAGTAGTATTGATAAAACATTTAATAGAGAAAATTACCTCTTTCTACAGTTAACAATAACTATTGATGTTGTTTAATGCACACTATTAGTGGCCTTGTGATCTACACTAAAAGATTAGATAAACACTATGAAGCAGTAACATTCGCACTAGTAGTGGTATTCTATATTTACACTAAGGCATATTAAATATCCTCTAACTACTAACACTATTCTTAGTGTTAAAAAAATTATACTATTTAGAGGGACCTCCATGAACTCGGCGTAGTGTAGTTCTAGTGTTAAAAATTTCTTACTGTGTATAGACGTTATACACCTGATAATGATGTTACAGTCGAAACATCTAGTATAAAGTTTTGAAAATATAAAATTACAGATTGGATAGACCGTTTTCTACAGTCTTATTTTTTTTAGAATTATACTGTTTGCCAATCATATTTCGACTCAATAGAATTTAGAAATTGTCTATCGGTTAATTGTAATTATTTTGACATATTGAACAAGAAAGATCATTCATGTAGTGCAATCCGTATCAGGTATCAGAGCTGTAGTTCCCTTTTCAAAACACGATATTGCATTTTAAAGTAAAAAAAAGTATTTTTTTATACTTGGATAAACGGCGATATCTTTATCCAAACCGCCAAAGGAATATATTCTTCTAGTGATTGCCGCTAGCTTCACAGATTTTTATTGAACAAATTGTTCGTCGTACGCTTTATTTCTTTGTTTGAGTTTATTGTCCTCTAAATAAAACGCTGTGTTTTATCCGATACTACAGGTTCCTACAAGCGACTGCTTACAACCCGGGGACTCGAGTGAAAAAAAGGAGAAACTAGTCTTTCGTAGCCGAAATAATTACATTTTCATGCACCCGCGACCTACAGAGCTTCTGTTTGAACCTCCTCTTCTTCCAAGCGTTGCATTTTGTCACAGGTTCGCGTCGTCTCGTTAGCGGACCAAAAAACAAGAGAGAAAGACTAAGAGAGAGGGAGAGGGAGAGAGAGAAAAAGAGAGAGAAAGAGAAAAAGACAAGCCAGTATCGCCCGTACTCAACCCCTACTTACCGCATTTACAAGAAACCTTGAGGGGATAGATACAATCAGAGTTTTTATTTGTAGAACGTCTCGTAGTCAAGGCCGCAGAGGGATCGACTTTAATATATAAATTTCAATTCACTACAGTCAGTAACAAATGTTCAAGTATGATTGGGAACCGTCTTTTGCTGTATGTGTACTTACACTTGCGCGTGTCACATGCATCTGTCGACTTATACTTCTTCTGTTTGATATTCGATGTGAAATACTAGTTGCAATTGTCCAAAGAAAATTGTTTACATACATACATGTTTATTCACACAGTAACAAATGAACAAATTATTCACGTTATACGACAGCATATGCTTTCAAAATCTTTTTAAATTATTTGCAAGCAAAGTTATTAAATTATATTATATTAAAGTAAACACTTTGTATATTTATCTGTATTCATGTATAGTATAACAAAAGTTTTGGTAGAAGTCTTTTTTTGTTTTGCTTTATTTGTAGTACTTAACCACAGTATAAACCTTATAAAGGTTTATACTTTATTTATGAAAACTAAATTATTACAAATCATCCCAACCCCGTGTTCCACCTAAAAAAGGTACTACACGAGGCTACCTATTCTAAGTACTATATGGATTCCATAACAATTGAAATGATCCTACTCTAACTAAATAATTTCCCTATGATTCTTAATAACAAATATAATACAGTAGCCTCGCGACCATATGAATACTACTTTTGAGAATGATGAAATATGTGAAATGTGATTAGTTCACATAATCGCGAGTCTACTGTAAATCAGTCAGCTATCAGTTATTATTAAATGCGCGCATGGAACGACTTTCGTTATCTCCCAGCATTCGCCAAGGACACTGATTATATATAATATACTTATATAAAATCAATGGCCACGGAGTAAGGGAAAACCATGGCAAAAACCTTACTCTGGGATAAAGGTTTATACTGTGTCTTTACTTTCAAATAATAAAGGTTAAATGTCAAACGGTGTCAAAATTGGTCGACTACCTACAAATTTATTCAACTCTAGTAAACAAACGATAATCCCTCTTATACCTGCGGTGCGTAAAAGGATAATTACGTGTAGTTTAAATAGGTAAAATAAATACTTCCTAACTATAATTTGATACGATAATTTTATTTTTGCGCCTCCGTCCAGAAACACTCACGTTGCAGTACTTCAAAGCGGCAGGGAAACGGTAGTTTTTTAGTAGGCAGGCAAAAATGTCACTAAAGGCTGGCCACACTAGATTCCACATGACAGACGTGTAATAAACTGTGTCATTAAGCTACTGTTCAACCATGCTAAGATGAACTGGTGTTTTCGTTGCACTTATTATTGATAAATAGATGTTAAACTAGAAAGAAAATTACAGAAAAAGATTTATTCTCGGAAATGTCAAATACTAAGATATGTAACATGTATGCCAACTTGTACCGTCAACTCCCTAGTGTCAAAATTTCTTTTCTATTTTCAATTCAAAATTGAGATTTCCCGGCCCAAAAAACATACTCGCAAAACTGTAGTTTCTGGCCTAGTGATACAAATAACTATTACTGCATTCTTTAATTAACTCTCACACTATCGGCTTCGGCATAATATGCCTTCCTCAGGTGCTTAATCTGAATTAAATAAATGCAATAGTAATCAAAAAACTTGATAGAACTTCTAAAAAATTTGTTGGTGCAGCCCTGGGCGGACCATCTCCGGAAGCTGCAGTCTTCAACCAACGAGGTTACAACGAGGCTGCACTAAGTAACCTTAAATTTTTAAATGATGTGTTCCATCAATTTTAGTTTTCTTGGTGACTAGTGCATTTATTTAATTCAGATTAAGCACCTGAGGAAGGCATATCATGCAGTGGCGGTTTCTGTATAGGAGCACATGAGCACGTGAACCCCCTAAACAAATCGTCGATTACAAACTAATAAAATCTATTACTCGATCTTCCTTTCTATACATATGTATGTATGTACATCGCAAGCAAGCGACCGACGACGGAGCACGTGCGCCGAGTAGGCGGGACTACGTTGATTTTATCCAATGTCTAGCCGCATAAAGGACGTAGCGGTGGTGGGGAGGGATACGGCAGATTCCATATGAACGATGCACAAATTGAGTGTGCTCCTGTGCTCGCTTTCGTTGCGTTCTCGGGTCACGTTAATAAATCGATCAACATCAACGTTCAGATATCGTGTTTTACGGATAAACTATATTATATATGTTTTGTTTATGAATGACTCACCGTTCACAGGTCGTAACTACCATAAGAACTTATACTGTTTGTTGGTGACAGTTTTATAATGTAACCAAGGGTGAGTAATTATTTTAATTTATTAAATAACATACATAATAAAAAAAAAACTATCTATTTTATTTAAAACACTGATTTAAATTTTCGTTTGAGGTACTACAATACGTTTATTAAACCCGCGCACATAAAATCACAAACTTAAACTTGTAAATCTAACTGTTCCCAAAAAACGTACATTTCCCTCAAAGATACAAATAATAATTGATTTTTTTTTGGAAAAACAAAAATAAATTGGCAACAGCGCAGCCGCAGTTAAAAACTACGCCGCATCGTTAAATCCCTCTGCAAAAAGCCAACAAAGCAAAGCCGCCACTAATGCGCTTTGGTGCAACCGGCAAACAAAAAAGAATATATATAGTACGTAAATAAAGTAATGAAATGAAATATACAGTACGTAAAAAAGATAATGAAATGCACACAAAACAAACAAGAACTATGGATGCGAACAGTTTTACTGTGCAATATTTGAAAGACAATTTTAATTCGTTTAGTAATGAACAAAAAATTCAAGTTAAAAGTATGGGCAGCGCAAAACCAGAACTTAATTTGATGCAAACTACAAAGGGCAAATTTAGAGACTTTACAAGAACATTTAAGAAGGACATGTACGAAAAAAATGATTGGATTTTAGTTAAAAATTTGCATGTTCTTGATTTTGTGAACACTCTACGTTTCCGACCACGAGCCGTCACTGATATGCCGAAACCGGTAGCGTAAAAGTTAATTAAAGAATGCAGCAATTAAAAATTACCAAGTTAAATTATAATTAAGAAGTACTTATTTTACCTATTTAAACTATTGAATGTATCTAATTATGGACGTCGCCACATAATTACGCATCTTTGATTACGCCATTGTATTGTTTTGTGTTATTGGATAGTATTTACGGTTATGATGCAAAGGAGTGTAAGATTCCTGATATTTTATAAGTATAAAATTCTAAGACCTGAAATATATAACATATATGCTACCAGGTTATAATAATTTAAGTTATAATAATAATAATATGATTGTATCCGTCAGAGAATTAAAAGGACAGATACCTATATAAAGTTACTTTTGCAAATAATTGGAACAATAAGCAAGGGATAAAAAACTTATTTCTTCCCAGCAGGAAGGAAAGTGTCCACTTTTCTCCCGCATTTGAGGGCGGAAAAGTAAGTGACAGTGACAGGATGAAATTGTACATCTTATAATATGTGACATTATTGATAGATGACATTAGTTACAAATATTCAAACCACGTGAGGAAGGCCGAAAGTGCTATTGCAGGCTGCGGGCAAATATTACAAACCGAGCTGAAGGCGCAATAGAGCACTTTCCTCCCTTAGTTTGAAATACACTATTTCAACATTAATAATGTTCGCCTTCTTCCCTTTCTTCAAACTTTCAATATTTATTTCATAAATTATGAATTTCATTGCTTTTAACAAGCTTAAATTTTATATAAATCTATTGGTGACAGCGGTATCCATACCGCGTTTTATAAGCATGAAAATGAAACCCATCATTTCCACGCTAATAAAATTATTTTCATTAAGAAATTTATAACAATAACAAAGCGAGAAAATAATAAGGCATAGGATCACTTGCTCTGGTTAAAACATTGACGTGCGCAGGCTAAGAAAACAATTCGAGTAGAAGTACCCAAAATATGGCATACAATTATTAACGATTTCCTAACAAGCTGAAATTGTTAGGTCAAGAAGTTTTAACCGACGACTTAGTAACAGAGAAAGGAGGCGAAAATGAGGGCAAATAATAAAGTATTATTAACGTAATTTAAAATGGGACTTTAAAAAGTTCCAAACTCATCAAAGTTCACAAAATCGGTTAGGAAACGATAAATGTTCCAGATTTTTAAATTTAGGACATAGAACAGCAAAATGCAAAAACCAAATACGATGTAAGAGTTGCTATCGTTTTGGACACGTTGCACAAGCATTTTTAGTTCGGGCAAAGGATTACTCTTGCGATTAAAACACCATTTGTAAAAATTAACAACTATTTACTACATACTAGAATAACAATAAAACATTAACAAATATAAAGAAAGAGAAAAGAAAATAGAAAAGACTTCTTAACAAAATACTAAAGCCGTCGCACAATCGCACATCACGCATTCCTGCATGTCTTAGAATAAGTAATATCTACCTTAGTAATAATTTTCATCTATACCTTCTGCACTAATACATAAGTTGACCCACTTATTATGTCTACCTTAGCGTTTTAAAAGTAAGGCGACAACATAAAGGTGCTCTCTACAAATATGATATACAGGGGCAAAGTTATTCCTGCTATAAAATGGCAAAAACCTGAACAGAAATATGTGTGAAATACTCATGTATTGGTGTCTAGGTCACATTAAATCTGTATACAGATCAATTTTATAACAAAGGCTGCAAAATAGCATCGAATCTTTTAAAATTTGCCACTTCAATATCATTTATTGATCAGAGTTAGTAAATCTTTGAAACTGTTGAGGTGTCATCACTCAACTTATTTTACTACACTTAAAAAAGTTATACCACAACTTGAGTTTCAACTCATTTTTGACAAAATATACACATATTGTATTGCTTATATACCTTTCAATAAAACAGATTTTACCATAAGTTTATTAATTATTTAGTTTATATAATTTAAAATACAAATACGTCACACTACGGATGCATATGTATAAAGAATAATTTTCTTCTATTAATAGATCCTGTATGGTATATAATAGTAATTATAAATTTACCGATTTTTTCATTTACCGGTAATTCGGTAAATGAAAATGAATTTTTTTTGTCATGTGTGACATTAATGGGGACTTCCCAAAAAAATAGGGTTAGAAGTTAGGCTAGAATAATACATATTTTGCACAATTTTAAGGCATGATATTAGAATTTTGTAATAAATATTTGTATTTAATTATTTTAAACGGTTGTTGCAACGGTTGTTGAAATTATTTAAGGTTCAAATTTTAATGTTATTTTACAATAATGTTGCATTAATACTCTCTCATAATATGGTGTATTCAAAATTGCTATTAATTTAAATACTGAAATGTTGTTCTTATATATTATTATTTTTAAATATTAAAATATGAGAGATTTACTTACTGTTTAAGAAAAACGATTTTAAACTTTTAAAGGTCTTAAAAAACTCCAGAGCACAAATCAGTCTAATCAAAAAAATCAGTCAGTTTCTCTTTTTATTCTCTATTCTAGGGCATTACAGCGGCTCTCAATCTCAAGAAAGTTTAAATTAAAATTAAACAAAAAAACATCTGGCATAAAATTAATAATTGGGTATATTGTTACTTACTCCTACATGTTTTTTTTTTTATTATTTTCAATATCCCTTTAGACCTTTAAATATCTATAAACACAATATTTCGTATATATGGTACGGATTTTTCATTTACCGGTAAATTTTTGTAATTTACCGGTAAGTTTACCGAACGTTTTTTGGTCAATTAGTTCAATCCTTGTTAAAACATGTAAAATTTTGTTTCATCTCTGATTTGGATATATGTAGAATAAATCTTTAAAACAGCTTACAGTATTTAAAAAACATGTGCAATAACTTTAATGTGTTTTAATGTAAATACGGTACAAGTTTTACAATAAAATTGTCAGCTGCCAAAATATTTCTAAATTTCATATATTTAAACCGGTTTGTTAGTTTCCATTTTTTGCGCATGTTAGGAAAGGACTGACATTTAGTCAATTGTAATAATGTTTTTATATTATACATGATTCTGGAAAGAATTATATGAATATACATGATTTCTAATATCAGATACCTATCGGTTGTTTTAATATAATTTTACCTTACAGGGATCTCGTTTTAGAGGCTCGTCGCTGTACAGTCGCGGATTTTCGGAATGACCACCTCTGTGGCAGTGGGTACCGCGCTATTCACAGTCTATTCTGTTTCGCCACATATGAGCAGATGTGTTGGATGTGAACGAATAAGTAGAATGTTGAGAAGTACATACCTAGATTTAATGTATATAAATAGATTTAAAATAATTATACAATTTAAACAACTTTAACCATATGTACCATGTACATATATTTAAGATAAAAAACAATCTTCAAATTTTTTTTTTGATTTTGTTTTTAGTTATACATTATAATTCTAATATTCTTACAATTTAAAGTATTGCTACAGGTTTTCAAATGTTTTATCAGAAATTGAAAAAGATGTTTTCAGATTGAAACGTTTTTGTATACTTAATGAAATAATTAATATATTTTGCCGCTTCCCACAAGAATGTGGTTTTAATTTAGATAGTACTGATTAATACGGACAGAAGAAAAACAAACTTATTATTATTAGAATGTTTTTATACTTATGTGGTGAAACACAATAGAATAAACTGTGAAAAACGCGGTGCTCACTGCTGCACAGGCGGTCATTCCGAAAATCCACGACTGTACAGCAACAGTGTTGTTGCAGCTTATCAACGCTTATTCGCTACCAGCTTCTACTGTATGTGTACCCATAGAAATGTGCATGAATGAGTGGCCTCAGTTTGTTTTTCATTCTATTATTTGTTATGAATTATTTTTACGTTGCTCCAGTTTCTACAATTACTTATCGTTATAGTCTTATTGCAATAATACGTATCTCCATAAAATTTTTGCTAACCTTTTGAAGTTTATGACGTGTTTGTCATAAAGATCGCGTAAAATTTATTTTTATCATACGACCTATTGCACCTTTCAAACACCACCATAGATAATTATCCTGTTTTATTTTTACTGTATTATTTTTATCTGTACACATATACATATTGGAAAATTGAATAAAAGTTCTAATCAGCTGTTGTAATCAAACATTTTTATTATGCGTACGACATATTTCGGCATAAGTCATCATAAGGCGAAACTGAATAAAACAAATAAATGATGTGAAAAGTGAAATTGTAAGCTTAAATGCTTCTGAAACCGCCATGTATGATACATTAAAAATAAAGCTTTTGATTTCACATATTTCCCATAGATTTAAAAATAAAATTAAAATCAAATTCGCCTTAACGCCTTTTATTTGTTTTATTCAGACCTGGCAGTTACGCCCGATGGTGGCCTAGGTCGAAATATGTTGCACAATAAAAATGATTGATTAAAACAGTTGATTAAAGCTTTTATTCGTAACGTACTGCTGTGGTTAAACTACCCGCGTTACCGCTGAGCGTATTTTAAGTTGCATAGTTTTGTTGTCGTGTTTACTCCGTTCGTTCAGTATTCAATGTTCCGAGAATTTTCACAAATTTGATGTTTATTTTTATAAATTGTAGTTAAAGAATTAATTGTATGATGTATAATTCCATTCATTAAAATGTATATTGTTTGCTCATGTTATTTAATGTTTTTGTTAGATTTTGTCGGTGAATTGTGCGTTTGCGTTGTAAGTTTTTAAGAGAGGGATTTTTGTAAGAAAAACAGTTGTAGAGTTTTGTCAAGGAGTTCCTTGTTCGACTGTTAACGTGAGTAGACGCATTTCTGTATATTATTGATGCCATTTTGTAAATAATTTTGATATTCTAAATTTCCGCATAAATTGAATTTTATATAGTTCATCAAGGAATTCATTTAGTAATAATTGTTAATATATTGATGTGTGCACATTATAGATATAAGATCATTTATTATTTTTGTTCGGAAGATATATTTTAGTTGTAATTCTCTCATTATAGTTAAAGAGTTAATTTTTCCGTTTTTTTTCTATTTTGCTGATTCATTTTTATTTTATCAATCACCTCGTTTGGGTGAGTAGAAGCATTGTACTTGCATTTAGTTTTTCATTCTTGTTATTTACTAGAAATTGTCCACGCTCAATTTAGTTTGTTTTAATTTGAAACCACGTGGATTGATATTGGTATATTTAGGATTATCTTCCTGAACAAACAAAACTTTTTCTTTGTATAGGAAATAGCATTGTCCTATTGTAATTTAGAATCAAGTGCAGTTTTTAATTTAGGCCAGAACCTTCCGTTCACGGTTTTTTTTTTCTGCACAAGTTGTAATTTTTACCCATTTTATAAAAATAAAATTTTATTGTTAATTAACGTCCTTGAGTTAACATTCTAGTATTTTATTTTATATTGAACCTTTTCAATTTTACGGGTAATTAAGAAAGTCAGATTTCTTTCACTTACAATTTACTTTTCGTGGTTAGATTCAAGTTTTAATTCGCGAGGGTAACTCTGAGGTTAATAGTGCTTTTGCGCCCTTAGTATTTTTTTCCGTTGAGCTAGCTAATTTAGTTTTCTTTTTCCTTGTTAAATTCATTTGTCAATTTCATTTAATTCAGTCAGTACACCGCAGTACCTATATGAATAATAAATATACCAAATAAAATGTAACCTGTGTATTTTTCCCAAAATCAGTTGGAAATATTTTTTGAAATGTAAAAATGCTTTTGTTTTGAAAAATACATAACAATGATGTAAATCATAAAATATCAAACTGTAAATTTGCACTGCTGGTTGAAAATTGCAAATCTTCCTGTAAATTTTCATTTTAAAGTAAATTTGTCCCGAGAATCGTAAGTGCGAAGTTGCCGATCTTTCAAGGGCAGAATTACATTTTATTTGTCACAGTGGAGTATATTTTTCTATGTGTAGAGTACTAATTTATTGTAACATACATTATATACTTCGCTTCCATACGACAGCGACTAGAAATTATATTCAAAATTATTGCAATTAACCTCTTTCTTTGAGCCTAATGATTCAGACGATTTTTGTCCAGGACATAGCGTGATCGTTAGTAGTTGGTAGGCTTTCTTCGCTTGGCAGTACAATATAGCTCGTATTTACATTTAATTTTCCGTGAAAAAATATAATTAAAGTTAAACACAGTCGTAAATACTAGTTGGAAATATACCAGCCAATTACTATAATTACAGAAGTGATTTAGAAGCAATATAATGGAAAAAAGAAAGGCGGCGCTCTTCCTTGCTGCGCTGCTGTGAGACAAATTGAAATGTACTTTATAATATAGAGATTGCTTTGCGATTATTCTGATCAGATTGATCGTAACTTTTTTTATATTAATTACCGATTAAATTAACGATTATGAAAAAATTGTGTTGGGATTGAAGAAAATAATCTACGAGTACACTTAGAAACAAATTGGTTAGTTAACGCAAAATCCATTGATTCAGCACACTTTTTGGACTGTACACTGAACGACAAATATACACAAATATAATAAAAAAGTACATTAATTCAATAATTATTTTATCAAAATTCGTCCAACGAACACTTTTATCAATACAAAGTATGTGCGTTTATTATATTAATAAATATATAGGTTCATCTATACAATAAAGAAAATTGTTGATATAATGAGTTTATTATTCACTTGATTGCAAATATAATAACATAAATTATTGCAATCAAAATCGGTATATATTAAAGTGATTAAAGAAGTTTTTGATAAAATAAAGTAAGTTCATATTATATATAAACGGGATTTTCATATTGTAACCGTGGTACATTGTATGAATTAACTTCTTTATTCCTTATATGAATTCATTCATTCATTCATTCAAGTTAGGGTGGGCATTGATGTCCGGGCACTTGAGCAAGGTGCTCATTGTACCATCCCTATTGATTCTCTTATTTCTACTCGAGCAGCTTGGTGTTCTCTACAAAGCCAAGTATCTTGCCCAGTGGAAACTTGAGGACCTTCGAGGGCTCCAATAGATCTCTCCCGAAGTACTTCTGCCTAAGTACCTTAAGTTCCTCACAAGGGCAGATTATATGTAAACTCGTTTCCTCCTGTAGTTCGCATCTTCTACACCACGGTTCACTTACTCGGCCTGTGTTGTATAGAAGCTTTTTCAGGGGGCAGTGTCCAGTTACCAACCCAGTAATGGTCTTAACTTCTTTCTTACTGCGCCTGAGTAGGTTTTCAGAGAAACTACCATCCCCATCCCCTATCAGCGTTTTAGTATGGAGTGGATCTTCAGTCGACCTCCATTTCTTTGTACTTTCTTTATCTAACCAGGTCCAGATCTCCCTTCTTGCGGAATCCTTAGTGATCCCACATACGGGCTCTGGATCCATGAAGTGTCTCTTAGAGTCCTCCTTGGCTAGTTCATCGGCTATTACGTTGCCCTTTATATCATCATGTCCCGGCACCCAAATCAGAGACACCGTGTTGTCTGGTGCCATTGTATTGAGGGATAGTTTGCAGTCTCTAACTAGTTTTGACCTAGTTACAGGGTTCGAGACTGCCTTAATGACAGCCTGGCTGTCAGTCATTATATTAATTTTCCTCCTCATGCAGCCCCCTTTTGCAATCATTTCTGCACTCCTTATATGAAATTTATACATTTCGTTAATTAATAATAGTTGTAGAAACTGTGAATTATGTATTATACTTACTTATTACTAAAGCTTTCCAAATAATATAAACAGATTTCGAAAATATGCAGTTAATGTAAGAGGTCGAAATCTTTTACACTAACAGCACATTTTCGAAATCCGGTTATACTGTTTGACAAACTTTAGTAATAATTAATTCGCTTAATAATACAACCAACTTCAAAAAGGTGCAATAAATAAATTTACCTACCAATAGTATTTATTGATAAATTTTAATATTAGTATACATTATTTATTTACAAATCAAATTATTGAGTTCATTCTGTCAGCATTTCTTATGTGATTTAGTCTTTAATTCGTACAAGTTTGCCACAAGCTATCTAATTCGCTGGGCAATAAGTTATTAAATCTTAACGACCGTATCATAGCTTCTGTCCCGTTTTCAAAATCTGAAACACCAATAAGTAATAAGTAATATTTGAGAAAAGAATGTACATATACATTTATACATACTAAATTAATTGCAATATTTTTGTTTTGGAATTCTCCTTATCAGTTTTGCATATTCGTAAATTTATTAGTTATAAATTTTCCCTTTTTTTACCATCCGATAAGATTCCTAAAATATCTTAAGAGTTTTATATTAAGATACCTAGTTGTAGCTATAGTAATCTTAAATTGCCAATTTTTTCATCAGAAATCTTTTAACTATCTGCTTTTCTAACCGTGATGACGTTCCCGACGATAAATGATAATCGTTTTCTATAAAATACTAAAACACTGTATTTGTATTTAGGTTATGTACATGTTTAAAAAGCTTGGCAAAATCAGTGTTACACATAAAACAAAGCATATATCACCTACTTTAACGTTCACACACACACAAAATGTCAAATATTGGATATTCACTTATTGTTCGTTACATATAAAGCTAGGTTAGGTAATTTGAATATCTAATAATAATCACGTATTTAATAAGTTTTCAAGTGGGATTAAGAAATAAAAGAAAAGGGGAGCGTACTAAATACCTGAATTTTGCCTGTAATAACACTAAATACATTAGTTTTATGAATGCAAACAGATAAAAATACGTTGCAGAAAAGATGCATTTATGTCTGTGTGGAAGGGAGTTCAGAATTTAAATCTGAAGTTCTGAAGAAACAATTATACAAGGCATACCTGCAGAGAAAGCGCAAAGCATAGTATGTCTTAGAATGAAATGATTGGAAACAATCAATACCGTTATACATTCATTTATTAATACAATTAACTGAGTATTAAAAAATACATTATACCTCATAGAAATAATAAACTATTTAATTAAATTAATAACATATTACATTAAATTAACAAACTACTTAATAATTTCTTTTTTTAATAAGTAATAAACTTTATTTTGTTAATACAATAAACTTACTTTTTCGACGTGACCGTCAAAACAAAATTGTTCAATATAATAAAAAAATTATCCATACAATATATCTTTTCCTTATTTTAATAAATCCAACTCAATAAACGATGTTTATTAATTTTAATTTAATTAATCCTAGTTATGTTTGCCCCGGCGGACGAGATCAATGAGAAAACGCATTTTCCTCTTTTGGACGTTATTTGCGGTCAGAAAGAAATGAAAAAAAAATGGTTTAATATTAGTTAGTACCGCTGAACCGTCGCCCTTGGCCGCTTTTTTATTTTTGCTTCTTGGAAGCCAAATAGAATCAAACAAAAAATTAAAGAAAAGAAAACTTAAAATAAGACGTTGGCGCAATTTTAAATATTGTTCTCAAAACAATCTCTTTATCAAATTTAAAATATTTTGATTGGTATGTCTAAAATCAGCGGAAAAAAATCCGCGCCATCTACTGGCAGAGAATCTCATTAAAAGGTCTTCCACAACAAAATACATCCTTAATTAAAAGCATCTACACGTAGCAATCACTTTAATTACTAAAATTTACAGCAGATGTTCAAGAATATATCCTTTTTCTGTTAAGCATGTTTCTACCCACTTTTGTAAATTTTGGCGTAGTATTTTCAACAATTCTACGAAATGGATGGAAATGGCTCCCTCATTCTATTCTTCCTATTTCCCTATGTGGATGTCTTTTTTTTATACACAAGTTACTTTAGGTATTCAAAAAAAAAGACATCACGGAAAACGTATTACTATTTTTTGATAGTTTTGACTTTTAATAATCACGTGAAACAACTATCATAGCCTACCAAATGTCAGTAATATTGTTTCTGCTAATCATACACGAATGACATTAAATATCTTAAAACGTATTATTAGTTTTGTATTTTACGGTCTGACACTGTTGCATGCTTACTAATTTGCGCCTTCATTTTGTTATATCGCGATTACATATTAAGCTGATTTGAAAATTACTGGAAAATTTATTGAATTATTTAAAAATAATTATCTACAATATATGAGTCGTCACAAATGTTTAGTATGAGGTGAAAAGGCTTTGCGTAAAGGTTAATTTAGCATAAGCAAAGATATAGGCTGCTATTTAAAAAGAAATAAAGTTACCTTGGGCTAAAGTTAAGTAAATATTCAGAACTATAGTGGACACCTATATATAATTATATCGATTTTAGTATCGATGTTGTATCAAGCTAAGTATGTATGTATGGTATTTAAAATATGAATATCTAAAACACATGCATATACAAACTACGCCGTCTTAACCGAAAAGCTTGCAGTAGGACCATTTTTACAAAAGCCTAAATAACATCGTTGTTATTATAGCAGCTAATATAAAGTGATGCTATTTTTATTCGTGGAATATAAAAATGGAATCATATATAGGGTGTTCTATTTAAAATAACAGAGTAAGTATACGTTTTCTTACTTTTGGACCTCCCTGAATAGTCAAAAATACTTTTAGGTCATGCAGCATTGAATTCTGTAAAACTTTTGTACAAGATTTTTTCTTAAAATCAAAAAATACATCTGTAATCAAAGACCCAGTCTTCGATGGAGCACCCTGTATATCAACTTACGTCAACGCTTGGTGCCGAAATTCAAGCATCACGGAAGTATTTTATTGGCCGAATGTGTGCCACCGGTCGAAACTGCCCCACCTTTCCCTACCTATCTTCTAAAGTTTTATGGAGTGCGTATACAATTGTTATAACTGTAATACAACTAGAGTAGTAAGAGGAAATGGAAATAGTAGTTAACCAAACAAAAATACCGGCGGAACATTACAGTAATCAATTTATTGATTTTTCCCTAAGTGATGATAAACACACATTTGTGTTAATCTAGTTCCACAAAAATGACGAATGAAAGCAGTATCTTGCAAACAACATCAAATTTCTCGTATTAATTAAATTGTGGCCTTCACCCAATGATAGAAAAATTGGCGGTTAAGTCTGCTAAATAATAGGTATCGTGACGAAATTGTAATTGGATATGTTCCTTTATACGATCGGTAGACAAGTAATATGAATATTTTATAATTATGTGTTATTAATTACAACTTTAAAACGTTACCATGTTATTAATATTAATTTTCAATATGGGACTCATAAATTATGTGATTATGAACATGCAAGGTATATTGCTTTTAAGAACTTATCGTTATTATTGTGGAGATTATCAGATTACAAGCTTTTTATGAGATAAATAGATGATTGCTATAAAGAGCCTTACTGACATTCTTGAAATTGTTTTTCACTGTATGTATTGCAGAACTTAATTTAAATCTAGGTTCTATATTTGTTTCTGCAATATTGGTCGTAATTCAGGTTCATCAATAGTGTACGTTTTATACATAAAAAAAATAAATTGGAAAAACAAAAAATAAAATTGTACAATAATCAAGGACCCAAATAAAATAACAGTTCTGGACTAATAAAAATGAAAAAATTCGAGTCTGGTCTAGTTCCGGCATAGAAAATATTATTTCGGTCCGGTTCGAAAAAATCAGCTTAATAGTTATTTGAATCACTCATCGGTCCAATTTTTTATTGCAGTGTAATATCCTTTTCGAGATTTCAATTGTTACTGTATTTATGCCAATTACAATGTGATATGAAGTGGATAGGTTATTGAATTTTACTAGGAATTGCTCTTAAATCATGGAAACGCAGGAATGTTTTCCATGCCGGCTCTAGCATAGAATAAATTTAAAAAACATTGAAAAAGTATGTGAAAATGAACTATATATTGAGGAAATGGCGACTATGCATTATCGGTGTACAAATATTCGTATTTGCAATAAACATGGATTTTTTTGAGAATATTATAAACTAAAAAGTCCATGAGAATCGATTATTACATTAAATATTTGTTTTTTTACTTTGTCATATTAAGCGCCAAAAAATTAAAGAGTGAATAAAGGTATACAGGTTTAGAAGAACGTTCTATTAGTCAAACGTTCTTCCAAGTAGTAACTATTTTTTTGGTTATATTATTATTTTTTATGCAAGGAGAATAAAAAACGCGGTGAACTACGATTGATCTAGCCTATACTAGAAATATTTTTAGATAAATGTTATGGATTCATGGAAATGTTTCTAATTCAACTTGTAAACACGAGGTTTAGGTTTACTGCGAAATTTTGAAATATGTTTTATTTTGCTATTTCATATATTTTATAATTTCACTTGGTCACATGTGGATCATTTTATTCCTAATTTTTCTCAAGTTATTTGAATTAGTATTCAGGTTTATTTAACAAAATATTTTATCTTCATTTATTTCATTCTTGGAATAACATTGCTCAAGCAATTTAAAATAAGTATATCTCTCACGTCCACAGATCATTGATTATTTATAATAAAATAGTGTTTATCTATGGATTTCTACTTATTTAGCCAATCAACCAACTTGTAATTTCTTAGTATAGTCATACAATATCAAAACCATATATGAACTAAAAGGAACAAGATGTAACGAGGCACAGAGAGTGTATGTCTTCCAAAATTTCACTTTTACCAGCAAAAAATCGATAAAAATAACTACTAAACTATTACAGCTAAGTTAACTACTTCTTTTTCTTTACTATTTGTACTATGAAATTCCATTAATCACTGAAATAAATCTCACGAAACTTGCCTTTTTGTTTTTTGGACAATTTACATTAGTTGGCCTTCGTCCCACGTTGTCTGCAAGCTAGCACAGATCGCTGTGTGTTATTTTTAACCAATTTTACCATTTGCAACGTACGGTACTTTGCATCAAGTTAAATAATAGCTTATGAGGTTATGAGAAATTGGATTATAGTGAAATCAAAAAGAAACCGAAAAGTAGCGAAAAAACGTTTTAATTTTTGGCAGTTCTGATTCAGTAGTCAAACTTAATTTAAAGTCGAATATGGGTTCTATTTCTGTAAGCATATACATAATGCGTTTAATATACTTTACGTTAAATTATCGTGCACGACTAATTATAATCTATTGTAGGCTGTTGTCGGGTAGTTAGTTACTGACTCAATTAATGTCAAAAAACGAGGGTGAAAGAGGTAATTATATATGAATGCGAAAGCACACCAGTTATTGAGACTCTCTCATTTTCAAGAAAGTAAATTTACATTTTAATTAATAGTTTGCAAAAATTAAAAATTAGATATGCTAACACAATTTAAATTTTGAAAGAACTTACTTGTTAGGAGCATCGAAAACACAACACTAGAGTTATTTCTTACCTTTTATAACACATATTTTGAAGGGTTCTTCTACTGTATACGTGGACATTTTTGACATACTTAAGAATCCAATCTGGGACTCCGGTTATTTTACCTTTCCTAGGGGTAACCCTGTTCTTCAGTCCCCTATTTACATCGTGTATAATGATTAGCCCGTTAATTAAATAAACACAAACACATTTATTTTTTTTCCTTTATTTTTTTATTTTATACGTTTCGGAATTGTTAAACGTGTACAAGTAGTATTGTAAGCAAGATAGCTGTAACTTATTGAAAGAGAGAACAAACGAAACGAAACGTATAAAATAAAGGATAAGAAAATGAAAAAAAAAATATTTTGAATGGCTTTTTTTTATTTGATTAACTGACTGAAAAAACTCCAATAAGATAAATAATCATAAACAAAGGATCAACTAAGCGATTATCTCAAATATTAGATATGTTATATATAACTTAATTATTGAGTTTTAAGACGTCTATCTTAAATTAGTTAACTGATTTGAAAAAAACTTTACGATAAATATACTAATTGCAAGTGTAATTTAGTTTGTATACCAGTTATTTTTGTGTACATTGTCGTTACAAGTATCATATTTTTCACATCAGATTAACATTAATCATTTTTGTTTATCATTTTGCTTGACCTTAGTAGGCATAATGTATAATAATGTTATAACTGTTTTACTAGAATTACCTAAATAATATAATTTATATTTGTAGGCATTCCGTTTAGTTAAAAAATACTTTGAAGTAACTTGTATTTTCTTTGCAATTCATATTAATTGAAAACAAAATCAAAATCTACATGCATAATAGAAAATGTAATCGTGCATGTGAGTTGGAGTGCACAATGAAATACAAAATTTACATCTCCTATAATTTCTTCGAGAGCGAATAATATGTCTAATTTAAATGTAGACAAATCTGAGCAGCACTTTACGAAGACTTGAGCGGTTTTTTGAAACAAAGGCCACATTTTAAGCAAACAGAGACAATATTATAGTTATAAAATAGAAAGAAATAATTTTAGGAAGACATGAGTTTTGAATTCAACTTGTAAATTTGATGTCTTGAAAGTTTGCGTTCGAAATATCTCAACGTCAAAAGTTAATTTTTAAATTTTCTCTTCATCATTATATTCTTCTTGCATAGTGAGAAAAAATGATTGGATTGATTCAACAAAAAATATAGTATATAATATAATCCATATTTGACTGACAATGAGTTAATAATTCAGGAAGTAAATCGAATAAAAAAATCTGGTTCCTCACAAAAATTCCTTTAATATTACAGAAGCGACCGGTTTGGTTCTAATCGAACATCATCAGGCCACAATTTTTTAAAAATCAGTATAAGAATAGTCAAAGTTTAAAATCAAAATTAAATTAAAATTAAAGTATTTTGTACAATCTACTTCCTTGCATTTACAATTACAAAATTTGTGTTTAATGTAATTTTACATCATGTAAATACAAATACTAATGTAATTGTAATTGTACTTGTGTACATCTTAGCTGTACTTGCCATAGTACTGATATAACTACATGCAAATGTAATTCGTGTACAAGCATTGTGATTTTGGGATTTGGGAATATGGGGTTTCTAAACAAACACAATTGATTTTATACATCATTTATTTTTTATTGATAGATATTAGTTTAAATAAGCTATGCTATAGTTTCTATAACTGTTCTTTGTACAACATAAAAATTATTTTCTATCCATTAATAAATATATTATAAAATCAATGATAGATAGATAACTAAATACACTTTCAGTTTACAATACACCAATCGCCAGAATAAGCGTTTTATCCTTTTAAACAGTTTTCCTCTCTACAAATAAATTTTCAACAATTCGTTATGTCTACACTTTTAATATTGTGTATACATCAGCATGCCTACATTCGCGCATTTTACACATTTTATGCATCGAATGTCAGCACATACGTGTATACAACGAAATATTAAAAAAAATATAGCGATATGTATTTAGGTTCCCCATTAGGTTCACAGTAATTTTCAACATTGGTAACAGAAAGGGCATCTTGGGAAAACTATGTAATACTTACAAAGGTACCGAAAACAAAAACGTAAAACACAACAATCATATTGCGTTAAGTAGCTTTTCATGTAAGCCATAACGAAACCATTAAAATAGTAAATGGTCGAGGGAAATAGCTTTATTTATACATAAAATAGACCAATTGAAAAGTGCATGTTATTTATTAGTTACGTATGAGAATTTTATAAATGTAGGGGCCTTTGTCAAATTTACGTTATTAGATTCACATTAGTTTTTTCTAAATAAAAATATAATAAATCTGTGATAAAAAAGTTTCTCGTATACAATATACTGTTGCATAAAGCAGCTGTTGGCGCATCCAATTTTTATTGTTTAGGTAGGTATTAACTCAAATCTTTCCTAAATATAACAATTTCGTAACGCCGCAGATTTTTAATAAAAAGAATGTATGTATTTTAAGTTACTTGGTAAATAAGAATTTATTTTTATCTTCTATTTATAATCACAAAAATCATCTAACAGTTTATCTATCCGTTTCACGAGTTGTTTCGATTTTCTCTGAAGATCCTAATAAAATATGCAGTCAATGTTGGTTGCGTAAAAGTAACAAAGTTGCGTAATATTACAAAAATCATTGTTGGTACAAAAGAAAGTCTGGGCTATACCAGACAGCGGCAGTTGACATTTAAAGAATCTGTTGTCTGATTTCATCAAAGTACGTGCCAAGCCTCCGTGCAGTTTACATAATTTATTACTTTCAATGCCAGCGAGGAGGAAATTAATTTTGAAATTATAATAGCGATTTACATACAAAGGATTGAAAGGGACGGAGAGGATATTGTGTTTTTTTTTCAATGGTTAAATTTTTCAAATCATATCCTACCCACGAGATTCAATATACGTGTGAATAAAATGAATTGTAGTTCTTCTATCAAATGGGAATTTATAGTAAAAAGTAAAATCTCATTTACTGTTTCTGATATTTCAGCAGGTAAGCTTTGATGTAGCATAAAATACAGAATGTGCGTCAGTATC
Organism: Protaetia brevitarsis; assembly: GCA_004143645.1. Classification (NCBI taxonomy): domain Eukaryota; kingdom Metazoa; phylum Arthropoda; class Insecta; order Coleoptera; family Scarabaeidae; genus Protaetia; species Protaetia brevitarsis. Next base: position 2,288,410 of record RXPK01000309.1, read on the forward strand.
TTGTCTTGACATACGTTTTTAGTTTAGTCGTATACAAATAGTATCCAAAATATTCATGTGTTACGTTATATCATTGACAAATTGATGAAACATTCATCATGTTTTAATTCCACATTTTGAGCTATTATGCCTACTATTCATGCGCTTATAAGATCCAAGAAACCTATTGGTTTAGAAATCGGGTCTGTAGTTGTTTGTTCCGTCCCAAAGAAATGTTAATTTGGTGATTTACAGTTATGATATTTTGAACTTGGTGTTTGATCTAGAAACAAAAAAAGGGAGTTTTATAACACAGTATTTTGAAATAAATTGCATTTAAGATTTGTGCAAGCATAGATGTTGAATTTAGCAAAATGCGTTTAAATTTATCTAATAACAACTATTAACTTGTTAAAATACAATTATCGGCGGATTCTGTTAAACAGTATTTTATAGATGTATATACATGTTTCTCAATTTATTATGTATGGACATTGATAAAAATGTATGGAAAATTCAGTTGGAATATTGCATTGTTTTATATCTGAGAAGTCATATTCAGCGGTAGACAGTAGTCCTCCTGTTAAATGAAAAAAAATCATAATTTCCATAATTCATAGTAAAAGTTCATGCACGGATCAATGGCAATTTTTTTATTCATTTTTTTTTCATAATCCTATAAACGAGAAATTACAGCAATGGATGAATATTCAGTAGCAGAGGAAGTAATTTTCCCTTATATTAAAAAATCATAATTCGTATAAAAATTCATGCACGGATCAATGGTAAAAAAATTGCCATTGATCCGTGCATGAATTTTTCTTTCAGTGTAAGTTGAGTAGACTTGATATATATATACTAACAGGCATCGTAAAATGGAACAAAATAGTAAACTTTAATTCGTATTGTGATAAAGTTGTTTTTTGAAATGGTTCCTCTAAAACATATTAACTTGAAGTTAATATGTTAATAAACAACAAATAGATACTGTATGGAAAAAAAATCTTGAAAATTCTATTTTGAATTTATAGTGCGTATTTGAACTAGTGATGGGCAGAATCGAGTAAAAGTTTCGATTGAAACGAGTACTTTTACATATTCGAGAACGCTATATTGAATCTAAACCAGTTTGGTGTTTAAAAACTGGGCAGTAATCGGGTAAAAGTTTTGACTGAGATGAGAACTTTTATACTCGGCAACTTATAGTAGTCGCACACTATTGTTTACGAAGGAGTGTTACTGACGTCGAGACTAGTGATAGGCCAATCGAATCTTTTTAGTAATTCAAATTCTAATAACTTCTAAGTGAAAGATTTGTACAATAAGTAAATGTAGTAGTTTGCAGTAAACATATGTTTTTTCTCACAAATTTAGAATTAATTCTGCTACATTCTTGAGTTGCAGTTCACTATGTGAATGTGTGAATAATCGCTTGTAAATGTTTCCACATTTCTCATAGGTAAATATTTACTTCAACATTAAAATACAGACGAATTCCAAGAATAATTATGTAATGGTTTGTTAGATGTATTCATTGTTTTTTAATTATTATTTATTTAATTATCATTACTATTGTTAATTTCAAAACACGTCAAAAATTCCAACTGCTTAAAAGGAAATATTTTTTTTTCATTAATTTTAATACGTATAATTCAAATATCTATTATGAATTAAAAATATAATCTTTAGGCGTTTGTTTTTTCTATACAGTAGCTCTTTGTTGTTTATTATTATTGCAGTATTATTAATTACGCGCATACGATAGATATTTCAATTAAATTTAAGATAATATGTTTTAGACGAACTATTTCTAGAAACAAACTTTATCACAAAACGAGGTATACATTGTAATTTTGTTGCAATAAAAATAATAATAACCACATAAAAAATCATTTGATCTAATCGAATTCTTAAATACAATAAAAATACATAAAAACGAAAATGTTTTGTTTTTTTAATGTAGTTTTGCTGTACACTAATATCCTAATAGAATTAATAAGTAAAATTACAATAAAAAATCGCATGAAAAATGATACAACTTTACCATTAACAAAACTTTCGAATGCCGTTGAAATAACATTAACACTAACTTATTTTCAATACGAGGAAGAATGCTTTAAACAAATTGGGCAACGGGATCACCAATATCATGTTTGATTGCACAATTTGTGCTCGAGGACTTTGGGGAAACTATTATATCTATTTGAAACTTTAAACCTATTTTTTTATAAAAGATATATATGTGGATAATTATTTACTTATTTTACTTTCACAAAATATAAATTATACTTTATCACAATTTAATAGCTGTCATTCTAAAATACATTTTTTTTTTGGATAGAAAATAAATCTAATAAATATAACAAAATAATATATACAATGTACAATGTCAATATATATTACATTGATATTGTACAGTCCACAGCAACAAAAATATTATATCCACATCATGATATAATGAAACAATATCTTCAGGGAGATGCTTAAATTATAATACTGTCACTATTTAAATAAATGCAAAAAAAATACTTCATGCAATTTAAACGCATTTTACTAGATGTTTTCACTAAACTCAAATACAATTTACAAATATTCTATTGATAAAAGTGGTGTAAAAATTATCTTCCTGTCTGTAGATCAAATGCGAAAATAAAAATGGAAAATAAAGTGGGATAAAACAAACAACTGCAGGTTTATTTTCTAAGCTAGCAGGCTCTCTGGATCCTATAGAGCGTGTGGGTAGTTGGCTATAAGAGTCCAAAATCGGTAGGAGAAATAATACATCGAATGGCTCATCCATTTATTAAACGGTTATACTTTGCACACTCTGTACAGGGTTTTGCATGTTTAACATAACCTGGAAGACTGTTAGATGATATTTTAGAAGCAAAACGGTTTATTGGTTTGTCCGCTATTATAAACGATGCATAAAACACACACTTTTAATAACTCAATAAAGTATCAATTACAAGTTTGTATGTACGGTTTGGCGCGGAGAAAGAGCATGTAAAAGTGAAAATGGCAGCCCCATTACTCTTTGCACGACCAAATAAAACAATCTGCATTTTGATTTCAAGTGGGTATCAGTCGGCCTTGTTTTCTAAAGGAGCGTTAAATAGGCAATCGAATTCGACAATCGTCATTGTTCTTTATGAAAGTTTATGCGAATCTGGGTGTATAAAAGTTTCTCTTTCTGACATTAACAAGTAGATACATATTTGCAGGGGTTTACTAAATTGTGGGATCGCATAAATTATATATATATTGTTAAGTTGTACAAAATATAACAATAGCAAGAGCTATCCTGCATCTGTTTCGGGAAAAAAGGAAAAAAGCAGAAAACTATGAGAAAGAAAGAAAAACTTGTATATCATCATACTTACATACAAACTTGCTGAACATATTTGCAATTATTTTATTTTGTATAAATATAACACAAGTTTAAATAAAGATTTGGATAAGAGAATTATGAAGTAACGCAGGAATAATACGGTTACAGTTATTTATTTATTACATATTCATCGATATAATATACCTATGTACATTCATCTATGCGCATGTGTAAAATACATAAGTAGAAAATTCAAATACGTCAACGTTAATAATAATTATTTTGTTTTAATTTATTTGTTTCTACTAGTTTGAATTTTTTAATGTAACTCACATTGTTTTTAATGTACAGTAGTATATAATCATGATATTTTACTTCATATAAAACGTATATTATACTTATCCAATGTGTTTTAAATTTATTACAAGTTTACTGGATGCTACCTTTAAAAGTTAATTTAAACAAAGATATCTGGAATGGCGTGTGTTTCGAAATAGTTTCCTTTTGTACTTATATACATAAAAGATATTTACTATATATAATGTGGATATAAACAACAGTTTTCCCTCTATTAATCATTTTAGTTTACTTATTTTAGTTGTCAGACCCGAAAAATATTTTGGGTCGGCAAAATAACATATATATTGCACTACATATAATGTAATAAAATGTAAAATATTAACAATGACAACAATGTCTTACTTAAAAATAAAACTTGGAAAGTACAAAGGTAGGTCTCGAAGTTGTTTAATTAATTCGTTAATTACATCAATTAAACCGTTGTTTCTAGCAAGTGTAACTCAGAAAACGATAATGGCGTTTTACATTTTTAACTTTGTAAATTTAATCTATGTAAGTAAGGTCTTGATGAAATCTACAATTATATAGTGTGGCTTGTCCTGCTAAAAAGAAAATATGTATGTACAATGTTTCGCGATTATCCGACAGTTGTGTTCTAAACAACGTGCGGTTTATAATGAAAGTATAAAGAGAAAACTTCGCACTTGAAAAAGTGTAGTATGTATATTATTAATATCAATTAATTATTATATACATCAAAAAAAAATAATAAAAGATTAATAATTTTGTTTCGTAGGATTATATACAATTAAATGAATCATACATATGCATACTTATTTAATTATAATATTATGTTTTATACACGCAGGAACATTTCGTTTTGTATATAAATTAATTACACGTGTGGAATGTATACAGTGATAATTACTTCTAATATATTATAACCTCTTGCGTAGAAATCTTTTCACGTTACTATAAAATTTCAATTTATAAACATGTCTTAAAAATATCCATGCTTCCAGAATAAAATCTGCAATACGGAGTTTTTTCAGCGGTAATCGCGTGTCGTAGTTATTCTATGATATTTTATTTTGCATTTATTTCCTAATTCTCTCTTTTTTCTCTGTCATTTATTCTTGGTCTAAAAAATATATATTGCATGACACATTTCTGTAGGAAAGAATGCTTAAATTGTTTCACTCTGTTTTAGGTGAGGCTGAAAGGTTATGATCGTAGATACATGATGTAAAATGCTAATTGTTCCTTTAAAGGTGAATAAATGCAGCTGTAATCATGCTTCTGTAAACAGATTTCGCTTTAGTTATTATTACATCAAGAGTTTTGAGTTTTGATATTAAGTACAGATTTTCTTTATGAAGAAATAAATTTAGTAGTATGTGTTACAAATACAGTTTATAACATATTAGTTTCACTTTTTTTAATCGCACACTGAGAAAAATATTAAGTTTAGAAATATGATAAGTATTAATGCGTAAACAACAATACTTTCACAATCGAATACCTAAGTATAATATATAATATATATTATATATATTAAAAGATTTATACAATTAATGTAATTGCAATATTACTATTTATAAAGTTTGCTGTCCTTGTTTTTTAACACCTTTTTCTTCAAGTAAGGTGCCAAAATGTACCAAATAAAGCCACGTTCCATAAGGCCAATGTCGTTTTTGGGGCAATGTATAAACCTAAACTTTAATTTCCGTAATCGAAAAGACACCCGCAAAAATATACCAAGGCCCCCTCCTTGGTATATTCTTTCGTTCGTCGGATCTTATAAATGTAACCTCACAAAGGTGTCGGTGTAATAGACGATGGTTTACATTTCAACAGCGGTTTCACTTATTAAACTGCTTCTTAATAGCTGCAGAATTAACCAGATATGTGAAATTGGTTCTGTTTTGCTCCTTTCTGGTGTTAAAAACATTTTTGACCGAAGGTATTTTGTTCCGAATAAGACCACATGATAATTGTGTGTGTGGCCTTATTAGAATCAGTGGTTTTATTTGTAGCCCATAGATTTTTTCTAATAGGTTCCACATTTCTTGCATAGAAATTCTGAATTAATTATGGCAAAACGAGCTCAGTGGGCCGAAGACGATATAGCTCTAGAACAAGTTAACAATAGACAATCCGTCTTTGCAGTATCGAAAAAGTATGGCATTCCTCGGTGTACCCCAAAGAACCATATTACAATTGGCAACTTACAGAGAAAGTTAGGAATCCACTGTTTTTAAATGTTGTCCAGGAACACGCGTTGTGCAGAAGGATGTTCTGATTTGCAGAGAATGCCTCTAACTCTTAAAGATATAAGAAGCGTATTCACGTTTGTCGACGAGATTCGCCTCTCCTCATAGAGCAGGCTGGCAGGAAGGAAATGGATGGCACTATTTTATAAGCGACATCTTGAAGTAACACGGAAGAAATCTTAAACGTTAAATCTTGCAAGGATACAAAAATTAAATAGGCATATTGTAAAAGAATACTTCGAAACACTCAAACAAGTTTCAATTGACTCGAGTTTAATGAATCAGCTCCAAGTGATCTATAAGATGGACGAAAAAGGCACCCGGCTGACGCTTCCATCACCAACTGCACGTTCTTAGTCGAAGAGGAGCAAAAAAGGACCAGTCTCATAGCACCAGATCACATCTAAGGTGCCACTGTAGTAGCCTGTGGAAATGCTTTGGGTTAATGCATTCCGCCAATTATCTTGCTTAAGGGCCCAAAGCAAAACCCAGAATGGATCGATTCAATGTCGCCTGGCACATTAATAACAATGATTGCTAAAAGCAGCACGACTATTGTGACATTCATCAGGTGGTTGAATCACTTGGCCAAATTCAGATCTGCTGGAAGGTGTTTAAAATGATATTCGACGATGCGCGTTCACATCTGGAAGCTAACATAGTGAATGAAGTCGAAGCCTATGAGGCAAAGCTTTTCTGCCTTTCCTCAAACACTGCCCATGAGCCTTAGTCACTTGGTAAGAGTGTTTTTCGAGCATTTGAGCACTATTGGGTTGAGGAAGTTTTAAACTACTGGACACGGGAATCAGGAGGAAAAATAACCGGATGCAGATTTGGCCCACATTCTGAAGATCATATGGCCCAAGGCCATGTCACGAGCTGAATTAATGCCTGGATTTCGATTCACGGGGATATACCTATACGTATAACCCAGATGTGATCCACGACGTTGCTTACGCACCCAGCAGCCTGACGAAAAGAAAGGCAACAGGAACTGATGCGCTCTAGCTTCACAGAAATTAAGACGTTATAGAAGCCAAGGCAGAAGGCAATAAATGCATCTGCTCACATTGTAACTAAAGACCTGTTTGGACCAAAGACGAAGTGTAATTCATCACCAGTCAGAAGCACCAAATCAAGAAAAATTGTGCAGATAGCAAGGAAGCTTGTTTTAAGTGGAACTAATGTAAAAAATGATATCATCATTGCGTATAGTAGATAATAGTAATAGTCGTCATTTTCCATTTTTATTATATGTTCGGAATTCGTATACTTGAATACAGTATATGTGATAAATAAACGTGAACAGCTACATAGTGTAGTGTACTTATTCCTAACTTTATATTCTATTCAGTGGCGTAGATAAGCAATTTGCTCCTCCCCAGGAAACTTTTAGGGAACAGTTCTAAAAGATCTAATACTTATTTAAAAATGGTAGAAATGTGAATGAAGCTTGAATTATTTATGTTAAGGGAGAGTTCAAATATTGAAAATATTTGTTTTATTCATTTAAATATTGCGCACGGGCTGGTTATATAAATTTACAACGATTTTTGTGCGCACGTATGCGCATTTATTACATTTGTAAAAAAAAACTAACAATTATGAAAATTTTGCATGTTATGAAATCAACACTTTAACTGTTTATACTTATGCTACAGAATTTTTTGCATTTCTTATAAAAGCTTTTGAAAAATAAAGCAAAGACAAATATGTTAAAAAGATAGTAGTTTTGCACCATCAAGATGATCAAGTAAAAGCCTCTGTAATATAAAATTATAAGTTTATATTAAACATTAGTATGGACACTTGCAGCTACTGAATTTTGCCAAAGGATGATACATCCGATATAGCAATAACAATAAAGTAAATCACTATTTTAGGCAAGTTATTTAAATTACGAATTTATCAAACTTATGTCACAATTACAATAAGTTTTCTTAACAATCGTTCAGCAATTTACTGCGGATACTTTAAGTGCTTTGAAATTAAATTCTCAGCTTTTAGAATTCTGATCTGCAAAGCTAGTGACAGGATGACGTCCTAATAGCCCATTTTGTTTTACAAAAACATGGATATGGCTTATCGTTTTGTTTCTTGCAGATTAGGATAAAGTTGGATAGGGATTGCACAGACTGAACAGACATAAAGTTGTGTCTGACTGCGAGAAAAACACTCAAATCTACACGTCCATCTTGTTAAAAATAGTTTTTTTTTCAGTAGGTATGCATAATACATACATATAAGCTTACTCCCATTAAGATCCGTTTTATTGATAGTTTGCTAGCGTGGTAAATTTACACTGGAAATGACAACACGGTATGATTTTTTCAATTTTTTCTTTCAATTTTAATTTTTGCGTACCATTCAAACATTTTCTTTCGTCCATTTTTATTTATTCAGATACTTCAAACAGCACTTCAGTATAATGTCACTGATACACATATGATAGATATTTGCTAAATACGATAAATAGCACTATCGAAAGAAGAATGAGAAAAAATAGTTAAGGGTGTTTTATGTTAAGAAGTTGCAGCTATTTCTGTTCTAGTACTTCTAGTGCTGCCATAAAGAGAAATATAAATACTTTAACGCGCGGGAGAATACTTTGATGTTCAAATAGATTACAGCTTTCAAATATTTTTCATTTCGTTAGTTTATAACCTATCGTAGTTGTTCGTAGGCGTAGGTAATACATCGATGGCAACACTTACGGTTATTCATTTGTTTTGAAGTATTGAAGGAAGTGCTTATAGCAATCAGATGTGGTATATTGCTTTCGCCGAAGTTCAACGATACTATATAAGAAATCTTAAAAATTATATATTATGTTGTTATTAAAATTACAAACGAAAATAACAGACACTCGCAAATCTGCTTTGCGAGATCTACGGGATACATGATGCGTCTTATATACGTAACTGATGCTGTGTTAGATATGATGCTATTTAGTTAATATAACATATGGTTTTCCTTAATTTTTCCTCTCCCATGTCGTCATAAATATTACATCAAATCAATACTTCTAAGTCAAAGTGCATGTTGATAGATATAAAACACAACAAATTTTGCAGACATGTAACGTTAGAAATGCCTAACTACAAAATATTGCCTTTAAGTAACTTCTTTAACATAAATGATCTTACGATCCAACTATTATTTAAATTTGCATTTGTATTTGTTATTGTACCTTCAAGTAAAGTGGCCCTTCATTTCTATTCCTTCTCTAACATACTTTTGTAGAGTATGTAATGCAACATTATTAGTTGAAGTTGTTTAAATATTTTTTGTTTAAAATGATCTAAGGGTAAGTAACTTATTATAATTAGTAGAAATTGAGCTTAAACAACAGAATCCTATAAATACTCAAGTAAATAGCAATAAGTTCTGGAGAAGGACGTGGTATGGATCAATTTTAATAATAGGCTTAAATTAAGCTTAAGTCTAATCCATAATTAGCCATATATGTATTTGATGTGACCGCTTGCCACATCATATTTAACCCATCTTAAGCTTTTTAATAAAATTAACAACATCATTAAAATGAAGTTGATTTACTTACAACTTTATGTAAAAAATGATCGAAGGAATGAGATAGTCCTAAATATAAAAATTAATTTTTGATGCATATTAAATGATTTAAATTTAAAAAAATTGTAAAAATGTTAAGGTCGTGATACTCATGAAAATTATTAATTATCAAATTAAAGAATGTTTCAGTTCAAAAGGAAAGCCTGTAGTAGTACAATGTCAATTTGACAACTAAACGTAAAACGTGTATTAAAAAAGATAAAATGGGGAAGTTCATATATTTTTTTTAACAGAAACATTTATGGGTGAGCTAAGAGATTTTAACAGTTATGGAATATTTTGAATTTACCCAATTTTATATATACCAAAATTTAATTTTTACATTTCATTGTTAATTCGTCTCCCGACTATTCTGTATTTAATAATGGAAGTAAATTAAGTTTGAATTTTAATCATCTTGTTAACCTTTTGAATTATCAAAAAAGCTTTTAAGCTTGATGATGTGGTGCGCCACGAAAATGGTGCCATGAAATATATGGTAATTATGGCTTGGACTTTGTTTAATTTAATCCCATTGTTATATAGCAATTAAATGAATTAAGGACAAAAATAATTAAATATGAACTTCTGAAGATGTTAACTTATAAAGGAAGTACGGACTAAACTATTACAAATCTATTTAGCAAAATTAACATATTATATATTAAAATCATAATATTATATATTTCGAATTTCAATAAAGCATTACGCAAGCTACAATAATCTTTTATGTTGCTAGAAAGACATAAATGTGTGTATTTTTACATGTTCACCCTATGCTATGTCATTACCGCGCAACATTTGAAATATATGGATGTAATAAAAAGTTTTGCTTTTATTATTCACTTTACGGCATAAAAGTGTAATAAAAGATAATGAAACTCAATTAGGAGACGGTTTTATAGTTATTTTTGTAAATGTTTGTTCTTCGTGAGTCGAAGCCTGGAAACGTATTTGCGTGATGTGTACAGAATGTTTTTATGAAATCTAATCAAGCCATACCAGAAGTGACCACTATCAGTTTTAGTATGCGTTTTATATGCTTGTCACTGCATGTGTATAAGCATGTGTATTAATGGAAAATTAATTTATTGTAGAAATAAAACTAAAACTTTTTTTGCCCTGTATGGTTGCTATTGATTTTTACGTTCTAAAAAGAAAGCCATTGCAAATTAGTAAATAAATTATTAATAATTACCAATCAGATAGGAGAAGAAAATAAACACCTACAGCGACTTGATATACTCGTGTTTATCCGCTGGGGGGAGTAGTGCTGGCTAGCGATTTTCCCGGAGCCGACAAAACACGAGTATGTTTAATCGCTGTAGAACTTGCCCTAACTTAACCAACATTGCCAATCACCAATATTCTGATCAATTATGTTACAGGAAATATGCCAAATAAATCCTATCCTTGTAATTAAATATGACTCCACTTTTTCGTATAACCGTTATTTTTTATTGTCAAAACCTATATATAATACGAAACAGTTTGTGATAAGAATAATAATTTGTTTTTGGCTTATCTCGATTTAGAGCGATGAGAGTTCCACGTTGGTTATTATAGATTTTACGATTCTAACGTATGATATTTGCGCTAGCGAAAATTGTTTGCAAATTGTGCATGTAATTAGGACATGAGGCGGTTGAGGTTGTGAAACATGCACGATAAATCTATATTTAATCATTTGCTTATATAATAGATAAAATAGTATTTTCAAAACAAACCTGTTTATAATAAATGTGGATTTATAAGTTCATAAAAATTATAAATAAAATTGTAATGCCATTATATGCAACGGTTATATGATTTCGAAATTACCGAGAAACATGTGCGTGTATGTATATTTTTAAACTAATTTTGTTTGAATGTTAATTACTAAAACTCGAGTGGAATAATTATTATTGTCAATATAAAATTATATTCCAATGAAAAAAAAAATGTATAGTGGTTGGTACATCTAAATACCAAATCCTCTATAAGTTTATATACATTACGTTCATATTTTATACTTTGATGGACAATTACGTCGTCCATAAATTAGGTTCAATATCAAGTTGTGTTTGCTAAATAAAGTTGTTAAAAACATTTTTACGAGGCATAGCTTTAATATTAAAAACATGGTTACTTTTATGTGAGTACAATTTCAAGGAACGACCATCAAATCTAATGACAAAATTTCATACAAAGAAATTAAAGGAATGTCAAAAGGCGAAGGTTTATATTAAAGTGTATAGGAAGATAAGCTAACGATTAATAGTTAATCGAGTAAGATAGTACACTGATACCAAGTACTCTTTAAACCAAGAAACTATTTTTTTGAAATGTATTTCTTTAATTTAAAATAATATATACTTTTTTCTATAATAAAGAAATACAATCAGGTCATTTCAAATGATAAATATTTCAATATTTTTATTGAAACCTATAATTTCTTCTAAAGAAAGTAGGTAAGTATGTTATTTTCAGTAAAAGAAGCTTTTTCTGTTAGGATATAATTGTAAATATGTAGGTGTTTTGTATTCAAGCTGAATAAAGTTTTCGAATGACGAATCTAATTGTCAGCGAGCGAGTAAGAGAGGTTATTAGATACGCGAGGATCGATATTCTCTCTCTTGTTCACTTGCAAACTTTATTCTCCAACTGACAAAATATATATCTACAAGCTGCCTTAGTTTATGGCGATAATAGAAGGTAACGTGTGATAACTGTTTGGCTTAATAGTTGCTTTAAGTACATCACACGTCACTCTCTATTATTGTAGTAAGTGGTAAGATGGCGCCCGGTGTAGGTACATGGAGAAAAGAACGAGTTGCCCGGAGCAATATCTTTGTAAATGCAACATGACATATCTACTACTTTACATAGCGATTATACCTGTAATTATAACTTAAAAATGTTTAAATTAACTTTATGGTGTTAGAAAAGTGATATTGTTAAAATCAACCAATGTTTTGTATTTCCTATGAATATTAAAACTGTCAATTCCATTTATATATTTTAAATATGGCAAACATACTCGTGCAATTCGTTTTAAAGGAAATGCAATCAATACACAGTACATATGCAGTACGTGTTTTCTCCATATTAACAACAAATGATGATAGAGAATTTGTTACAAATATACGTACTTGTTTGTACCTATTCTAACGGAAATGTTCGCAACAAATAAGCTGTATTTAAGTTTAGAGAAAACTCGCTTTTCTCATACTATAGGTAGGCGTACAGATATTATCTACAAATATTTGTTTAAATGACAAAAATCTGTAGGAGGCTACACAGAAAAAGAAAATTACGGCGTAAATTTTATATGGTTAAATTGTATACGAAAAGAGTTATAAATATAATTATAAAAGCAGTTGCGGGAACCCTTTTTAGGAGATAAATAAACTTCAAGTTGAATTTGCTGTTAAGGAATCTTATACTTAAAGAGATTAATATTTTACTTTTTTTCTCACTTTCGGAGTAACTTACCGTGATTAAAACATTGCGGAATAATATAACATATAATATTTTACTAGTTACCCCAAATTAATTTATAATTTATTTTTTCCGAGAAGGCAAAAATCAATACTTATTTGGTTAATAAAACACTTCCAATATGTAGAGTCTAGGAAGGAAAGTGGTTGCTGAGAACTACAATACTGAAAATTTACGGAAGTTTATCTAATTAAGTAGCATTTCACCTTATTTCGTTAAATCTGACAATAGTAAGGTGCGTGTTTTGTTTTTATATTTTTGTGGATATATACATCCGAAAATTTATTAAAGTTAAAGTAATTTGTTGTTCTAACTCTTACATAAAAAAATATTTGTTTAAAAAGTCGCAAAATCCAGTGTATTAACAGAAAAATTTAATAAAAGGCAACCAGTAGATGAACAATATTTTATTTCATACAAAATCTTATTTCATAAACAAAAATACTAAATTTGGTTGTTATAAATGCGTCGAGAATTTAAAAGTCGAGTTCAAGATTCTTTTTCACTATTTGCACCTTTCTACTAAAGTTGATCTGCACACTTTGGTCATTTCCATTGTTATTGGAAGTTTATTTTATTGCGCTTACTTCATATTTTTTTGGTCAATTGCTTTTATTATTTCTGGATAGCGCTTACTATCATATTCTAATATTATATGATCTTTCACTTTCAGAATATATTTGTAGTTTCTACTAGTTGCTTAGTCGACGGTTCGTTTTCAGATCAATCTTAGTCCTTATGGTTTGTTTCTTTTTTATTTCCTCTAGATTATCAACAACTACTACTTTTATGATCGACTTCCTTTTTTGCTTGTTTTCTTTCACTTTTTCCTTTTGTTCTGCTTGAGAGTTACTTATTTTCTCATCTTTTCTCAAGTTTTCTATTTTTCATCGTTTTATATCTTCTGTTTTATCTGGCTTTCTTTTAGTCACTGGTTTTTTTTACAGCGCACGTGATTTGAAAATAATTTCCGTATTACGCTTACCAACATCTGGATGTAAAAATTATTTGAGCATTTTCTTGCCAAGCCTCTTTCTTTAAATGCATTTTGACGACGAATTTCTGTTAAGACTTTTGGACAGCATCCTTGATTTTGGAAATCCCAACATCGTTGGGTTAGCCGTTATCTACTGTTCTATGAGATTTTCTTATAATTCATTAAACTGGCTGGAGCTCATTTTCCTAATGTCAGGCGTCTTCTGAGTAAGTTTGTTGTGGGGAATCGATTTTTTTGAAACCTCGTTTAACGTTCCACTACCATCTTCCTGAAGAGCTATAGCAAGGCTTACTCTTTGTTTCGAAAACGACAATATTTTTTAACGAGGTTTCCTTCAGATAGCTTTAAGAAAAATTTAATCAATAACAATGAATTGTTAAGCACAAAAAGTGTTAAAAAAATTGAACTGTGCTGAAACGTAAAAAAGAACAGTGTTTATTTATTGGTTTGGTTACATTTATTTATAAATAATATAAGTGAAAGATAGCCCTATACGCACTGTAACTTATGGCTAATTTTGGCAATGTTCATTTACTGGGCGTTGTTCAGTTTTCAGTGTCAGTGATTGAACACAACATAATATTGTGAAATTCCTACAGAAATCTATCTGTTATTGTAAAAATGGTTTCTTTATTCACTTTGTATTTCCTTGGTTATTCAAGGTTCTAATATTTCCAGATTTAGTGCTTAAGTATACATTTGAAGAGAGGAATGTATGTATGTATCTTAGCTTAACCAAAATCGCCTCCAAACTTTCGACACTGAATACAACTGCCTTTTGCCGATCTCCATAATGCATCATTATCCGTTCTTTATTCGACCAATGACTGAACAAAATAATGCGCTGATGCAACATGTATTTAAAACAAACGGAAACTATGTAGACCCATTCTTATTTTAAGCAAAAAATTGTACCGTTATTCATTTACTATGGGCGATCCACCTATATATATATATATATGTATATAGTAAATTGTACGATAAACAGGCTCTGATCTCTAGAAATCCAAAAAAAAGTATTGCACCACATAAGGCATAAACGGTTTTCAAATTAAGTGAAAACTATCAGGATGCTGTCTAACCATTACCACTTATATTGAATTTTATATAGTATCTTTACGTAGACTGTGAAGAATGCCCTCGAAAATAACGAGGAAGCGTAATAAATTATTTCACGCTATCATAGTGTCCTATTACGCTAGTTGCCCCGACTGTGCCTCTGCGCTGCCGCTGCCGACCGGGAAAATCAATAGCGTTTCTGTGTATTTATGCCGGTCGTTCCTTCGTTCGTTGTTCCGTTCAGCAGCGGTACACACAGGCAGATAGACGTTTTCGTTTGGGCGTATGTATATAATACGTATAGAGCTATACATCGAATGTAGGTCGGTGGACAGAAATAGTGAAATTGGAACGTTTTAACCTGGTCTACAATTTGCAATCGCATCTTTAATGTGTGTCAGTCGAAGCTATGTGATGTTCATTAACCGTAATACGTTTGGTCGCGCTTTATATATATAAAGAGTAGAATACATAAATGCATGTCTGAAATTATGCTGGCGCTTTTTTTTTCGCTCAACTTATGAATATTAATGTCAGAATTGTTTAAAATTTTAATGGAGAAAATGCGCCGAAACGTGTCGTTTGCTAAGGATGTAATTGACCATTTACGCAAATAAGTTTGATTCTTCACTTCTAGTTTTTTTGTCATTTTTGGAAACTGAAAGAGTTTATAATCATCCATAATGGGTGTTAAACTTTTATGAAAAGTACAATTTCTTGCTTCTACATTTTTTCCATACATGTTTAAGATACTTGCCACCCCGAACGGCTCTATAAACTAATGTTAATATAAATCGTCACTTTATTCTTCTACTGCTTTTCTCCACTTTCGTTTGTCTTTGGACCTGTGTTCCCTCTTATTCTTATCGGCTGTTCCATTTTGTCATATTCGTTAACATACATAGGATTTATGTGGCCATAATCTCTTATTCTTTTCACTTCTACTATTGTTATTACATTTTCTTTCTCTAGTATTTTGTCGATAGATCTCTTGGTTTGTTAATTCCCTATAATATTCTTGATCTATTTATTCCCTCTTCTCAAAATATTTTCATTATTATCCTTCACTCTAAAAATTGGTGTAATTTTAGCCATGGGTTACATTAAAATAACATGCATTAACAGAGCAAATTTACACCGATATTTGGTGTACTTTATAAATTGCTCGTTTTTAAGGGGATTTTAAGACGTAAAGTAGTCTCGATGTATAATTAGACAAAATGTTGGGAAATTTTTCCATGAAAACCTAAATTAGAGGACTTAAATAATTTATTACAGCATTAAATACTAAATGATGAAATATTACAACAGTAAAATTAAAATATATATTTGTCGTTTGTGTTTCCAATAGAGATTTTTTTCTGGATTTTTGAAAAAACTAGATTAATACATCCTTAGCCACAATTCACAATGAAACAATGGCATTTTCGAAGAAAAATACTATCGAGTTTGGTAAATATCGTAGTGCTTGTATTTTTACCACGTAATTTTAGAACAGCTCAATAATTTTTCAGACGCAAAAATACGTATAAGTGCAAATTTCGGCGTGGTTATGAAATTTGCAAGTGTTGTTTAATTTTACCGATGCTCCAATAAGTTTAGTCGTAAAATCGATGGTAACAAAGTTACTATCAATTTTATGAGTAATTTTAGAGAATATTTTTTTGAGTGTTCTCTGGGAAATTTTTAATTTCCCTTCGTCTTTGGGTGATTTTAACGTTTATAGTGAGTGGTGGGTCATATGGTTTTGTACTCATATTTCACTTCGATTATACAGACAGATTTTGCACTATGATAAATTGAATAAATGATGTTATCGGTTCATTCTTCAAAAAGATTCCGGTGAAGTAACTAACTCACATGTTGACTTTGCGAAGATCTTGCGTGTAAATATTTTTCTATATCTTAAATTGAGAGGGATTCGTTTTAAGTAAATGGATGCCTTTTCCAATTTCAAACCACAGGTTCGAATATTTCAGAGGTGTCTAAAATGTTAGTAGCTTTTTGTAGAAATATAACGATATGTAGTTTCCCGACACAGAGCTTGTAGTAGGTAAGCTTATTTCAGGAGCAACGCCATGTATTTTTAATAAATATTTAGATTTGATTTATATCAATTATATAATAATCTATATAGAATGTAGCCGCTATAACTGCTTATAATCTTATAATACATAAAATAATTAAATAAACGTTTCATATTGGTTAATACACAGAATAATAAACCAGAAAATATATCCCGTTGAAATACATTTAAACATTCACCAATAAATAGCGTATTATAAATTGTACTTAAACGTTATATGCCATGGACATTTTATGATTTTTTATACTAGGAATAAACCATTCGTTTATTCGATTATTTTGACACTATAAACGGTTATTTAATATTTACGACGTGGATATTCTACCGTTTCGTGTGGTACACAATGTTGTTTGTGTCCTTAACCAATGCGTTGTTAAGGAAATAAGTTAGTTTAACTTTTCGAGAACACTATTCTGCTGTTCTTACCCAGACGCGTTATAAGAACCATCAGTTGTCAAATTTTACTTCTAATCTGGCGTTAGTTCTTTTCTAACTTTGTCATTTGATAAATAATTGCAGGAACTTAGTCTGTTTATTGCTATCTTGATAAATGAATTAATCGATAGACTCAATACTCCGGATATTATCATCCTTAATAAATCTTCATATCTTAAAGTATTGGATTTATTTTTTTTTATTGAATTTAACTTTTTTTGTTGTAATAGCCTTGGTTAAGAGATTTGGAATTTGGAAGCCGTCATATTGATAGTTTTCGTCTCATTTTTTAAAAGAAGCATAATATGCATAACATAATGATGCTTTATATGTAAAATCACTTGAATGAATAACGGATCAATATTAACTGCCAATACTTTTTTTTCAAATATTGAGAAATGATATTAAAATTCAAACTCAAATCAAACAACTTCACTCGGATCTCAATTAACTGAGTATCAGAAAAATTCATAGCAGGTGAATAGAAACTATGTGGTTGAAATTGAATTGTGGTTGAATTGTTAATAATATTATAGAATTAATTTTATTAGGAGCTGAAGTTTTAATTTTTCTGGTTGATTTGCAGATTTTATCCTTTCTTAATTGCTGACTGTGTGCATAAATGTATAACATTTATCAAGACAGGGAGGCGATAGCTTCACTTGTTTCAAACTTTGATTGATGTGCTTTTGATACACGAAACCGGTGGCGTTTAATTTCCAATAAAGAATTTGTGAGTAAGTAGTCCAATTTTCCACTTTGAATAGCCAAACAATGAAATTTGGCTATTTAATTAAAAAAATAGTTATAAAGCAAGAAAATCTTTTGTTTTTCCAAATACAACCCAAAAAACACCCAACATAATAAGTAATAAAAAATTCATTAATGAGGTCAGAAGGAAGAAAAAACTTATATATTAATAATTGATTTATTAATATTAATATATAATGAACATTAATAATTTAATATGCACCTGCAGTCAGTGTGCATAGGTATCGATCGCTTAAGTTATCGTTACCATATGTGCAATTTTCGTCGTTTGTAAAAACCATCATGTTGCTTGGATATTATTATTATTATCTTTGAAAAGTGTCCATGGGAATTCAGTTGTTTTTGTAGCGGCGATAACCAGAAGTTACATTTCTATAATTGCCGCAAAGCTATGTTTGTCATGATCTTTATGCAAATGGGATTTTGTCGCCGCCTAGTGCTTAATAAAGATCAACGCGTTCCCACTCATGTTTACCTATTAGGATAGAAATTCATGGCTTTTACACGTGTATAAATATTTATGAACGTCACTTGAACCGATGAGCAACCTGCTCGAGTGATAATTAGTGTACAGTTAATGAGAGTGTTTTGTGTTATCTGGTCGTCACGAAGATAGCAATTAAATTACACCTAAAATTATAATATAGACTAATGCGGAGGAAAAATCTGGGGAAACTAACGTTTTGATAAAAAGCAATCTCATCTGACATCAATCTGTGCGCGAAACTATCTCCATCGTCAGCTGGAATACGTTTATGGAAAGTTATAATTCAAACTTCAAACGCATGTTGCGGCGGGGTCACGGCTTGATCGCGGATGACCTATGACTTTCTAATTAACGTACCATGTGTTTGATATGCGTGCTTGTATAGTTTAAACGGAAATGTATTTAACTATACACGTTACGAATTTGTTTTATTAATTATGGTACTACAAGTTTTGTATTAATTGTGATATAGACAGAATGAACACAAATATAAGGTTTTATTTAAGATTAAGAATTGTTCTAAAAATTATGTTGTTAATGAAAATTACTGATAAAATTAATAGAGGCGTTAATAAATGATAACCAAATTATTTTATACTACTATAGTAAGCATTCTGTTTGGATTAGTGGTGCTATTTATAATTTTGCCTTAACGATGGGTAATGTAAACATTTTAAAACAATGGGATACGATAACAACATGTATCCAATCAATCATAACGAATTCTGTACCTACATAAATGTAAGTTTCAATGTACATATTCAAGAAATTGATTGATTAAGGTACTAAATATATTTTCTCTTTCAGAAAACTTTTTTTGAAAATATACGTATATTCAGTAAGGGAAAGCTTTATGCCGTGTTATTTAAAAGTATGAAAACGATTTATTCTTGTTAACATTCGTTTTAAACAAAAATTATGTTCAATATAAGTTATTAAGTCTGCATTTTAGAATGCTTGACCTTTTTCCTTCCACTGTTTTTAAGTGTCCCCCGATTCGTGTAGTTTACTTATTGGATAGAACATTTTTTGCACTTACAATAACATTTTATTTTAATGACATTTTTACAAGAAAATGCTGCCTTGGTTCAATTTCAAATATTAGTCATCAGAATGTTCTTCCCGACGTTTGGAACACTATGGGTAGTTCTCGCAGGAAGTTATTGTTTGAGTTGGGAGGTCACATTATCGATCCCTGTTTTACTAATAGCCATTTAACTTCGACCCCGCATTTGCAACTATTATAAAATAAAGTCACATCCGTTTATCTCACCACTATCCATATGAAAATAAAGAATACTTTCCCAATAACCGCATTTGGTTTCAGGAAGTAGACACACTAGCACATTTGTCGATATCTGGGGTATGTTTTCCCAATATGTGAATTGAGACACGACGAAACATTAGTTTTTTTTACAAAAATAAGCCCGATTTCCCCGAAAATTTAATAAAAAATTAGAATTACCAGAATGATAGATACAAGAATT
>RXPK01000309.1:2309064-2534448 GCA_004143645.1 Protaetia brevitarsis
GGGTTCCCTTTAAATTTGGTCGGACTTCGATGGCGATATCTTCCCTACGGTCGAAATACCCCTATCGGTTGCATGAGTTGACATTGGCGTTCATAAAAACTGAAATAACCAAAGGGGGGGGCGTTTGAACAATTTTCGCCATTTTTTGCAATAAAACGCAATATTCAGTTCCACTTTAAATTATCGGATTCGATGCATATTCGTTTCTAGCGTGAATCACCCAAAGGGTGAATGACTGAATTTGGCGTTATAAAAAACTTAAAACAATCCAAAGGGAACAGTTTTCGCAATTTTGCAAAAAACGAATTATTCGTTCCCTTTAAAGTTGTCGGATCTTCGTGCGATATTATTTTCTACGGTAAAATACGCTATAGGTGCATTTGATTGAATTTCGCGTTATGAACTTGAAGTAATCAACAGAGGGGGGGGGTATGGAACAATTTTCGCCTTTTCATAAAAACGCGAATATTCGTTCCCTTTAAATTGTGATATTCATGCGTATTAGTTTTCTACGGGTCAAATGCCAATAGGGGAATTAGTTGATTTGTTTGAAATTGAAATATCCAAGGGGGGCTACTGGAAAATTTATTGCACCATTTTTGCAATAACCGAATATTTCGTTCCTTAAGTACGGATTTTCGAGCGATATTCCTTTTACGCGTCGAAATACACCCTAACGGCAATTGAATTGAATTGCGTTATGAAAAACTTAAAACAACCAAGGAAAAATTTTCGCCATTTTTGCAATAAACGCAATATTTCGTTCCCTTAATTTGACCGGATCTTCGATGCGATATAGTTTCTACGGGCGAATACGCCCTATGAGGTGCATGAGTTGAAATTGGCGTTATGAAAAAATTGAAATAATCAAAGGGGGACTATTGGAAATTTCGCATTTTTTGGCAATAAACGCAATATTTCGGTTCCTTTAAAATTACTCGATTTTCGATGCGATACCTTCTACGCGTCGAAATAACTAAAGGTGCATGAATTGAATTGGCTTATGAAAAACTTGAACAATCAAAGGAAAAATTTTCCCATTTATTGCAATAAAACGCGAATATTTCGGTTCCCTTTAAAATTTTCGCAATCTCCGATGCGATAATAGTTTTCTACGTATCGAAATACACCTATAGGGGGCAATTGGATTGATTGCGTTATGAAACTTGAAGTATCCAACGGAGGCGGGGGGTTATTGAAAATTTTTGCCATTTTTGCAATAAAACGCATATTTCGTTCCCTTTAAATTAGTCGATACGACTGCATACTAGTTTTACGGTCCAAATACGCCTATAGGGTCAATTGAGTTGAATTTGGCTTATAAAACTTGAAATACCAAAGGGGGCGGGGGGGATTGGAACAAATTTTCCCATTTTTTGCAATAAAACGCGAATATTCGGCCCTTTAATTATCGACTTTCGATGCGATATTCGCTTCTACGCGTCGAAATACACCTAAAGGGTGCTGAATTGAATTTGGCGTTAAAAACTGAAACATCCAAAGGAACAATTTTGCCATTTTTGGCAATTAACGCGATATTTCGGTTCCCTTAAATTTGTCGTATCTCGATGCGATTCATTTCTACGGTCGAAATACGCCCTATAGAGTGCAATAATTGAATTTGGCGTTATGAAAAAAATTGAAATAATCCAAGAGGGGGGTATTGGAACAATTTTTCGCCATTTTTTGCAATAAAACGCGAATATTTCGGTTCCCTTTAAAGTTATCGGATTTCGAAGCGATATTCGATTCCTACGGTCGAAATACGCCCATAGAGTGCAATTAAATTAAATTTGGCGTTATGAAAAACTTGAAGTAATCCAAGAGGGGGGGGTATTGGAACAATTTTTCGCAATTTTTGCAATAAAATGCAAATATTCGGTTCCCTTTAAATTGTCCGGATCTTCGATGCGATATTCGTTTCCTACGGGTCGAAATACGCCCTATAGAGTGCACAATTGAATTAAATTTGGCGTTATGAAAAACTTGAAATAATCCAAGGGGGTTGGAACAATTTTCGCCCATTTTTTGCAATAAAACGCGAATATTTGGTTCCCGTTAAAATTATCGGAATTTCGATGCGATATTCGTTTCTACGGTCGAAATACCCCTATAAGTGGCAAGTGAATTACAATTTGGCGTTACGAAAAAACTTGAAATAATCCAAAGGGGGGGGGGAGTATTGGAACAATTTTCCCATTTTGCAATAAAACCGAATATTCGGTTCTCATTTAAATTTGTCGGATCTTCGATGCGATATTAGTTTTCTACGGGTCGAAATACGCCCTAATAGGTGCAATTGAATTAAATTTGGCGTTATGAAAAACTTGAAAAATCGAAAGAGGAGGTAATTGGAACAATTTTTCGCCATTTTTTGCAATAAAACGCGAATATTTTCGGTTCCCTTTAAATTTGTCGGATCTTCGATCCGATATAGTTTGCTACGGGTCGAAATACGCCCATAAGGGCAATGAATTAAATTTGGCGTTAATGAAAAAACTGAAATAGTCCAAAGGGAGGGGTATTGAACAATTTTCGCCATATTTTTGCAATACAACGCAATATTTCGGTTCCTTTAAAGTTATCGGATTTCGATCGATTTCGTTTCCTACGGGTCGAAATACGCCTATAGAGTGCAATTGAATTAAAATTGGCGTAATGAAAAACTTGAAATAACCAAAGGGGGATTATGGAACAATTTTTCGCATTTTTGCAATTAAACGCGAATATTCGGTTCCCTTTAAATTGTCGGATCTTCGATGCGATATTAGTTTTTCTACGGGTCGAAATCGCCCTATGGGTTGCAATTGAATTAAATTTGGCGTTATGAAAAAACTTGAAATAATCAAAAGGGAGGGGGGGGTATGGAACAAGTTTTTCGCCATTTTTTGCAAAAAAACGCGAACATTTCGGTTCCCTTAATTGTCGATCTTCGATACGATATTAGTTTTCTACGGGTCGAAATACGCCCTATAGGGCAATTGAATTAAATGTGGCGTTATGAAAAACTTGAAATAGTCCCAAACGGGGGGGGTTCGGAACATTTTCGCCAAATTTTGCCAATAAAACAACGATATTCCGTCCCTTTAAATTGTGTCGGATCTTCATGACGATATTAGTTTTCTACGGTCGAAATACGCCCTATAGGGTGCAATTGAATAAATTTGGCGTATGAAAAAATATGAAATAGTCCAAAGGGGTATGAAACAAGTTTTTCCCAATTTTGCAATAAAACGCGAATATTCCGGTCCCTTTAAATTGTCCGATCTCGAGCACGATATGTAGTTTTTCTACGGGTCGAAATAACGCCCTATAGGGTGCAAATTGATTAAATTTGGCGTTATGAAACTTGAAAAATGTGGGGCAAGATGGTGTTTTAACATTTCTTTCAAATTTTCTTCACACTCAAGAACCCTAAACGAAAATTGTAATTTCATTGCATACAGCAGTAAAATGTTAAAGATTATAACAAGCGTACTTAGAACTTGTATATCAATTTGCAATCCTGATGCAGTGTCTAAAGCTGCATGTTCCCATCTTGCCCCACTTCCCATATTTATATATCAGGTACTTGTTCGTTTAACTTATACTCTTATTAATTTAACCAAAATGATAGGTAACAAAAATGCTTTTTTGCGGAGGTAAATCTGCTGCTTGCTGTTGCACATTATTTTATTTATTATTAACACCTGCCCTTTTTAAGTGCAAGTTTACTGCATATATATGTATGTATAGTAAGTATATATGAAACATCTACAGTAAAAAAATAATCTATATTTCTATGATTTGAGAATTACATGATAATAAATTCTAGTAGATACCACAATTATGCTAGCAATGCTAGAAGGTGCTGTATGGGACATGCTTCCGGACTTATATCTTATGAGATAACAGATCAAGTATATAGTTGCTATGATGCATAGTGTCTGCAAATCAAGAAGAGAATCTTATTAACGTGAACAAAAAAGAAATATTTTGAGAGTTACCTGCATACAACAAATGAAAACAAGGACCGCACTCAACTCTCTGTCCATCATACGACAGTGCGTTCGATTCTAATGAACATTACGAGGAAAAGACTTTCGCACTATTCCTGTTAATTTCCGACAACAACTTAATGTATAGGTGCCATTCTTGAAATCCCATGACTCTGGCCCGTTGAAACCGCAACAGCGAGCTATAAACATAAATAGGTGCGTTATTTGTTAAAATCAAGAAAAAAAAGTTATTTGATTATATTTACCACTTTCTGGACTACGTCTAAGTTTCGTAGCCATACCATCCATTCCGTATCGATCGAATTGATATTTAAAATAAGAAAGCATGAAAGGTCATAATCACGATGGAGAAAGAACAAAATTATCTTTAGGATGGCAGTTATTACCAATATTCCCAAAACTATACGAGTAGAATTGATTAAAATCTGTACCTTCATTGTGGTAGATAAATAATACATACAATTATTAGCAGTGTAATGCTTTCTCTAGATATTGCACGCAATCAATGTTTGATATTAGTACAAGTATACACCCAGTCAGGATACATGCGAAACAGGATAATAGATCTCTATTGGACCGATAGATTATTAAAATTATTCCTAAACCAGTTATTAAACTCCCAAACTCTGTAATATAAAATTAAATGGTGCAATAGTAAGTCTAACTGCATTACATGTAATACAGTTCACATTATTTGCTATACATATGATATATACGCATCTACAAACGCAACAGCTGTAGCTGCTACGAGTAAACATAAAATATCTGTTTTATCTTATTAAATATTATACTAACGCGTAATAAGTAAACATAAAATATAACAAACGTAAATAGACATTAAAAATACTATACCAAAACGATCAAGTTAAAATGAGAATATAACATTCGAATATTTGGTAGACATCCTCGTCCCGATATCTGATTTAACGCAGCTCTTATCCGAACTCATGTTTCACCAACGTCGCGTCGCAAACGAAAACCACAAGACCTACAAAACGCGTAAAATGTAAAATGTGTTGTATATGTGAAATTCGCCATCGTGACGTCATTGGAAAACCTCGTGGGGGAACAAAGAATCCTATCGAACTAGCCTCTTTCCACGAAATAAGAGAGTGCATGTTTTATCGAATTTATTCTTTCAATTTTAATTTGTAGTCAATTAGTAATAAAAATTAAAATGAATTTCTTGGTCTTATCGGAGAGGATGAAAATGATAATTCCTTCTATTTCAAACTCAATAATTTTTACGTTTACAAAATTTAACTTAAATTATATTATTTGTAAAAGTTAATACTAATTGGTTACATTAATAAGAACAAAGCAACTTAAAATAGATTATAATGCAAACTAATATCCCAAAGCTAAATTACTTCCGTTTAAATACGTTTGGCATTTTAGTATTAACGTTTTAGAAGCAATGGTTATGAGTTACAATTTTGTCCAAAAAAAGCCGTACATATCAAGGTTTACCTGCCCAAAACTTTTTATTTATACATATTTTTTAATGAAATTCGAAATGTGTTATTTAATAGAAATTTGCAATCATTTAACCTACGTTATTATTTTCTATCACTTCCGGTTTGACCGGATATATAATCAAATTTAAAATTTTAAATAAAACACGATCCATATTATGACATATTCGAAGTAATTAGCAAAAACTTCGATATGCAACTGACAATTAATTTAACGGTTAGTTAGTAGCTATTGTTTAATACTGCCAATTGCCAACTTTTCTATGAAAGTTACCAACAATTTTAACGCATGTATATAATATATTCAGCATTTTTTTAATCTACAGGGGAATAAGTTTTAATTCGAATACTAACTAGATACTAACATTGAAACCGGTAAAAATTCCTCTTTTAAATTAAGCCAGAAGGCTCATGAGATTCCACTTAAGAATAAAAAAAAAATACGAAATAACTGTCAAAGGGTACTTTGTAGGGATAAAAAATTAAAATATAGGCTAAATAATTGGAAATTTACAGAAAGTAAATTACAGGTTTCGAATTTTATAATAAAATCCATAAATAATGTTAAAGGAATTTAATGTTAAATTTAAGAAATTATTATTTTTATCCCGTCCATTAACATCAAGAAACTCAATTTACTTACAAATTACTTACCGATAAGAAAATACCGTATTATATATCTGTGGCTTGGAAGGGTCAAAGTCATTATTTTTAGTCGGTTTTGGTTCTATCTTTTATGTTGCACAAATATGAACAAATTCTTTGCCACTATTATTCTCAAAACCCACTCGATTTGAGAGTGCCCTTTCTGCACCAAGGCACAGATACACTTTTATAATATTATAATTTAGTAATCGTTATGATAATGAGTAAACAACTTTTTGCACGACCTATGTAATGTTCAAAAATAAACTCCAAAACTCTTAACAGCTTGCAACTAGTCATGTTTAGTCCAACAACAAAAAAATACAATGAATATATGTTATTTCGCATTTTATTAAAAAACATAATAGTATTCGAAAATTAAAATAAATTAAATAAATATAAATCAGTCTAACGAACAAATAAATTACATCAGTCCAAAATTCATACTTACTTTTACTCTCGCAATCACGTCATAGATTACGTCACTTGTAATATAGATCCGATATCTAACGAAAAAGTACAAAGTCAAAAAACAATGCGATCTCCATCAACGTTGTGACTTACAAATTATGTATCTGGTCATGAGCTTTAATCTAGATTGCTTTTGAGAAATGAATGAAATAGAATGTCGCCACAGCCGTAAGTATCTAAAAGAAAAGAAAAAAGTAAGACATAAATATCGATTCAATCCTTTTGCAAAAATGTACCTCTATGGCAAATATAATGTAGAATCCAACAATATAAAACATAGTGAGGTAGGAAAGAAAGCTTCTTCAATTTCTGTGAGCATTTGAGAATGTAAGGTATATAGCAGAGGCCCGTCTGTGTTACAAACAACTAAGTGGTAGCTACCATTTCCGAATTTAAATAGATTCAGGTCCATTGAAACCGCAGCAGAACAACTAAAAACAGGTAGATTGGATTCGTTAAAATCTTCATTTAGTTTCAAAATTTTACACACCGATTTTGTATAGTGTCTACTTCTTCAGTGCCGTCTTGTCAGTTCCATACAGATCAAACTGGTTTCTCGAAATAGGCGGGTTAGGAAATTCTTGTTTTAGATCTTACTGCATCCAGAATAATAATGATGATTCTTAAGATCACCGAACACTACCAGTATCAGGCATGACTACAGACAATCATTAACAATTAGGCGATTCTGCTATTTTATAAAGGTTGTGACGCTTAGCTCTTACCACTTTGAGCAAAACGATGTTTTCTTTATATTTCCTTGTAATGCAAGATTTGCGAGAAGTATGAGCAATACACCGCTAACTATTGCAAAATATGAGGAATTATAGATGTTGATCCTGTTGATGTTGCGAATGCGCGACCAATGAAACTGCTCCTAACCACAAGCGAAACCTCCAAGGGCCTATTGAAACAAAACAAAAAAAAAATTAAAAATGAAATTCTACAACTTAGGATGGCAACGTGACAATATTATTGATATTTGGAACAACGTTAATATCGAGATTATGAACCAAGCATGTATATATTTTTCGTGTGAATCTTTAGCATTATGGCAATTGTGCTACAATATAGTGGCTTCTCATCAGCAATTAAATTTGTTACATTTGTTGATACAGGAAAAACCAATTGATTTTATCTAGCTTAAGAATCAATTTGTAATTCATAATATTGCACTATTCTTTGTTTTGAAACAAGCATGTGTTTGGTAATAAATCGACATTAATTAATTAAATTAACAAGAATAAACAGAATACTGTACCGAAAGTAGAAAGTTTATAACAAACAGATAGTATTTCGCTAAATTTGGTAAACATCCTCGGTTAGAAAAGTCCATTTTTATAAAATTTTCGCTCGAACCCATAGTTCACAAAGTTAAAACACAAAACCACAGGACCAACAACTACGACTGAACTGCTGTAGGAACGTGAGCCGTGTCGAATTTGTACCTTCAATGTGATGTGTATACATAAATATTGCGTCAGAGCTCCCAAGAAACAAGCTTCGAGGAAATGAATGGAATACCTCAATAAGTTTACGCTTACGGTTACTGACTATTATGTGTGTGTTTATAATTAATCATTATTGATAAAAAGTGGGATATAGTAAGTATATATATATATATATACTGTTATATAGTTTTTTTTTGTTCGGGGTATATATAAAGCCTAAACAACTTATAGTGATAGTAAAATTAGTTATAAGAACATGAGTCATGCGAAATACCAATATTCAATTTCAAACTAAACATCTCAGGACATAAAACGATATAAGTGGTTACACAGGGCAGAGAAATTACAGCTGGCGTTTCTATGATAGGGTAGATTATACAGTGTTGTTGGTTAAATTGGAAGTGATAGATTTTCAGAAGTTATCTGTAATTAGTTAGAGTCGTTCTAACAGACAGGAAACATCCACCGACAGAGGAAAAGCGCTACGTTCTCGGGCCACCCTTATTTTTATTTTTTATTATACATAAACGACTTATCTCAGTTATATGGTGTTGTTTGCGGATGATATAACATCTCTAATGCGGGCTGATTCACCACTACTTATGTTAATACTAATAGAAATGAATCTACACAAGCTCAGAAACGGGTGCAGGTAAATTGCCTCCGAAGATAAAGAGCAACTATTAATAATCGTTAAGTTGTCTCCCACAATTTTTAGCTATACCTGATATACATGTGTAAATTGGGTCCCGATTAATAAACAATGAAACAATAATGGTTGGAGCTTACGACTACAAAGGTAGTTTAGGTCTTCACTGTTGTACTGGGATTAGCTAAATTAGCTGTGAATCTCTTTGTCCTCTGTGTCGGCGGCAGACACTGACACCGCCGGTAATTTTGGGGGGTGGGGAGCCTTAGACAACCCCTTTCTCGTAGATTTTATTCCCTTTTGCGGGAAGGATTTTTCGCACTTTTTCCGGCCTCTTAACTGCGACCTCCTCATAACCTACGTAGCCGGATTGTCGTCATCTTCGAAAAATTAACATGGAGTGTGTTCTGGGTTCGGAACGGTATCCTCTTCTTCCTCGTCGTCTTGTTTTGATATAGGATGCTGGTGAGCTCCTTGATATGTTTGTACACTATCCTTTCTTTTATTTTATTTTTTTTGCCCTTACAATTTATGTATACTAGACATTTAAAGTTATTATTTTTATTTTTTTTTATTTATATTGCAATTTCTGTTTTTTCTTGTTTATTTTTTTGTCTTGTTATCTCCATGGTTTTGAATGGGATTCTTGTTTGTTTGAGTGGGTCTACAAAGTTGTTTAAGACTGACAAAAGCTATTTATCACAGTATATATTTGCCGTACACAACGAGTAACATAATACGGTTTGCACCGTTACATTCAATTTTATACGACACATGGCGGCTGCACAGGTCAAAGTAATAGATCACGTGATCTGTTAACAAAACGAAAAATGAGAAATGAAAAAGAATTTCAACGAAATACTGCAGCTAGCGGACCGGGAGGGCCAACACCCGACCAAGAGCGCGAAAACCCGATACCTGGAAGCAGAGCGATCATGGGGCCACTTAAAGATGATCCAAACTCGTTATCCGAGGTCCGAGCGACCAAGTGCCAACCGCCATCCTCCTCAGGAAATCCTCTAGCTTCTCGACCCCGAGGTCCCTGCGCAGCTGCTCGTTACGGACAAACCACGGGGCGCCGGCAATCGATCTTAATGTAAGGCTCTGGAATGACCCGAGGAGTCTCATATTTGACTTGGCTACGGTAGCCCATGCCAACGCCCCGTACGAGAGCTGCGGTCTTAAGATAGATTTATAAAGCAAAGTTTTGAACCCCAGGTCGAGAGCGCTTAAAAAGTTGTTTTGCGTTGAGGTGTTTTCTTTTGGTGTTTAAGGCATGAGTCTTGAATGTCAGCCGTCTGTCGAAGGTGACCTCCAGGTACACCACGTCGTCCACCCAGGGCAGGCGCCGCCCGTGGACGGCCATGCTTCGCGGTCGGCTCTTTTATTTGTAATCCATATCGACATTATTCTTATGTTATTATTCAACGTCCATTCAATGGCCCAGTCACAAATATTATTCACCGCGCGATGAAGCCGCCTAAGCATGACCGCTTCACTCCTGCAACCTGAGTAGGCGGCCGTGTCGTCCGCGTATATCGCCAGCGATGTGCCCGGCTCTTTGGGCACGTCGCTGACGTAAATATGAAACAGTAGCGGCGCTAATAAAGATCCCTGGAGAACACTCGAAGGTTGGGGGTGTCCCAAGCAGAGCTCGCCCCACCCTCACTCTACATATTCTGTCGGCCAGATAGCTGGCGATAATCCTTATTAAATTAGGGTTAAACCCACGCTCCACCAGCTTGTGTACAAGGCCCCGGTACCAAACGGTGTCAAAAGCCTGGGCTATGTCCAAAAACACAGCCCCAACAGTCTCCCTCGTCTCAATGGCGTTCCTGACGAACTCAGTGATCCTGAGCAGCTGGAAATCCGTGTAGAGACCCGCAGGGAACCCAAACTGCTCAGGTGGCAACACAATCAGTGTTTCGGTTTGATCTTGGAGGCGAGCTAAAATAGCCGCCACCGCAACTTTAGAGAGACATGAGAGGAGACTGATGGGGCGATTATTCTGGGGAAACGTTGCGTCTTTACCCGCCTTGGGTAATGTACAAAGGTTTAGGGCAGTTTATCTATTTATGACTATCTGTGGGGAGGCAATTTACTAACACACTCAGAAACAGTGGTTCCAGCAACATGATCTAAACCTAAACATTGAAAAAACGAAGGTAACACAATTTAACAAAAACATCGGTTAAATATATTAATATTGATGCGCTGTACCAGTAGCAAATAAGAACTCGCTGCGGGCGAACAGACAGCCTTCTTTGGATTAAAGATGGATTCTATAGATTCACGTGGAGTGGATATATTAACTATCTGACGTCTAAATTGAGTAATCTTTGTTACGTATTGAAAGTGGGAAATCTTGATCAAAATATGGCGCTTAAGGCTGGTTTACATGAAGTCAGTGGAGAAGCAAATCAACTTAGCAAGTAAGTTGACTTGAATTTTCAACAACAAGGGCCAAAACAAGTGCCAGTTCAAAACTGGGCAAGTGTTTGAGGTAAGTTCAGTTAGGTTATGGTCCCACCTTGGTGATAACATTTATAAAAAAAGGCAAGAATAACACAATTATTACGGTATTGGTATTCACAGTACTTGCACACTTGCAAGGCTTTCAAAAACGCGTCCCAACGTGTCAAGTCAATAGGTAAGTTCTTTCTTGCACATCAATTTGATAAAAGGGGGAAGCAAGTCGGCAAGTAAATAGGACTTTATTCTATTCACTTGACTGTCTTATTAGCTTTCCTGACTAGAAATGGTACAAAATACTTATAACAGCTATTTGGTAATAGGTATGAATATAGAACCGCTTAGAACAGGTAGGTACCTAAACGATTTAATATGTGCCTGTTATCTCACACTTCTTCTGTTTTCATAAACTAAAATTCTACAATAGATATTGTTGGAGTTTCAGACGACTATGCATCGTCGTTTCACTGCATGCAGCTTGCGGCGAGTTTTGTAATGGCCAAATGCAACAAAACCTCTTTGGAAACGAGAAACGAATATGAGTAGGCGTACGCATACTGATATTTAACTAGTAAAATACTATGCTAGTTGTTTGGTATGTTATGTGGTAATCTGTTAACAGACGCCAATGTAAATGATACTGATACTGATTTAGATAGATGCGCACTGATTACCATAAAACGGTTATACCCATATCGAGACTCGAACGCCAGTAACAGGTATTGGTAACAGGTATTAATAATAGGTGTGATCTAAGAACAAGAACAGTTCGTAACTGTTATCGTAAAATACGGACATTTATCATCTCTATGCCTGACAGCTTGTATTGTACTTGCTTTGCCTCAAATAGGAGGCATGTACCTTAATGTTTACGCCGAGCACAGTAACTAATTACTTACTACTTACTAGACTTCTCCATTGGCTTCATGTAAACCAGCCTTTAGGCTTTACTACACTAATACAGGTTATACACGCAAAACTCTAGTATGGTGTTCTGTTTTGGGGTAATGCTGTGGACGTGGGACACGTTTTTGTGGCTCAGAAAGTATGTGTGAGAGCCGTGTTCCAGATCAAGTATAGAGATTTACGCAGAGAAGTATTCAGACACCATAATATGTATAGTAACTCTTCGGAACTCTCCCTAAATTTAGGAAATACACATTTTGTTGTCTTGTTTGAAATTAAAGCGTTATGTTTTCAGAATAAATGAGAAAACATCATTTTTTCTGACATAAAATATGAATGATTCCTTATTTAATTAATTTAAACAGCTAAGCCAGGAACGAAATTTACAGCAAAATGTTTAGATAAATATATGTTTCAGCTAGATAGCTTTTCGATATATGTAGGTTTTTCTTTCTTGGTTTTTTTTAAAAATATCTCAGAATAAATTCAAATTTTTCAAATTTTAACAATAACAGTCATTCTGCATATATAGGATGTTTCCCTGGGAGAGAATTCTTCTATAACTCGTAGATAGTAACAGATAGAAACAAAAAATGTTGTAGGATTATCATTTCTCTATAAAATTATCCACATTTATACAGCGTATTTAATCACCTTGATACAGCTTTCAATTTTATCTTCCTAAATACGATGACCTTACTATTATTGCATTTTTAAAAATATCAGTCAATTCTAAACAAATACGATTTAACATACCTACTTTAGGATAAACTGTCTAATTTCTGAGGTATCTTTAATTTTCGTTCTTATTGATCAATCAACCAAACGGAAGCAAAGCAAGTTGAAAATGAAACGTACCTAAACCGTATAAACTTTGCTCGTGTGTGTAGCTTTAAAAATATTCATAGATATGAGCATAGAATACAAATTCTCTAATAACAATTGAAGTAAACGTCAGTTTACTATTTTTATATAATTTAAAGGTTTCGAATATATGATCTTATTATTAATGTCGTGTTATTATAAATTACTACATTAAATGACATCCTTCAGTGCTGACCCTATTTTTAAGAATAAAGTTGAAGTTGCCACATTATGAAACACCTAAGAGCACCTAAAAGTCAGCAAAATTAAAAAGTCATAAATATTGACACAAATTCTTTGTTTAAATATATAGCAAATCTAGTGTAGATACAAGCAATGTAAAAATCGTTAAAGTGGACTAGAATACTTTCCCAATATCTGTTCAGTATTTAAGGACGTAAAGAGTGCAGCAGAGTTACTATAGGAAAGAACATCTGAACAGATAACTACGGTTTCCGAGTTTTATAAATTTGATTTATTTTTAAAAAACGGATATATTTATAAAATATATGCTTAAAATTAAATATTTTCTCTAAATATTTTAATTTTTTTTCTTTAAATTGGATATTAGTATCTGAACGTTTTTGATTATAAAATCTTTTGATATCTTCGAAACTTATTGTAAAGAATCAACTACTAATACAGTGTATATAAATTCGCACATATGAGATAAGTATGATAACCCCGTAATATTAATCTGACATTTTTTTCTATATTTGTTTGCTTAAACCGATAAAGTTCTAATTTCTCTATATTTAACATTAAGTACGTATACGTGGTATGGTAAGGAAATGGTAAATGAAATTAAATAGGGAGTTCCATGACAGGATGTATTCATACTATCTGCACATTCACTATTTAGATTACAATTTAATTCAAACAATTAACATAGATACTTAGAGCAATAAAGCAGTTCTAAAAAAAAAATATGTCATTATTCTTAAAACACGTTCACATCAACTGATTTAAATATGTGTTTATGATATTGGATATTCTGATTCGATGTAGTTACATATCTGAATTGACTACGCATAAGGCAAATATACCCTTACAATATTTTTTCATCCTAAAATATTTCGGTTAGTTAGAAACAATTCCACATAAGTTTATACAAATATGTATTAACAATATGATACAAAAACAAATATTACAGTTGTCATAAATACTTAAAATATTATAATATGAAAATTATTACATTTCAAATGCTTTAAAAAAAGAACGGAAATAAATAATTTATTTTTCTTCTATTCTTTCGAGTTTAATAATCGGTTCTTCTAATATCGTTCTTGATCGAAATTAATAGAATTCCAGAGAGAAATATACCTAATACCTAAAAAAAAATGGAAGGCATATCAAGAGTGCTACTTCAAAAGGTAAATCCCGCTCACGTGGAATATTGTAGCACCAAAGCTCAAAATATATATCAAGGACGTGGCTTCCATAAGATAATCCAGCATCACCTTTGTGCAACCTCTCCCAAATAGTTCTGGTGAACCTGCGAAACAATTTTTATTTTCCTCGCAGCAACTGGTAGGAAGTGTTGTCCAATCCGTAGCATTAGTTACACCACAGCATTGAAACTAAGACAAACAATGTTTGTTCCAATTGAAATTTAAATTATCATGTAACTTATATTACCTGCTGCTGTAAAATATCCACACGCAGTTTATCATCCGCACTTTTGGAATAATCATCAATCAACTTCTTAAATTCACTGTCAATAGTGTTTTGTAATCCGGGCTCGCAATTTGTGTTGAAAATGATATAGAAACCAAAGCATAATTGAAGAACAAACAAAATTACCAATATTATTATGTACTAGAAAGAAATTCCGTGTTACAAAACCATATTTCAAATTAAATTAACACTTAATATTAGTTTAATAGATAGAATATCTCAATTTCAGTTGATAGAGATTGATTTTCACTAATCATGAATTCACTCAATTTTATTGTAGGCATACATATTAACCCAAACCTCGCACATCCAGGAACATTCGCTTGTAACTGGTATAATCAAAATAAGGTTTAATTTAATAAAATGCAGATATTTCATCTAACCCTGGCATTAGAATTTTTGGATCTTTCAGCTGCAATTTGATTTTTAAACTTTCAAATAGTCATAGTTAATTGTGAGATATTTAAGGAAAATATTTTCAGCTATATCAGCACATCCAGAATGCAAAACGTTTTTTCACTCGTATCCTTGGGTTTCCTTTCTGTAAACTCATCTATCATTGGAAAATATTTCATAGGGTTTTAGACAATTAGCTGTAAATCAGAACACTGCATGCAAGCTAAAATTCAATATACCTATTTTTGATAACTTCTGAAATATTATTTTTTCCTAAGTATGGAAGAAACTAAAAGAAGTAAATTGAAAATTGAGAATTAGATCTACAAATGATGTTTCGTTAGGTACTTTGCAGGGAATGTTACAACAATAATAGCTGAACTGATTGATTTTTTTATAAATACTAGATACCCAAACTGACTACGACTATACTATGACTATTATATGAACAAATCTACAAACGAGAGTAAATAAAAAGGATTTTCAGTTTAAAAATACAAATCTACATGTCAATTGCTATAACATTGAATGTCCACGTCCTTGTATTTGCATCGGCACTAGTAGAACATCCGAATGCTAAATATCCTGAAGCTGATTTCACAGAGTATTTGATTTTAACGTACCGATAAGCCAAGAGAATTTCAAAAATACCTCAATTCTATTGGATAGCAAGTAATTGTATTTCTGAATTATTGCACGAACTAAAGTTGCAAATATTCATAGAAATAGAAAGAGGAGAACGCGCTTCGACGAGTGCGCATTCTATTTTAGAGCGACAGACTAATGGCAGCCATTTTGAAAGTTAATTGTCAAAGCCAATTCTACAATTTAGCCAGTGTTTTGTAATTTTGTGCACGTTTTATGAGACACCTGTACAGTCCCAAATGTCCGTAGGCTTTAAACCTGAAGGTGTTTCTTTTCATATCTAAGTGGGTATATGATAAACCGACAAAATTGTATGTATTTTTGATAAATTGCGTATTTAGCAATGAAAATACGCTTTTAATTTTCCCCGAAATGAACTATTAAAACAATGATCGGATGTTTTGTGTAAGAATTGAAGTGCTTGATCGAAAAACAAGCTGATTCGTTCGAAACATTTCAAAGACCAAGATTTTATTATATAAAAGCAGACAAGCAGACAATATAAAAAATAACTTTAGTACAACCAACTGAAATTTTTGTTACAGCGTAACGATAAAAAAGACAGCAGTCTTACAATAGGTATGTTCGTTTTGGCACTCCCCATCGTGACGCGAAAATCTAGCCGCATAACGCCGCGTAAAGTTTTTTAACGCAAGCTGTTGCCGATAAAACGCTGGATTAACGCCAGCTTTAGATTTTCTAATTACTGTTCGTTGTGCCATAACGCGAAAATAATGCATTAATCTTAGGTTGTCTACTTTTTCGGGTTAATAATAGTTTTTTTGTACAGTGGTCTCAAGTGAAGGGAACTAATAATTTTTTTTTCACTAAATCGATAACTTATTTTTTTACATTTTTTCCATGGTCTACAATTGATCAAGAATCGATTTAGTCAAAAAAATAATTAGTTTCCTTCACTTGGGATCACTGTGTATTGTCGAGATTCGCAATAAAATCAATAACTTTCAAATGAGCAAGTAGTAGCACGTAAAAATTTTATATGTTTTTACAGACACTTCAAGCTATCTTTGGTAATTTTTGCAAAGCGGGAACTCGCGGGGGTTTTTTAATATCTCAGTAAAACCAAAGTTGACATTATGTCGGCAAATAGCGGGAGAAATAATTATAATATATATTCTTTTTAGGTAGATATTTGTATATATTAACATATGTCTAGTGTACTGTATAAAATAACTGATAAATAATGTATTTTGCAAGAAACCGCAGAGGAGTTTTTCTATTTTTTCTCTCTAAAAAGTAACTCTAAAGAACCTATTTTTTTTTTACATTTTTTTCCGCAATCTACAACATGCTGTACATATAGAATTAATAAATTATATGTGTCACTGTTTTTCTTTCTTGAATGTGTGTATACCTATTGAAATTAAATGGTGCGGCTATCATTGACCTCCAAAATGGCTGCTTTCAAAATTAGAAGTATCGCGCATCCTGAAGCGAGTTCTCCCCACTCTATTTCTATGCAAATATCTCAGAAACGGTTGAGTTTAAGAATAGAGAACACTAAGCAAATGCGGCGAAATGATGTGATAAATTCACTTTACCAATAAAAACTATACTACTCCGTTTGAAATGAGAAAGTTGATTTCAACATCCTCCATGTCAGATATGCTATAGTACTGAAAATGCTTTCCTTAAGTAGATTATAGTCGGTCATTACTACCCTATAGGTTTCAAGACCAATTTTCAGTGAGCCAATTACTTATTGGAACACGTACATGACAAATAAAATATTGATATTTTATTTAATTAATAATAAGAATACTCAATGTGAATTGGAAACTCTGTTGCAATCGATGTTCAATCATGGGTTACGATAAATATTGATTCTATAACTAACAGCTTCTTGCGGGTTTCGCCGTGTGTCAAAACTTTCGCTCGACGTTTCGCTGTTCATACTGACAGCTTCTTCACCTGAAGAAGCTGTTAGTTATAGTTACACCGGCCGTGAAAGCCTACGCACTGTTATTGATTCTATGGTTTTTATTTTAGGCTGCACATAGTACTTTAATAATCTTGTTACTTATTTTCGAATTATTTTTACATATATTTGACTAATCCTCTTTTCTAAAGTAACACTGTAAATATTATGGAACTTTCGAAAGATTCAGCTTTGTAATGTCTATACTTTTCGAGTAAAAGTGTGCCACCCCTATGAAATATGACTTTTGCCGCTATAATCCTTTCTAATGTCAAACTGATCTATATGATTACAACAACAATGGCAGAAAGGCCAATTAAGACATTCCATTTTGATAATATTTTGACGAAAAATAGAATTATCATGACTTCTCACAAGCGCAACATATAAAAAAAAAACATTATTAAAATATTTGGAGTCAGTGTTCGTATATACCTTGATCGGCAATTCCCGGCGCCGACACGAAAAATTCCCGTTTTGACACTGGAATTCCCTTTTTTGGCGGCAAATACAAACTTATTAACTTTTTTTAATAAATTACTTACTAAATTAAAATAAATGTACCGATACAATGACAGATTCACTTTTTAACTAAAGCAATGAATACAAAATACAAAAATAATAAAAATTTAAATTTATTTTTATCGATGCCAATAGTAATATTTTTTTGCAATAATTCCCTCTAAAACAAAACTTTTTCCCTCTAACGTTCAAAATTCCCTCTAAAAAGGGAATTTCCCTCCCATATACGAACACTGTTTGGAGTAATATCGCCTACTGTGGAATACCATTTTATTTTAATTAGAAGTATATTTTGTAATTCTCTCGTATAAATACTAGTCCAGTTATAGAGAACACATTAGTTCAGTTCCAAAAAGTATATAATAAAGCAAATAAGACAAAAAATTGAGACCATCTAAATAACCTTTCTCAGATTTAAAGAAAATTGATTCCTAAGGTGGAATACCGTGTCCTTAATTTGAAACATCGCTTAATGAGCCATTTTGTTTTAAAAATATCGTTTTTCTAAAAAAAAAAGAAAAAACAAGGCAACCAAAAATGTAAGTTTATTTTAGGAATCCACGTTTTGTCTGTTGAAACCTGAAACTAGTGGCAGAAGTCACAAACATAGGGTTCTTTCTTAGGGTCATTCTTGATGGACTCAACAATTACGGAACATGTAGGTACCATCTTTAGCAAATTAAATGCGAATCTAAGCTCCACAAATTTTCGATTATTAATGCAATGGAAGCCTAAAGACACTGAAATAGTAACTAAAAATTATTTGCAAACAATTCTTAATTATGCATTGCTCGGTACGCAGTACTTGCAGTTTCGGTTACATAAATAATCAAAGATTTGTGGAGCTTCATTTCGGATTTAATTTGTTGAAGATGGTACAGTCAAATTCAAAACTCATGTCTCTCTAAGGTATTATTTCTTGTATTTCTTAAATATAATGAATCTCTGTGTTTGCTTAAAATGTGGCCATTTTTCATTAAGCGCTCAAGCTTTCGTACTACTTTTATGTTTTTTCCTGATTGTTCAAGCTCTATTTTTATGTGATGTCAAAGTTATTATTTTATTGTAAAAAGTTTTTCTGGGCTGTTGAGCTGTGGTCCTGTGGAATTACTTCCGTACGTTTCGTTCATAACTGCGGTGAATATCTTCAGCGGCGAGGTCGAAGTTTAAGAAGAGCGTAGAAGGTGCTTTATTTGCCCTGTCGGTTTGAAAACGGTCTTCACGTGGTGTTTCTTTAGAAGTTTACTAACCCATCTTTTGTACATTTTTTGAAGTAAGGCAGGAATACGGTACCCTTAACATCTTCCTGTGCCTCCCTGTTACTCTGTGAGTTGGAAGGAGTCGTTTTAGGTTGCAAGGTTCTCTCCACCTCCTTCTTGGAGTACCCATTCGCTAGTAGGGCGCGATCTAGGTGCACTAGCTCCTGGGGCAGAACCCGAGGTTCGCAGATGCGTACGGCACGATCTCTTAGGATCTTCATGACTCCCCTCTTCTGTCCCGGTGGATGGCTGGAGTTCTTGTGCAAGTACCGGTTTGTGTGAGTAGGTTTCCGGTACACTCTATGGTCAAACGTTCCATCCCCATTCCTGCTGACTAGCACGTCCAGGAAGAGGAGGCCTCCATCCGTTTCCCTCTCCATCGTGAACTGTATGCGTGGGTAAATGCTGTTTAAAAGTTGGAAAAAAAAATCCAATAGTGCGTCCTCTCCGTGGGGCCAAATAATGAACGCATCGTCCACATAACGGAACCAGCAGGAAGGTTTATATCTGGATGTATCCAGTGCCCTGGTCTCGAACTGCTCCAACAACCCGAAAAAACTTTTTACAGTAGATTCCGGCCGTGAAAGCCTACGCAACACTTTATTATTTTATTATTTCGGGCAACGGCAACAAATTAATCACCATCGATAACTGAAACTACTAACCCAAAAAGTATACAACGCCTAAGTTAATGAAAAAGATTCTTTTTGTTTTTCTTTTCAACGCTTATTTACTCGTAAACTATAAACTATAACAAAGTTTAAACTTTCTAAAATTCAATATTATATAAAAACCTACTTGAAAAAAATATGCAAGAGCGGATTTGACTAACTTATCCAGCTATTTGATCAAAGCAGCTTGAATGAAGTCGATTATTTAGACATCTATATCTATCAATATTTTTAAACCAGCAATTTTACATTTACACGTAATGAAAGTTGGCCTCTCCACCATTCTAAAATCGATATGATATCGATTTTACAATTTATATATAACAGATAGATAAAGCTTTGTACAAATCTCCCACAGGTTCCGTGCTCCCGATTTGAAACGAAACTAACTATGATGAATCATATAAAATTGTTTTTATTTTGCTGGTTTTGATACGTGTGAATATGCATTCATATGTGTGCTGAATCCATCAACTTACAAAGTATAAGAAGCACACATAATATGTAGTTAAACGTAAGAGCAGTACAAACTACTTAAAATAACTCTGTATATGCAACCATTACTAACTTATTAAATCACCTATATAATACTGAAATTAATTTAATTCTTTAAAACTGAAAATTCAAGAATTAATATAATAAAGCTTCCTCTTTTCCTAAAAATATTATTGAGAAACAATATATTAAATCGATTTTATGACAATATTTAATATAACAATAGAACACGTTAACGTAACCTTTTACATATTAAATATGCCAGTTAACAACACATAAATTATCATCTTTCTGACTTACAGTTATAAGTAATTTGGTATTCCCTTTGCCAACTCCGAAACATCCAAATAACGAGACTACTACGATAGTTCCTCCAATTACAATGATGACAATTGGAATAACTTCTAAAGGGTCGTGAATAAGACCTGCAGGTAATGTGTAGTTTATAATATTCAGTTGTAATAGAACGCCTACAATTACTATAATGATGCCTACTATCTGAAAAAAAAAACGAATGAAATTATATCTTACGTATTTAATTTGGTTTTATTTCTTTACAAAATTTTAAAAGAAGTTAAATTCAAACTCACCGCAAAAACGAAATTAAAAATTAGTACCGAAAAGGCGACACATTTCGTAGCACATCCCATCTTTATTTATTAAAATATACTAACACTACTTCGCTTAATTAGCTAAAGTATTTCTCTAATTTTTATAAAGACTGTGATATAACATATTATGGTTTATAGAGTGATGCAGCACGGCACAGGTAGCTTTATCAATAATTATACAGATAAATACAAACGTTGATAATGAAATCCACACAAACACAAAAAGTATAAAACCTGATATTACGCTATCGTTATCAGGACTAAATTCTGAATTAAAAATATTTCACGAACCATTTATTTCTACTCTCGTTGTGAACATCAACAAGTACAAGTGGGCTTTATTTGAAAACGCGTGCATAATTGCGTTCTAAATTATGGAAATTTCAAAATGTTAGATTAGATCGCTGAGGAGGAGTTGTCCCATTACTACCTACACATTTAAAATTGAACATGTACACAAAGCCGTTCCTTGGTATGTTGCCACCCCGGTGCAGAAAATTATTTGTCGCCTGCTACTAATTTTAACATGGTTTTGTTAATAATACTTTTACAACAAAACAATACTTTGCGAATTCCATTGTAGTTCACTTTCTCCTGCGTTTTTAAAGGTAACGGCTTCCATAAAAAGGAAATTGTAACAAAATGAAACAGTTTACCATTTTTACGTACAATCATCCCAATTTTAAATGCACAAGTCGTAATTACAACATATTTTCATATTATCTACACAAAATGGGATCTTAACATTTTAATTAAAAATTTATAAACTTTGCATAAGTACTGCCTTTCAACGTGGCTTTGATGTGAACATTAGAACGTTACCGTACCGAAATAATTCTCTACTCGCCTTTTACGACCAGTGCATTTTGAACTGCAGTGATTGTACACTATGCTAAGAATGCGAAATGGGAATGGAGGGCTGTCATATACAGACAACCAATCTAACAAGATCTAAGGTGTGTTTTATGCGATAGATTGCAAAAGCATTTGAAACGATCATTGTAAAAGCGCTTGTTCACACATGCAACGACTTGGTCATCAATCAGTTGCACAATTTTTAATAAAATAAACACACGTTTACCACCATGGCACCCAACATTTCGAAAAAAGTAACAGTTGCCCTGACGATAAGCTTGTTACACAATGAAAAAAGCAGCAATATAGCTGACAATTTGAGAATATATATTAAAAGTATAAAGTATTTATATGATTTAAATTTTTAGTACTATCTAAACAATTGTAGTAGTATTTAAGTGCATTCCGTGGCTTTTGGTGTTTCAGATGGAAATAAAAATTATCCAAGCTGCAAATGTGGACAATGAGAACAAAAATGTGCTTAATTAATTTCTTCTATATTATAAATACCATTAGAATTAAAATAGCATACTTTTGTGATTTGGTTGAGAGTGAGAGGAAGTATGCTGTCGTGGGCGGTAATTTTATAATATTAATTTTACTGATAACACGCCCTTTCAGTGTGTTTTTTTTCTGATATACTCAATAGTTACAACTTACATTTAGTATTGGATGTGCCGACCTGTATGACATATACGTCCGCTTCATGTATTGATAATTTTATTGTGAATCTTCCTGCTGATATATTTGAATATTCTTGTCCTGATTTCAATTTATCTGACCATATTTCTCACATTTTAACTATTGAGCTTCGTGTGAGCGGTAGTAGTCCAACTTACACAAAACGCGGTTTCAGTGAATACTCTTTAATTTATCATTTTCATACTTACTTATCTAAAGAAACATGGCTGCAAATTTATGAAGCTAATTGCCCAAATAGAGCATTCTCTACTTTCCTGGTTGTATATGAATATTATATAGGCATTTGTTTTCCCATGGTAAGACTTCGAAAGCAAACAATATGCTCGAATTGGATATCTCCTGAAATAATTGACCTTAAAAATCACTTAGCACTTCTTAGAGACATCAGTAGCAAATATGCCAATTTTAAACCAGAATTTCTGAAATTTGAACATTATTATAAACATACACTCAATAACAAAAAAAAATAGAGAGTAACGACGCCTTCATAATATCTTCAAAAAACAAAACCGAAGCAGTTTGGTTGTTAATTCGCGGGACCACTTGTGTAATTCTACTGCGCATAAGCTGCCTGAAAATTTTAATGATCGACTTGAATTATGTAAGGCTTTTAACTGTAAATTCTTTAATGATACAAATTTTATTCATAATACTTCCTCTTTAAATACAAACTTCCGCCACATTGATGCTAATATCAATAAAACTTTAGTTTCTTTCTTCATAACGCCTGTTTATGAAAGTGATATAACACATTCCATCAACAACTTAGACAGTACAATGACTGCAGGCCACGATTCGATCTCATCTTACATTGTGAAACATTCTATGCATTTCATGTCACGCCTTTGGTTTACCTTATAAATTTCTCATTTAATAAAGGATTTTTTCAAATGGTTTAAAAGTAGCACTAGTTAAACCCATATATAAAAAAGGTGATCCCAATAGCTTAAGCAACTGCAGACCTATTAGTATACTGCCAACATTCACTAAGGCATATGAGAGCATTATAAAAGACAAACTAGTTAATTATTTTACCAAATCTAACTTATTTTCAAGCAGTCAATATGGTTTCTTGCCAAACCGGTCTATTTATAACAGCGCTTTTCAATTATATTCGGCGAGGGTATATAGGGTTCTGTTCTGGGCCTATCCTTTTTTTAATCTTTCTTAACGACCTTCCATCTTATTAATCTTAAAAGATCATGTAGCTTAGAAGTACTCAAAATTTATTATTACTCTAACTTTTATTCCAAAATGACCTTTGGGATTATTCACTG
Source organism: Protaetia brevitarsis (assembly GCA_004143645.1). NCBI lineage: Eukaryota > Metazoa > Arthropoda > Insecta > Coleoptera > Scarabaeidae > Protaetia > Protaetia brevitarsis. The sequence goes on from RXPK01000309.1 coordinate 2,333,045, forward strand.
GGGCTGTGGCGTCAGCAACTAGCGAATATTTTTATTACAGAAAAGGGCTTTAAGAATTATTTTTAGTCTCCCATGGCATCAATCTTGCAAAGAGATATTTCAGTCTCAGAAGATGTTAACCTTTTATGATGTTAACATTCTCGATGTAGTCTCTTTCGTGCGTAAGTATAAGCAGGAATTTTGTGCTGATAGGTCACGGGAATGTGATTACAATTTGAGAAATATGGATTATCTGTTACCACCACGACACAAAACTGCTCGTTTTCAAAAAAAAATTAAGCTTCTTGGTATGTAAACTTTATAATGTTTTACCTAACAACTTAAGGTCAATAGTTAGTTATAAATTATTTCGTTGTAATGTAAAAAAAATACCTATGTAAGTCAAGTCAGTTGTTATTCTCTAGATGATTTCTATAATGCAAATAGCTCTTAGTATGCACACTGCTTTATTTATTGTCTGTATTATTATTTTATTATTAGCATTTTTCCTCCTCTGACCTTATTTTCTTATGCGCTTTTGTGCCATATCTCAAATAAAGATTCTTATTATTATTATTTTAAAAACATCAGCTATTGTAATCATTTCTTGAGTGCTGGGTTATTTTATAAATCGCTTTACATTTGCAATTAGCATATCACGCCCTCTGTACATACACGGTACTTACGTACTGATTAAAATGATCTGAAACCGATCTCAAACAGTCCTGATGTCCCAGCATCCACAAACAAACTAAGACTTTTGCTTCTGCAATTCAGAGGAATTGCTGAGCGTCCACAAATTTCCACGATTGTGCACAGAAGTAAACAAATCGAGTAAACAGCTCGTTGGAAAACGAAAATAAATCACGGGATTAATCGCTGTGGCGTAAATCTTAGAATCATAATCACATTCGCGATTTATATTTACAAAAATACCTTCTGGTTGTTAGATATTCTGTGGTGGTAGTTCAAACTGTCGAGTTCTAGGTCTTGTAGTGCGGTAAATTTTCTTTGATTGTGCACTTAGGACTTTTTTGTCGACGAATATTCGTAAACCATATTTGTAAGTATCTGAAATTATTTTTATTTCAAATTCATTAAATATAACTACCCCGTCTAAAACAACTTTCGCTTTTACATTTTTGTTAAGGGCAATTGTTCTGACGTATCTAATCTTCAAAATCGAATTTAGCACGTATTATTTTAAACTGTTCAAATATGTTTCCTTTTGTTTATCTGTTTTGAAATAATTTTCTACAGAGTATTTCAAAAAGGGTTCTGATACATCTGATTAATTAAAGAGATTATATTATATAAGCAATCAACATTATGAATAACTATTTAAAAAAATTATTAGGGGCAGTGTTCTATTTTTTCTATAATGCAAATTATATTAGACATATTTCTATCTATGAAAGGCAGATTTTTACGGTCACATTTTGGAAAAGATATTCTCGTATTGTCTTTGCAAGGACTATCACTTAATTATATATTTTTTTATCAATCAGAAACATCGGTACTTATTTCAATATTGGCAGCTATGCAGAAGACTCATCTTATTTACATATAATACTTAGACGTCTCAAGGAGTTATAACTCCAATAAATGTGAAAATCTGAAAACCATATGTACTTATTCAAATAAAAAAAAAAAACAATTAGATAATAAGCTTAAGATCTCTGTTCTTTATTAACATACGAAATTGGTAGGTACATACATAACTCAGATAACAACATGAACTTAACCTAAGAAATAATTTTCAAACACACGTATCAACCAACAGTTCTGAAGAAAACACATATAATCTCCAGAGATTGCAACACAGCACTAACAGTGCTGTAACATCCTATTTCCAACGCGATTTGGTGGATTACATTCCGTATACGGTGGCACAACCCGATTTTATAGCTGTAGTTGTAGTATTCAAATATTCGATGGTACAAATGTCTTCGCCATTCGTCAAGCAACAAAATGGTTTGGCGCTTTCATTGTCATAACTGACATAATCCTCAGGGCCATTGATTCCACAACAGCGGTACTAAAAAACAAATTAACCATTCTTTTTAATAAACATACACTCTGTTAATTAATTTCGCATGGAATTTTAACGTTTCAACAAACAGGTGATGACATTCAGTCCTTGCATTGAATCATTTTAATTTTACTAGATTGTAGCTTATTTCTTAAAAAAGCGTTTACGTTAGATGGCGCTATATTTACCGGATCCGAGATCTCGGATCCATACGACCGTCTCTCTTGGATGTGCGGAGTGGTAACATCATGGGTATAAAAAGGTAATTCGAGTTATTGGAAACAAACGAACATAGGCACGACGGAGGCGCCGCACTCTAGCATGGCACCAACTATTGATATGAAAGAAGTTCAACTTCATGTCATTGAATGAATGTTGCAATTATTGCTTCATAACAACAAGCAACAATTCGCCTAACCTCTTACCTTCACGCCTTAAAGCACTTGAATTCTAAATATGATGCAACTGGGAGTTTAAGAAAAATTTCCCGTTGTTTTAATAAGTTGTCATAAATTCTCGTTTCTCTTCGTGTATATGCGCATTTGCCGCTTTTACCGCTACAATGTTAAAACGCCGTCATCTGTGCTCTTCAAATGTAAGTAATAAATTTTGATTTTTAATGAATTTTTACTAGTTTGATTCGAAATTTAGTTGTGTAGATAGATATGGCAACATCCACAGAAATTACAAGTTTCCTGGATGTCGAAGAACTGGTACTGTTAAAGAATCATTGTATAATTTGTAATTTTTTTTGAATATGCACAAGAGTCTTTGATGGTCCAGATTACAATAATCATTATTGAAAGATGTACCTAACCCTAACTGCTATTTAGCAGTTTGTCAGACTGGCCATTCTGTATGGTTAATATGTAACAAAAAGTAGAGTCGATGGTAGTTATAGTTAAGTGTGATGTATTCTTCCTGCAATAATGTTAATAATGAATTATCTCCATAAGATTAATCAATAATTTTACTTCGTTTAAAACAGATAGTAACATTTATTTCGAATTTATCTTTATCAATTTATCTTGATATTGTTTACAATTTCATCTTTAAACAATATTTCTTTCCTCTTCCTGTCACTTACTCAAAAAGCAGCTCAAAGTAAAAACTTTCGTTAATCATTTCTAATTTGCTCAAACATTCCCTCGCTTAGTTTCATTTAGAAATGTCTTTGGCTATGTATCTATGAAAACATATAGAAGGGAGTTTCCTTAAAAAATTAAAATCCAAAAACTGTTTCAATAAAATTTCTATTTTTCTAATGCTTAATAAAATTTTAATATGTAATTAGTATTCAGAATTGAGAAAACCAAATTTAAGACAGTACAGTTGACATTCTTTCAATTTTATCGATTGCTTATTTAAGTATATTACGGTTTCGAATTTTCAGAATTTATGTTTTCTGCTTTTATGTTCATTTCTATTTAAATTTTTCATTATATTTTTTATATTAATACAAGCAACATGTCTTATTTCTTTTAAAAGTTTATAGTGATTTTGTTTCTAACCTATAAACTGCTAGTCAACGTTTTTTTTTATTTAAATTAGGTATGTCTGTGATTTCTGCAAGCATATTGGTCAATATTACACCTACATTTTAATTTAATAATGCTATAATATAATTTTAATCTTAAATTCGTGATTATTCTAACAGATACATTACGGAAAATACAATCTTCAAAAATGATTAAAAAATGAATTAAAAAATGTAATCATACATTGTTAAATTAAATGTAAACTGTAATGCTACCCTCTATTAGCAGACGTATCACACTATGAGATTAAGGAAAATCGAAACATATCTAATTTTTAAAATCTGGCGCCATATTTCGTAAGCACAGCCCGCTTGCCGCTTTCTATGGCGTATCATGACGTCACGTGTTTCCAACGAATTGTACAGGACCTGCGTTTCTCTTTATTGCTGTTCTGTGGGTAACATCATTTACAGCAATTCCTTGACTCAACGCTTAATTATACAACCATAATTGCTTTAATATAATTAGCATTATTTTAGTATTAGTTATTATATAAATACATGTAAAATTATGAAAACATAAGTCAGGTTACATAACTACAAAAAAAAAATATATTAACTAATATTGTTTAATTAATTTATAAGTTTTAAGTTAATGAAAATATTTCAAAAAAATCATTGTACCGTTAATAGACTTCAAATAAACAGCGCTGTGAACTAAGTTGCATAGCATCTAATTCATATTACGCACGATACAGTGACAATCATAAATCGTACATGATTTTTTTTAGTTATTAAATCTTTTTTTTTCTTTTTGGATGATACGTTCAGCATATCCTACAATCCCAGAATTTATATTTATACACCTTTTTATATGATATTTTCGCACCGCTGTTACCGGTGAGACATTCCAAACCAACAAAAATGAATTGAATAACCGTAAATATTACATACGTTTGCGGAAGACTATAGTTGAGTTATAAACTAAAGAAATGAAAAACATTTAGAAGCTGTGATTTATTTTAACATCAAAATGTTTCCATATATGTTATGGTATGAATGCTCTTTTTTTTTGTTTTTATGGCGGTGTATATGTATTACTAGAAATAGTAAAATAGAAACGGATAAAACAAGTTCTAAACCTAGACCACCTTTAAAGTATTTTTTTTTCATTCTTGTTTAGATGGTGCTATTTATCATATACTAGAAAATATCTTACGTGTGATTATACTGATGTATTGTTTAAAGTAGCCACATAAAAATGAGAGAATTGTGTGCGAAACAAGAGAAAAATAAAAAATCACATAAGTTACCGAAATTTTTCAGTGTAAATTTGCCACACTAGCAAACTATTAATTGAAGTAAGATCATATACACTTATGCACTCTTGAAACACTACAAACTCCAACAAAATGGGCGTCTAGATTTGTGTATTTACTCGCGTATTTTAGTCTGTTAAGAAATTCCTGTGAAAGTAATCCTACCCTGAAGAAAAGACAGACATGAAGCAAAATCTTTGCAAAATGGACTGGACAATTACGACTTCATCTTATTACTAGCTTTTCAGGGCCAAATCCCAAAAATAATTAGCAGTTCATAGAGCAGCTCCTACCACCAGCTCCTAGAACAGCATAAATTGTTTAGGCTAGTCCAAGAACTGTTTAAGCTATTACATAAACTGTATATGTTGTTCTAGAAGCTGCTTAGACTGTTCCAGGAGCTGTTGAAGTTGATACAGTCATTGCTAGAACCCTTAAGGCTATTTCTAGATAGAACAGGGCTATTCTCAGTGTTATATAAATTGACAACGTGTATACATATAGTAGTCGTCTGATGGGTAGCACAGCGAAAGCAATATAGGCATCCGGAAAAACCAGAAGGAAAATGAATTCAGACTCCCGATGTGAAACTTCCCTCAGATTTTGTGTCAAAACTGTCTTAGTGTATCTATTCATAGAAGAAACTAACATCAATCAATGGGTATAATATTCTAATATTTCTTTTATATGTATTTTTAATATTTATATAAACCTCGACAGATTGTCCAGTCCTAAAATTATATTGTATTTGAATTCTGATATGGATAATAAACACTTTTTAGCTACTGCTACAAAATAAAAAAAAAGAACTTGTTTAAGACGTTATAATTTCACATTGGCACATAGCGAAATACTTACATCGTAATAACAAAGCCCAGTTGTAATATATATTTAGCTATTTCTAACGTATCACGACCTAACCTTATTCATTACACAAATGCCACCATAAAGAAAAGCGAACGAATGTGTACGAAGTTGCACGAACTGTGGCGACATTTGAAATATCTAAATAATATATATTCTGATACAAATATTATTTTCTTACATATTTAAATTTGTAATATAATATAAATATGAATAAAATATTCAAAACAAAATATTAGATTTATAACAATTATATAATATTATTATCCTATATGTAATACTAAAAAAAACATTGTATTATTAGCTTTATATTAGGCGAAAATTGGTTATATATTATACGCTACTTGGGTTAGGTTTTTGTTATTATTATGTTATCAAAACAATGAGAAACATTTAGAAACATTTTCAGAAACAAACAACAGGAACACACAATGTTCCACAATGTTTCTCGGGTAGAAACGTAATTTTGCACTAAAATATAAGTAGAATAAACACAAAACAGTGAAATATAATACACACTGCACAGCTACCAGTTTCATCTCATTTTTCAATAGATAAGGTTTATTTTGCATCACATGTGCTGGATACATTCACACACTGATTATGCTATAAACAACAATGTGTCTGTTCGGAATGAAACTATACCCCCGCCATGACACCGGTTCTGCTTCACAATGCGGTTTACTTTGTACAACATTGGTTCGATACATTCAGACGTTTACTTAAAAAAAAACAATTCTACAATAAACAGCAATGTAACCCTTCGGAATATTGTTTATTTGCCATAATTTATGGTGGAAAAAATGATGACTCCAAGGTTAAGTATAATGTGTTGAGTATCCATATTAGGAGGCTCGGTAAGGTAAACGAGGTGTTTACACATATATTTGCTACTACATATATACCAGATATTTGTCCTTAAATTTATTTTCAATCTTCACGGAGCAACCATTATATTATATAGATAAAGAACAAAATGCAAATTCATTACGAATAAATTAAAAGAATAAGGGTAATAAAAGGTTATTTTATTAGTTAGTGAATATTTATAGAAAACTTTATATGTAATAAACCCAAAATACTATCTTTACTAAAACTGGTATCGTACTAATAAATCCAAAAGTCAAAAGCGAATAGAATGTTCTGCGCTAACGATGAATCTATCCTTGTCTGTAGCGGCTGTAGAATTTTCTGTAAGTCTGTAAAAGTTCGTATCCTTACAGATAAGTATACATATATATTATTAAAAGTTTTTACAAACTGTAGTGCCATATGATGCAATGCAATCACAAAATATATATACATAAAATATTACTCAGTGATGTTTATTAGGTACGAAAAATAACAGATTTCTATTTGATGAATAAATATTTAGCTAATATTATGTAAATAATATGTTATCCATATTTACTTAATATAAATAAATATAAATATAATTAGCATTTATTAAAATATGATACATTCAATGTCTAACAAGCACTACCTACTAATTTATAGATTAGAAATATTAATTATACTGCTATTGGTTTCTTAGTAATTTTTTGTTTATCTGTAAAAAGATGCAGATTACAAAATTTTCGAAAAAAATTAAAAAAAAAAACAAAATTTGGCTGAACGTTTTATTTTATAAATAGGAATGGTTAGTCATAGATACAATTAGTCTGTGTATTCAATAGATTTATTTGATGGCTGCTAGACATCAGATACGAGCACGAATGTAACGTGTAATGTAAAGCGAATGTAATGAGAACCGGATTTTAGTTGGGCAATGCAACTAATAGTTAGCACCTCGTTTTCACAGTACGGACACCGGCTGATGATAGAATTGCTGTAAACGTCTCTAACAATCCCATCCCATAGCAGGTGAAAGCATTATATATGCTCGCGTGGTATCATATACATATCAAATTGTTTGTTTTTAAGTTTATTATGTAATTATCATCTAACTTGTTTTTTATTTATGCATTTATTTATTTATACATAACTGGCACTGTTAATACCATTGTAAAGGTGAACGACAATAAATCCATCTATCTATCTTTCATGCAATGTTAACGACTCCGCGTCAACTGATTAGCCTCACAAAAACGATACAAATTACGCAATAGATATTTATGCATTTTTTTTTTAGAAATAAAGGTAAATCTAGTGTTTCTATTGTGCTTTTGCTTAATATTATCATTAAATTAAAGTTTTCAAAACAAACATCTAAACAAGATAGAAAACCCAACTTCTGCGTATGAAAATAATTTTACTATACTACAAAATTGATAGCTGAAGAAGTAACAACTTTACTTAACAACATTAATAATGAGTGTGACATCCACTCTTGCGAATAATCTAAAATATTCGATTTGGTAATGAATTGAAAAATGTGTTTAAGTATTCTTGTGGTATGATGTTCCAAGCAACCTCTATTGCGTAATTTGGTTGTACCGCGCCAAGATATTGTTAATGATGCTGATATTGCTGATTACTATATAATCGCCTCGCCAGCCATCCCCAAACATTTTCGATAATATTTAAATCGGGTGATACACTGGACCACCCCAGGATTTCGATATTTTGGTCTGCAAACCAGTACGTACTAATAATGCGTGCAGTGTGAATCGCACCATAATCATCCTGGTAAATCTATGGCAAATATCCCGTGGTCCGTGGTTATTATGAAAATTAATAATCGCCTGTCTAGAGAAAGTAGCCTCGTCGGTGAAGAATATTTGAGCCAAATAGTCAGAGATTTTGTGGCGATTTGTGTGCATCCATTGACAAAAGCCACTCTTGCGGAAAATCTGCCGGCAAATGTTGCCTGCACTCGTTGAATGTGATATGGATACAACAGTTGATCTTTCAATATTCTCCAAACTGTGGCCTGACTAATGTTTAAAGCAAACGCAATTTTTCTGGTGCTTGTAGGGTGTTCCTCAATTTCATTTGGTACCATTTGTTCAACTTGTGGACTTCTCACTGTAGATGGGTGCCCGCTATCAGTCGTCCGTTTTTTTAAATTTCCCGTTTCACTAAGACGCTGGTGAAGACGGGCAAATATTGAATGATGCGAGATGATACGGTTCGGCCATCGTCCTTCATAAAGACGTATAGCAGCACGCGAATTTCCATTGGCAAGACCGTAAACGAAATGCATATCACACATCTCAGCATTCATGTAATTCATTTTAGAAAACAGAAACTGGCAATAAACTGAATGAATACTTTGACAATTATTGACAAATATTGAAATGACAAATAAACAATTCCCTCTCAACACAATAGTTTTTGAAGAACCAACTGTGATATTATATCGTGTTAGTCAGAGTTCATAATTTATTATTAAACATTCAATAACTTTTAAACCAAACCGTTTTGGACATATACTCATGAACTTTTATAATCAAAATAACCTCAGAAATCAGCTCTTAAAGTTTGTCGCATATATTGAGAATCACTCTGTATATACAGTATTCCACGTAAGTGGTTCATTAAAAGTTTATGTTGTTCTATTATTTACTTATATTTGAGATTTTGGCACCATTATCTGTTCGATTGGAGCTATAAATGTGAAATACTTTAACCAAAATATCACTTCCGGTAGACCGGAAATGTACGTCAACTTTGTCATTTTAAATAGAAGATCTAATTTTTTGTTCATTTTTGGATTCTGCCACCATAAATACGTCAGTTTTCATTAGCTATTCCTATAGCTACATGTTGCCGTTTTTTGAGTTATTTAAGTTTTTCCTTTTTGTATAGTCATAATCATTGCATCATTGAGAAATTAAATTCCCGGCTAATACTGCAAGTAGAAACTCCAAATTTGCTATGTTATGAATATAAAAATGGTAGCGCGCCATGACAAATTATGTCAGTTTCTCAACAGGGTTTCGTTAGCGGTTAATATTTTTCGATGGAAAGTGCTTGCTCGTGATGCTCTCCGTTGGTAAGGTAAGTAATTCAGGGCAAATGGCTATAATTTTGGACCCTTACGGTAGTACTTATGGTAATATGAACGGATTCGTTTAGATTAATTCCAGCTTAAAAGTAGTGAAACACATATTAAATTCATACTTTATAGACATTTTGTGCAAATTGGGTAAAAACAAAAGAATTGCCTATCCAGGTCTCTTTTAATTTTGGGTTATTGTTTATTTAATAATTGCAAACGCATATGTGTTAAGAAGGGTGAATTAGAATTACAAACGAATACAAAAACTAATTTCTTTAAAAGAAAATACAAAGATGAAATGAAAGGGAAAGAAAAAAAAGAAAAATATGAAAAAATATAAAAAAATATATTTAAAATAATAATATACAAACTAAAGAAATGATAAAAAAAAACTAGATTAGGTTACCTCACACTCACGTTTTTTTCTAAACTGTGAAAATAGTCCGGATCTTCATTCCAACTCGTCTTCCATTGTACTGCTAATCTTGGAAGATATTGCTCGTCTCATATTAAAAAATGATATTAGCGAAATTATTAACTCCAATGCAAGAAGGACCGACAAAAACACAATGAACTAAAACCAAAAACAAGCTTTAGCAAAAATATATAGGATGAGATAAAAATATATTAACACGATTGCTATTCAATAAGGTAAGAAAACATGACTAATCTGTTTATTGCACCATCATGCATTGTGTATCACAGGTTCCATTAAATGTGCGTGATAATTTCATCTAATAAGTTCGATAAAGCAGTTATTATCATATATAAACCCATACACGATAAATATTAATGATATAATCAATCCATGGGTTTGTTATATTAACATCAAACACTTTTTGTATCACGATAGTATTGTAAAAGCTGTAACTGTTTGGATTAGATTAGTTATCACTACAATAAACAAAAAATATTAACTCTTTCATTACGGCTAATTATTGCGTATAATATAAGTTGTTCCATTACAGACAATTTATATAGAAAATTGCTGATTTACTTCAGTTGATTTAGAATTTAAAACATGTATTTTATCCAACATTTTCATGATTATAATATGTATGGAATGGTGAAGAAAGTTGTGTCTTAAAACTGAAAATTTACTGAATCTTTAATCTATCACCGTCATTTCAAATTATAAAAAGTCGTGATGTTTTGTGCTTACGCATTTAGTCAATTTGGGACTGTCAGTTCTAGCACAATAACATCCAGCCAAAGAAGCAACGAAACTCAAAGAACCAAGCACTATAAGTAGGGTCGGTAATTCGAAGAAATCCAGTCCAATGTACCTTTTGGGCAGCACTAAATCATCTACGTAAACCACTCCAAGTGCGATCAATGCCACGCTGAGGATCTAGTAAAGAAAATAAAGAATAATTATATACCAATGTTTTGATATTTCTCTCTCAAAACAATAGAATTGTGAAGTTAATACAAGATTATTCATTCAGATTTATTTATTTTATACTTTATACGTTGTATTCTAGTCTAAAGGCCGCTTTACAGTTCGCAATTTTTTGTATTGCGTTCAATAAAATTGCGCACAATGAAATATTAGAACACGTTCTATTCCCTGCAAAACCAATAAGATTGCACACAGTTGATCAAAATCCATTGAATACGAATTTTATTGCATGCAATACAAAAAATTGCGAACTGTAAAGCAGCCTTAACATTCGAATGCATCAGCTATTGTTCAAAATACCCAAGCAATTGTGAGATTTTATTTCATCTTGCCCCATATTCTTCGATAATTCTTGAATGTTTTAGAAATCAATATATTTTAGCTTAATTATTGTTTGAAAGTTTTCATTCTTACTCAAACATAATTTTTTGTTGTTTGAATTTCTAGGGCTTTCAATTTTAATTTTAATTATCAATATTAATTATAATTTTTAATGATTTTAATAATCAAGATTATTTTATTTGAAACCTTCAATAATATTCTTAGAGCAATGAGTGTCCTGGGTGAAATAAACAGTTTATTTCATATAAAATCTACCAGAACGGGTGATATAAAAACGTTGTTAGGTTTAAAAAACATTTTAAATTATAATGGAATTTTATGTTTTATTTCAAAATAACTGTTCTTGTTGTGTTAAAAACAAAATTGTTTGTCGTCAATATTATATTTTATAATATGCATAATATCCTTTGCTGTTTTAATTGTTATTGACAAAAAATCATGTGAAGACGCAGTGGTGCCAATCCACATTTGCAGACTATATTAAATTAAATACGATTTTCTAAATATTTTTTTCGGCCAAAAAATCTAATACAAAGGCCGTTTACAGCGCTCAAATTCTTCACAAATTCTTGCACTGTAAATGACAGTCGCTGCTGTAAATAGCTATTAGTGATGGGTTGCTACGAAGCAAACTGCTATTATGTAGCAGCTAGCATCCGTTAGCGTTTTGTAACAGCTATTCAATATTAAAAGAAGCTGCTACTTTTTGTAAAAGTTTCCTGATATAGTAGACAAGTGCGAATGTTGTGAAACATACATGCATATTCGTAGCAGTATGTATAGAAGTAAACTGCTTCTTTACGTTAGCAGCTACAACCTGCGTCTGTAAATGTTTCTAAGTATATTGTGTAAAGGGAGTATCCTGCATCGGTTTGGATCGGAGTCGCACGCTTTCGACCATGCAAATTTTGTCGTATAGGAGTATTTAGATCGACTTGATGACTTTGGAAGGCGCGTGGAGCAGATGGGATTAATTTTTTTTCAATGATTAAATTAATTATTTTTTACAACACCGGAGAGGAATATAGGTAATAATAATTTAAATGAGTAAATTGATTTTAAATTTTTTAATCATTTATTAATTTGTTGCATTTCGTAGTTGTAACATACATAAGCACTGAATGTAATAAAAAAACATTATTTTCACGTGATTATTAAATTGAAGAATTTAGTAAGTTTTTGGCAAATAGATTTGAGTAGCTTCCCTTATTATTAAAATCACATTGATTTATTATAATAATTGGCACTAAACTATTGCAATATGTGTTGGTTGTATTTTATTCTAGTAGTAAACTGTGATGGTAACTTGTAACTGAAAAACTAACAATAATTTGTGTATGATGTTGTTATTTATATAAATGTGGGTGGTGATAATAATACAAGGAACAAAGATTTGAAGACCCACATTTATATAAATAACAACAAGGCTATATTTATTTGATATTATAAATTCAGGAAACATTTTATTATAACAAACAGTTCGTGTTTATTTTGTGGTACTATCTATGTATCATAGATGTTTTTTAGGGTTAAAAAAAAAACCTTCCAGAAATAACGAGTATACGAACATCACATCAGCTTAAGTAAATAAGAGAATAAAAAATAAACAGAATTCTCTAACAACTAATACATGGAAATATTGTTTTTGTCAAGCCCAGATGGATACAATTTTATTCCAAGTAATAATAGTTATTTTGTGTAACAAACCCCCCCACAATGTAAGTTTCGCTGATTAGATTTCCTAGTTTTTATATCGATTTTGGTTAAGAAATACCTACGCAAAAACACCTAAAACATATCATTATAGAAACCCTCAGAACCTATTACTTGTTAACACAAAATTGTGTTTTTTTATCGTGGTCCTTGAGCACAGGTTCCGCTGTATACACATTAAATGTCCAATATATTAAAAGTTAAGTAGAAATATTGCGCTATGCAATTAAAAATAAAACAAGAACACTAACATTATCTATTTGTTGCAAATACGTTATCAATTAGTAAATAATACACCATCTCAAAAGGCTAAATGATACCAAATTGGTCGACGTTACTCAATTAATTAATAAATAGTTGGCATGACTTCTGTTCTCGACTCACCGAAAAGATGAAATTAAAAGCGACCAAGGCCACCCTCACGGCCGTCTCGTTGACTTGAAGTTTCATGTTCTGCCTTTCGCGCACACACGCACCGTTTCGTTACATTTAATCCAGCTAATGATGTTATTCTTCCCGAATTTATGCTCAGGTGCACCACACCGATTGCCGGATCAAAAATGCTGCCGCATATCGGCAATATGTTCGAATAAAGCACGCCTCGCACTATGTTGCGATTAGATAACGCCAGGTAGAGTCAAATGGACATTATCCTGACGGTGATTCTTCAGCGTCCATTGGAGGATCCATCCGCTGGAGATGTGATCAAATGTTTCAACGCTTCAATGTTCGAAACTCGTGCGACATTCTCACTTACTTTTAGGTGTTTACGCGCGATTTCATTTAAAACGCAGTACTAAAGCATTTTCCATCTCGCTCTGTATTTCATTCAAGCATCGTATCCAATAACAAACATCGCCGGCTAACTAATTACCTACACATTATATATTATTGTTGTTCTACGTTGTACATATATACCTATTATGTGCCTTGTTTATATGTATTAAATGAGTCCCATGATTCTCGATACTCTCGATAATTAGATTATTTAGATACACAGGCCAATTTAAAAAGATAATAAAACAGCTAGGCAACTTTGTATTGTTTATTCTTATCGATATTGATAAAAAGAAAAACAAATTACAGAGAACTTACTCCTAACATAAAACAATTTCAAGTTTAAAATAATTCTATGAACATTTTTTTTTATATACAGGTGATTCAAATGTACCGGACTACCTTCCAGACGGCGCTAAAAAAGAATGATTATTTGACGACAAAAATATGCAATCGGAATTTCTTTAGAACTTTTAATTTTTTTAAAAAAACATTTTTGTGTTGATGCTGAAGTTTTGAGGGTATCGCGTCCCACATAGTCAAATTTAAATTGCCCGCAATTATTCTTAGTAACTTCAACGTTGAAACATAAAATTACCTACTGTTTTGTATTACATTCATAGTTATTTTAATGCCTTTACGTTGAAGTTATTAAAAATAGTGGCAGGGAAATTTAAATTTGGCTATTAGGGGTAGCGTAAGTGAACGCAGCAGCCCTATAGTTACCGTTACATTCACTCAAAATAAGATACATGTCACAATATTCACTGGTTGTGCACATTTTTGAACACTTTGAAAGCAATGACACTACAAAGTAATTACACACTGTCAAAAGTGATATTTTTATTAATAATAATAATAATAATAATAATAATAATAATAATTGAATGCCAATGTTGCCAAAAATATTTTTTTGTAAGCTGTAACATTTAATTAGCTGTTTTTCTGCTTTATAACTTAAAACTTTTAATTTTTTATTAGCAAACACTCTTTTCTATTGTAAAACTTATCTTTTACAATAACTAATGACCAAAAATCTAATATAAAACTTTTATATTTCAAGGACCACAAATCGTAAGAAAAAAACATTTATTGGTATCTTCTTTACATTTTCAGAGTCAGTGGACGTTCCTTTATCACCTCTCAGGAGTTGGTCCGGTGCTTTTGAATCACCCTGTAGGTAGGGAATTGCTGTATCCAGTCTCGGTATATTTTTTGATAAAATCCGTAATCGAATATAAATTTGCAATTATTTAGCACGTAATATAATCTTTCTCATCCATCGCTACGCCACTTCGAGTTTTATCAGAAATATCATGAATTTAAGATTTATCAAATAGAACACGCTGAACACGTTTGGCGTATTTAAATTTTACGTAATTTTCTCTATCTGGGAACATATGCCTTCTTATTTTGCATTTTCTTAGTTATCAAAGAATTTGATTTTTTATTTAATAGCAATCAAAAAAGCTGCGAATATGCTAAAAATCGTTTAACTGTCGACATAATGCCACAAGAAATTACAAAAATGTATTGTAATACATTTCTTTTTATACACTTACTAAAACGTACAAAGCACACTTTAACAGTATTTTTTCAAAAATATTTTTCTTTGATGGAAGCTTAATTTAATAGACACATGTTTGCAATTCTCATAATACCAAAAAATTGAATTAAAAGTTCTTTGATTATAGATTAGGAATACTACTTATACAAAAAGCTAAAAAAAAGCTAAAGGAATTATGTTAAGATATTCAATGCTATTCAAGCTATACAATGTGTGCAGTATCATAGAAAAGTAGGGCGTTGGTAGAATTAAACAATCGTTATTAGTTGCGAATGTTGTGTGCACGATCTTTGCTTGATGACTCTGACAGTTTGCTTTATACGGCCCGTCGAATTATTCAAATTTACATTAAATTGAATGTCACACCAGATTCCGGTAAGCAGCGACATCTGTATAGAATTTGAGAGCATAAGAACTACTTTTATGACACGTCAAAATAATAAAACGGCAGGCACCAGTGTTGCTGTTTTTAGTACAGTTGTACTTTTCTAGCACATTTTGAGCCTTTCTGGTACGTCAGTACGCCTTTGCCAAATCTAGTACGTTTTAAAATATGTTAATGATGTCTAAATGTTGATTTTAATTTTTTTTCTTTCAATGTTTTAAGAAATTCTAAAGCGTTTTGTTTTAGGAATTTTTCGAATTGAGGACCTTGAGGTTACCGTATTTATTCTCTGAACATTCGTAAAAACTATTATTGAACATTAAAATTTTATATTAAACTCTTAGTTGAAAAATCCCGCTTTTACATTCACAGTGAAAACTTTACAAAAGTTAACAAATTTAGTACAATTTCTTGTAATGTGCTAGTACAACAAAAAAATTCGAAACGGCAACACTGGTAGGCACATCTTAGTTTATATCAAAACTAAACAGTACAAAACAATATAACCAAATAACTATGTAACTTAAATAGCAAATAAAAATACAAATACAACTTTAAAAAGCCGGCTTTCCTTATCCTTTCCTTATCCCTTATCTTTTTGGATATATCCAGCATGTTTAATTTACAAAATAGCTATTTACGTTGAAGTGCGGTACGTAGATGTCACTTACAACGCGAGAACTCAGTTTCAGGTACGAAGTGCAGGCGGGCATTCGCCGGTATCTAACGAATTCGAGCGCTGTAAATGACAAAACCTATCTACGTATTTGTATTAGATTTATATGTGAGACCGAGAAAAACATTTAAAAAATCATAATATATTGTACTACTTAATTTTGTTTACTGAACAATAACGTTTCCTGAATTTAAATGATTGAAGTCTGATATCTTTTTAAACAGAGAGCATCCTAAATTAAATTTTGAAAATAGCGGAGACAATAAGAATCATTAAAAAATATTTATTGTTTCCAGAGAAAAGTAAAATAAGAGTGATCCGACTCCAAATGCAGATACGCGACCGTTTACCCTTTCAAATAAAATTTTATGAAACATATATAATATACAAAAACTATTCAGGAAACTTTTCTGAACATGATCATTAAAACATTTGTGTTTTTTTTTATACCTACTTTGTGAAATAGTATTATTTTATATTTTTTGGCACTTTTACCTATTGAAACCTAATAATTCTTGTACAGCTAAATAAATTCCAATTTTCATAGTAAATGTTGGGTAATTTCCTTATGGCTTACTTAAAAAGTTCGCTTTACACGGTGTATGGTACCTGCCAAAGTAAAAAAAAAAGAACATAACGCTCTTTAGGGTTCATGAACAGCAAAACTATTTAGGGAAGGCATAAAATTAAATTGCGCCTGGTGCCACTAAAGTGCTAAAAATCTGCCATTGAGAATGAAAAAAAATACTTATATTTAAAAAAAAACAATTTATTAAGGCTAAAAATAGCTGCGAAAATACAAATAAAATAACCAGAAAATAAAAATTTAAGGAGATTTACATCTGTGTATACATACATGTTAAACCTATTTTACTTATAAAAATATCACATATGTAGAACATTTTAAAGAAACAAAATCAATTAAAATTTAAAGCATAATAATTGACGTTTTTGTTTTAAATAACCTCCCACTTTGGCAAAATTTAAATTTCCCACAATTATTCTTAGTAACTTCAACATTGAAACACGAAATTACCAATAGTTTTTTTATTCGATTACTGGTTATTTTGACGTCTTTCTGTTGAAGTTCCTAAAAATAATTGTGGGAAATTTAAATATTGCCAAGTGGGCTCCTATTTTTTCCGAAAATGCGTAAATACTATACATACGAACATGTATAGTACAGCCAGGAATAATTTTAATATATTTCTTTAAGGTAAGGATCACAGTGTCGAAAATATAAAAAGCTCAAACTTATTCTCTATCTTATGAGTGATTACATAAGATTTTAATGGAGATTGTTTCCAGTATCACAACCAATTCACTACATCAAATTGTGATTTATATATCTAATTTAAATAGCACAAACGGTATATCTAACTACTAAACTATGTAAAATCATAATATTGTATGAAAACTACAATTTTTTTGGTGCATCTCATCTTCTTTTTGTGAATTTAATTAAAAGAGTACCTAAGGTATGTTATTTATCACATATGCGAAGTGGGATCTATTCCAGCATGTGACATTTGCCTCCGCATACTATTCATTCTAGATCTTCTCAGAGTTGACCTGTTTAATCTTTCAATTTTCAAATATTTGTAAAAATAAATAAACGTTATTATGCCAAACACCTAAAAGTGTATAATAAAAGATGTCACTTTCTTATTTTAACAATTTAAATTAATACCTGGTAGGCTCCTACTGAAAATCCTACAATAGATAATTGAATTATTAAGTATTCTATGTATCGGACCAATGGTTCTCTGCAACCCTGTTCAACAATAATACATAATGGGGTTGGGTTGTTTCCATCCTCGGTTGAACAACAAGTTAATGGAACTGATTCAGTTTTATTATAATCCCAATACCCATTAATGCCGCAACATTGAAGCTGTGATACACAAAAATTATTTAAAATACTTGAAAATATTCAACAAAAAGTTTGAAAAAAAAAAAGTTGACAGCGGTGGGATTCGAACCCACGCCCTTTCAGACTGGTGCCTAAAACCAGCGCCTTAGACCGCTCGGCCACGCTGCCAGTGAAACACGGCTTTTTTTCTATGGTACTTAACCTTACCTCTCGTTCTAACTGTTTCCATGCTTTTTTATTGTAATTATGATTTACATATTCAAACAATGACTCTTGCATTAACAATGACACCACATCCTCTGTTTTATGCCACAGTACGACAGCCCATATACCTATACTGATCTCTATGAAAAATAATGTGCTGCTAATAACAACAAACTAAAATTTAAGTTCAAGAAATCATATAGTATTATAATTTAACGTTATCATTTAATTGCAATAATTACCGCAAGAATATGAAAATCATGTTCCGTCGTCGGTCCACTGATTCCCAACCATGTGAGAAACAAATGAATAACACCAAGAAAACATAAAATCGCAGAGGGGCCGTAAAAATTTAATGGGACAAATTGGTAATAATAAAATATTCTATATGCTAGAACTATTGCGAAACATATTAAAACGACACCTGAAAGCTATATTAAAATGATTATGTTTATTCTCAAGGCTAACACACCAACACAACTCACAAATAATATCCATGAATACAAAACACATAAACCCTTTCGGCACTTTAAAGACAACATTCTTATTTGTTTATGTCAGTAATAATACTACAACGGCTTACTACATCGTCTTCTACCTATCATCTGTCGTGAAGAATCGCGAATGAAAGTGGTAATTCTAGCGCTACAATTTACTTTCTCAACTTAGTAGCGAGAGATTCCCGACTATCTGGCGAGCTTATTTTATCATAGTTATGCATTCGTCGTGAATACGTTTTTTATACTTGTTAAATACTTGTATTACGCGAGCTAATAAGATTTTTTCGTAAGTGCAGGTCAGTTACCTAATTTAAAATTTATTTTTGTCATACGCTATAAATAAATATTTTGCAACCTAGTTGTATTAGATGAATAAGTTCGATAAAATTGCAATACATGAGGTGCCATACTTAATACCCCATATCAAATTTATTTTAGAATACACCAGAAACATTTTCCATTTTTGTAGCGAATTTTTGGATTTATACAGTAGTAAAAAAATAAGATGCCTAATGCCCATTTTGTTTAAGAAAAAAAAAGGTATAGGCAACTTTATTTACGTACAAATTAGTGTCGAAACAAGTCAAAAGAGGGCCAATTTCATTTTTACCAGGAATGACATATATGTAGTGGTAGCACCTGGTAGCACGCAGCCAACATAACATTTTTCGGTACTAACCACAAAAGAAACTTTATTATTAAATCAACAATGGATGAGTTTAATTTTATTTAGTGCAACGGTTTTTATTTACAAATGCGTTCCCTTAAACAACGTACCGAAAAATGTATACTTTACTCCATGGATTCTACAAATACATGGTACAAAAAGACGAATTTTGTGTACTTATATTAGGGTTAGACAATGCAGGAAAAACAGTAAGTAAAAGCAGCAATGTAAGATATGCAGTCATGAGGTGAATGATCCCGATCTGACTGTCTGCAGACGTATTTAGAGGCAGCAAAAACGAAACTAACAAAGAACTACAAAGGCATTCATCCAAGTAAAATCACAACCACTGTCGGCTTAAACATAGGTAAAATAGAAATTTCTGGAGTAAGACTTACATTCTGGGATTTGGGAGGTCAAACAGAACTTCAGTCTTTATGGGATAAGGTACTTAAACTTTTTTATGTTTCTCATATTTCTCTAATTCAAAGTTTTCAGTATTATGCGGAATCGCATGCTATAATATATATTGTTGATTCAAATGATCGTGAAAGAATTGAGGAATCAAAAGAATCATTTGGTATATTTCCAGCATCTAAAATGTGAAGAGATATGATTTTTTTTTATTTTAGATAAGATGATAGCAAATGAAAATTTACAAGGCATTCCACTACTTGTGCTGGCTAATAAGCAAGATATTCCTGAATGTATGGGTGTGCGTGAAGTAAAACCAATTTTCAATAAAAATGCTCATATGATTGGTAAAAGAGATTGTATGGTAATGCCAGTTTCAGCTTTAACAGGGTAAATACTTAAAAATAAATAAATAGTATATTTTTGCAATTTTAATATTTATGTTTTAGTGAAGGTGTAGATGAGGGAATACATTGGTTGGTAGATTGCGTTAAAAGAAACTGCATGATGCGACCACCTAAGAATAATGATAATTCATGAATCTTTCCTCATATTTATTAAAGCATCCTGTACATAAATTAATTTTGTAATAAAATAGTTTATTTATTAATATGTAGATATAGTTCTATTTATCCCAAACAAATCCTGCAAAATTTAACAAACAACTTCAAAAAATTAGCTATTTGCTAGTTAATTTCTAAACCGTAAATTTTCGCCCCAACTCCAAACTTGTATTCCAAAAAGGCGTTTTAAGTACTTATTTTCATTTAAATAACTTGTCAGTAAGACAGTATCGATAAAAATTGTTAAATATTAAATAAAAAAAATAGTTTTGACTACGTAGTGTGTGGCACAGCAGCGCTTTTATTCATGCGTGACTATCTATTAAAGTGGATCGTCCAAAGATTAAAAGTATTCTTATCAAGATATTTTTGTTTAGACATGAATGATAAAAGATTGATAAAATCCAGATCGTGACCAACGCATTATCAGGTATCTAAATATAATTTCCGTTTTTTGAATTTCTACAGTTTTCCGTTTACCTGGGTTTACCATTTCATAATGTACCCGTATTATGAAACAGATTGGAGCATTTTACCACCTGAATTAAATAGAAGGTACGGAATTAACCAAAAATTAAAAAAAAAATTGAGTTGGTTTGTCTGTTGCGAGTTTTTGGGGTAAATGTCCTGCCTGCGCTTATCTTTTGAAAACATTACAATTAAGAAAATATTGCCAAACAGCCCCCTTTATATGAGGAACTTGTGTTGTGATTTATTTAGATATTTTACATCAAATTTTGAAATTCAAATATTTGTGGAATTCTTTTTAAAGACGTCTCGAGGTGTGACGTCACCTACCGGCCATATTGCAAATGGTTGGTTGTCAAAGAAATCGGTGGGATGATATAAAAAAACACATTCAAAATACGTTCATTTTACAATATTTTTTATGTTCTGATATATTAGTGTTTAGTTTTCTAATTAGTAAGTGCAAATACAACTTTTGGACTAATGTTAATACATGTGATTCGGTAATTTGTGCACCTGTCAGTAAAGGTGTTCCACGTACAGGTGAACATTATCAGTAAATAATTGATTAATAGTAACCTAATTTCACGAAAATCAGAAATTAATATTTTTTCTAGTATAAAAGCAGTAATTTACCTAGATATTACAAGAATTTGTGTGTGTTTGTGTTAACTGTTAATAACCTGTACATTGTGGTGTTGGGTATTGTGCCTGTCTCATAATTCCACCATGAATGCGTCAGAACATGGGTAAATATATTTATAATGTAATTAATTAAGTTATAAGGTTATTCTTTAACTGATTTATGATTTAAGGTTCAATCCAGCTTTCAACATGTCCACTATCAAGCAAGCCATTTCGGAGGCTGTGGAGAGAGGTAGGTACAAGCATATTCTTTGTTGTTTTTAACTAATTGACAACCATTACCAGTTCGCATGCCTACACCAATGAGATTAAGAGATCTTATACGACAAATCAGAGCGGCTCGTACAGCTGCAGAAGAAAGGAGTGTTGTAAATAAAGAGTGTGCATATATCAGGTCAACATTTCGTGAGGAAGATTCAGTATGGAGGTAAGTTTTGCACAGAGTAAGGTCAACATATGCTTATAAGCATATGCATAACTACATACATTAAGTGAATATTAATTTAGTGACAAATACTTATTTGGTCCTAGTTCTTTCACCCTCTGTTTAATTATAACTCAACTTAACCACAAATAGTTTTTTAAATTAACTGTTGTAAGGAATTAAAAGAAAACAGTTATTTTTCATAGCTTTTCGCATTGCTGTACTAATGTTCCTAGTAAATGAATCATATTGCTTTGGTTGCATGCAAATGATGAAAAATGTTTATGCTGGATATGATAACATACTTATATAATATACTATAAATATTTAACAAAAAATTTTTTTAATAACTTATATTAACATGAATATTGTATATGAACTCTTCTTTTTGAGTATTTTCATATTCCGACTCAGATTAGTGCGCATTGTACAAATTACGATGCTTTATGCGCTAGATTTTGTGTATTTGACGATCAAAGAACTCTGGAACAGCACAATTTTCTTCAATCTAATTTCAATTTGAAATTTTGTACTTTTACAGATGTCGTAATATAGCAAAACTTCTATACATTCACATGCTCGGTTATCCGGCCCATTTTGGTCAATTAGAGTGCTTGAAACTCATTGCAAGTCAAAGGTTCACAGATAAGCGAATTGGATATTTGGGAGCTATGCTGTTATTAGATGAACGTCAAGATGTTCACCTTCTAATAACAAACTGTTTGAAGAAGTAAGTTTAAATGTTATTACTTACTAAAAAAGAATCAACTTATATGTAATGGTTTTGAAAACTTTTCAGCGACTTGAATTCGACAACACAGTTTGCAGTTGGGCTAGCGCTTTGCACTTTGGGAGCCATCGCTTCACCGGAAATGGCCAGGGATTTGGCTTCGGAAGTCGAGCGCTTAATGAAGTCCCCTAACGCTTATATTAGGAAGAAGGCGGCGCTATGTGCGTATAGGATTATTAAGCGAGTGCCTGAACTGCTGGAAATATTTTTACCGGCCACGAGAAGCTTATTGTCCGAGAAAAATCACGGTAAATAAATTACTGTGATAAATTACTTGCAGGAAAAATAAGATTTAAAGTTTCGTGTTGTAGGAGTACTAATCACAGGTGTAACCCTAATAACGGAAATGTGTCAGAATAGTCCAGACACGTTAGAACATTTTAAGAAGGTAACGATATAATTAAATTATGTATAATATAATACTACTGCATTCATAATTCTGTTTGCGCAGATTGTTCCTAATTTAGTGCGTATATTGAAAAACCTTATATTAGCTGGTTACTCCCCGGAGCATGACGTTTCTGGTGTCAGTGACCCGTTTTTACAAGTAAGTATTTAAAACGATGTTAATGTTCATAAAAAATTTCCACTTATCCAAACTAGAAACCCTATCTTAAGTCGTTACAGCAAAAATGATTATTTATGCTTATATGTATTAAAAGTCAATTAAGAACGAAGTGAACAGTACTAAGCCTGAAAAACATGCTCACTTTAATTATAACTGCCAAACGAACATCTATAGAGCGGTTTACGCAAAAAGAATTCTGGAAAATGTAATACTTCCACTATTCCAGAATTTCTCAATGACATCAATGCAAGGAATATATATTTTGCAATTGCACAGAGTGTGCTCGCAGATTTGTTTTTGAAAAGTTGACTTGTCCGGTCCTTTTACAATATCTTAAGTTGAAAACAAAAGCGTATGATGCCGATTATATAGACGCCCGCATGGTGAAACATTGTGCCCCTTCGATGACAGATCTCATATCTTTAATACACACACTGATATGTCATCGTTTTCGTTCCAATGGAAATCCTCCTTCATAAAAGATAGAATGTGAAGAATTTAAAACTTATCAATATATTGCCGGTTATCTCTTTGATCGTTCTCTCCATCAACAACTGCGTGGGTTTGTTAATAAAATGGATACATTGCCGTAGTATGTTTTGTTGGTTTCTTCGGGCTGGAACCGCATCCTCGTCTTCTTCTGGCCTCCGTTTCGTCCAAACTCGCAGAGTATTTCGTCAATGTAACCAATATCGCAGGAGCATGGAATTCGGTAAACACCAGGAGCTTCGGGCTTCATTCTTTAGACGTACTACTTGGGTAACAGTACTCTAGAAGTATTTGGACGTTTTATATTTGCTTTTTAAATCCACATATTGTGTTGGCAATTATCAAATATGTATTGACATACATCCAACTATCCTGCAATTATTTTTTCAAGAAACTTTTGATGAGCAGCTTATAAGCACAAGGACCTCACTAGCATGATCTCCTTGATTTCCCGATTTGATGCTCTTAAACTTTTTTTTCTGGGATTGCACTAAGGAAAAAAATCACTCCCATCAACATGAACGAGCTCGTAGTGTTAAGGAACTAAGTCAAAAATGACTACTATTGAAACCCTTTTGTAAGTACGTAGAGTACTGCCAGGAACAAAAATAGCATTTATTTGAGCATGTGCTAAATTAAAATTATAGATTTAGTTAATTCTGCAAAATTCTTAATTTGTTTTTGTTTACTTTCCTTCAATCTGTCCGTTATTTTTTTTAACATTTGGAAGCATATTTTTAATTTAAATTACAAAAATTCTTTTCTATTTCTCTTTAACATTATTTTCAACAATACAATTTGTATAGGTATCTCAAATCTCAATATTTCCACCTACATTGACATGTTTATTACAACATAACGCCATACTTTTTAGTAGTGACGTGACGAGTCCATGATTTTGAGAATCGATTCCATACTCGAGTATGTAGAGTCAGATTGTAGCACTCGATTCTAGTACTCGAGTTCCCAGACTTGATCTCAGTACTCGAGTTTCCGAACTGGACTCTACTCGAGTTTCCGGGGGCTCGACTCTACTCGAGTTCCCAGGTTCGATTCTAACATCCGAGTTTTAGACGCGATTCTAACGCACGAGTAGACAGGTTCACTCACTAATTAGAGTCTGTGTAATGGAAAAGAAAGGTACCTATGTACATACATATATCTCATTCAAATTATTTATATGTATTATAAAAATATTCATAAAAAGAACAGATTTATAGAAGATTTGCGATAACTTACATACGGCATACTTTGCAGTGGTAGATCTAAGTATTTGAATTCGAGCATGAAATCGAGTCGACGAATTTGAGTCTGGACTCGAGTTCACGAAATCGAGTCTACGATTTCGTGCCTAGAATCGATTCTATATGAGAATTACTCAAAACTAAGAACTCATTTCCGAGAACTCGAGTGCGTAGAGAGTATATCGAGTTGAAAACTCGACTGGTCACATCACTACTTTTTAGTGTACAAAAGAATAAATAGCACTTAGTTCTGCATATTGTATCTAGTATGAATGAGTTACAATAATTATCGATAAAAGTACCCAAGCAACAATCTCCGAAATGATATGAATTGAAAGAGGACCGTTGAATGCCGAACATGGCTCGAGTCGACGTTGTGAAGATTCTCTTAAAAATGAACGGTACTAGTTGACAACCAATTCTGGAAAGCCGCTCTCAAAATGATATGATTCTATATAATACCAGTATATTAAGTTGTGTAAAGTTGGGTGCTCGATTAAACCATATTTGGGAATAGAATACAACATGTCCTGAATCATAATGCTTTCAACAAGATAAACATTTCATAGCTATTAGCCATACATGTATTGTTTATATTTATGTTAGCTCCTTAGCACGGTTGTTAAATATTGCAACTATCATCTCTGCGCTGATGATACCCAATCATACATTTCTTTTAAACCTTCAGACTTCCTTTGGATTATGTGTAAGCACAACATTTAATTAATCTGAACTGGATATCATCATATCCTGACCTTCAACAATTGCTGATAAAACCTCTTAAAAAACACGTGATCATTTTGGTTCTAAGAATTCTGGCTTGGTGGCAAAATACTTAACTAGAAACTTATATTAAGGCAAACAAAATCTATTCTATTTGATATATTTGAAGCTCCATAATTAGGTTATGTATAAAATAGTACTTCCTAATTCATATATTCTATTACAATTCTTTGCGACCGGTTTCGGTTTAACAAACCTACATTAGAATAAAACAAAAACCCACATTAGTAGAAGGATTTGTCAGGTCATCGCATGCGAACCTTTTCCGATGACCTCCACTTCTTACTGACGCGCAAACTACACTAACAAAATGTATTCTGTGGTGCGTGTTAAAGACTCGGTTTGTTGCTGCAACTCGTAACTTCGCTTTTGATAAAATACCTTATATTTCAACAAAACAATTGTTTTCTTGAAATAATTATTTATACATAGAAATCTATTTGACTCGTGTACTAGATCTATTGATTGATTGATTTAGTCACTGGGTATGAATCAGGTCTTCTTATCCCCTTAACATCGCAGGCCAAGGCCTATTGTTGTATTATTCCATACTTAGTATATTTCTTAACGTAAATAGTCCTTTTTGCCAGATTCAGCAGGGTTGATTGGTCCCAGGAATGGTAGTCTCTGCCGTTCCAACCCAACGCATGCAAAAACAACGTGGTAGGCTGCCCCCTCCCCTACTCCCTCCTCATTGCTCGTCTACACTTGGGTTTGTTTTTAAAGACGCCTGTGTCCTGTCAGCGCACTAGTCATTCTTCTAAGCTGTCCTCGGTTGGGAACCAGTACACCTCGCTAGTTGCCGAGATGACTGCCCCATCATTTGGTTGTTGTGCGTCTGCACTCAACTATGGTGACTTTGTCTATTCTCCCAATACAATACAGTGAATAAGAATTACCTACTCACATGGTGAAGTCAACTTTAAACATCAGACTCAATTGGGGAACAAGAGACAAATATTTATCCACTATTTCTCAAAAATAAACACAAATTGGAAGTTTTAAGCAAATCTACAACCTATCTGCAACGTTGCCAAAATGCTTAATTGAGATTGGGATTAAATATTGAAATTAGGTCACTTTCAAAGTTGCAGTATTAACTGTATTACCTCTCTACAGATGTCACTTGAGTTACATATAAATCTTTGAGGACGTACTGAATACCAAATATTATACTAGTATACATATGGCCAATGAAATGTTTCACGGGCGAAATATAGATGCCGGATTTCCTTATGGAAATATATTGCCACTACAAGTCCACAACAATAGAAAATGCTAGTGATGCCATCTATATTTCGCCAGTGGAACAGTTCTTGAACCATATGTATACTAGCATAATATTTGTTAATACTTAGATTAGTTATGATTACCGGTTCATATTTTGATAATTTAAATACCACAAATCTCCTTATTTGTTTGTTTTTTTTTTTTGTATTACTTTTTGATAGACCAAAGGTAGAATCCCATAGCCTATTTTTAGATACCATAATAATGCAATTTAGTTTTCTCTTTGTCATCACTGTATCTGTTTTGCGGCATATTGTACTCTTATATGCCAATAAATATTAATATTTAAAAAGTGAAATTTCTAGGTGAAAATCTTAAAACTTCTGAGAGTCTTGGGGCGGAATGACGCGGACGCATCTGAAGCCATGAACGATATTCTTGCGCAAGTCGCAACGAATACCGAAACCAGCAAAAATGTTGGAAATACCATTCTATATGAAACCGTTTTATCTATAATGGATATCAAATCGGAGGGTGGACTCAGAGTAAGTATAAACAAATCTGACAAAATCGAGACATCAACTACAATTCTGTTCCTCTCAGGTATTAGCAGTGAACATATTGGGTAGATTTTTACTAAATAACGATAAAAATATACGTTACGTTGCGCTAAATACTTTATTAAAGACTGTACATGTCGATATGTCGGCTGTTCAGCGACATAGATCAACAATTTTGGAGTGCCTAAAAGATCCAGACGTTTCTATAAGAAGAAGAGCAATGGAGTTATCGTTTGCTTTAGTTAATGGACAAAATATCAGAACGATGATGAAGGAGATGCTGACGTTCCTGGAAAAGTCCGACGCTGAATTCAAGGGACAGTGCTCGGCTGGTATAGTACATGCTGCTGAAAGATTTGCTCCAAATAAGAGGTGGCACCTAGACACTTTGCTCAAAGTTATAGTAGCTGTAAGAAACATTGTCCGTTCTAATGTATAAAATAACATGTATTTGACATTTTTAGGCAGGAAATTATGTTAGAGACGACGTTACTACGTGCATGATACAACTTATATCAGAATCAACATCACAGCAAGGATATATTACTTTACAGTTATGGAAAGCTCTACATGAGGATACTATGGATAAGCAGCCTTTAACGCAAGTTGCCACTTGGGCTATAGGCGAGTATGGCGATTTGCTTTTCACCACTAATGCTGAAGATGTGGATGTGGTACGACCAACAGAAGATGAAGTTATAGAAGTTTATCAACGGTTACTATGGTCACCGCAAAATACAGCCACCACCAAGCAGTACACGTTACTCTCGTTGACTAAATTAAGTACAAGATTCAATAACAGTCAACAGTAAGTATTATTAGCAGTTCTGGAACATTGAGAATCGAAATAAAAATACTATGAAGTATTAGAAAACTTCTAAGTGTCGAAGCTTCCTTTTTAATAATTTATTACTTTATTTAGGTAAATGTTGTACGTTCTGAATGTTTATACTTCTAAAATCATACGGTGAAAAAGAAATTATGTTATAAACATATTCTATAATTAACAAAAATAGTACAAGGCGAAAGGATTCCTGAAATATTTGCCATTAAAAATTTGTTGCATATGTACTTCTATCCCAGAAAGGACTGAAGATTTTTAAATTCTAAACATTTTACAAAAAAATTGCGCGTGGGGATCGGTATTATGTGGTACTTGTTTTTAAGATTAAATGCGCCAGCCTTATTTTTTTTAATGGAATACCCTCCTTTTTATATTTAATTTTACCAGGACCATAAATCCTTAACTAATTTTTGTTCATATACTTAATGTTGAAACTAATATCGTTGTCGTTTTTGTTTTTTAATTTTCTATGAGCTATCTATATTCCATGTAGAACATGTACACTGACCGACAAAATTAATGTCGTCGTTCACAGCGAATTTTCGTATTTTTCCTATCTGATTTTTATAATTGCTTAAGTGTTTTACACGTAGGTGTAGGTACCACAATAAACCTACTGTATAAGCCGATGGCGGCTGAACGCGCGCCTGTTCAAATGATGAGCAGTTTTAATGCGTTATGGACGACGACATTAATTTTGTCGGGCAGTCTACGTTATGCCTCGTAGCGGTATTCTCCCAATTCTCAATAATTCGATTCTTAAATTTCTCAATTCTACTCAACGTTAGTAATTAGACAGCCTCTACTTCATCAATAATCCCTATTTTTTTTTTTTTTTTATAGCAAAATACAGCAGATAGTGAGTTCGTTTTGTTCGAGCTTACACATCGAATTGCAGCAGAGGGGCGTAGAATTTACACAATTGTTTGGGAAATACGGACACTTGAGAGCGCCACTGCTAGAACGCATGCCACCTATGGAAATGGTGCGACAAGAAGGCGATGCCCAAACGAATGGCGACCTAGAACAGTTGGAAACTAAATCCGATGATAGTCCAAAACACACGAACAATGAATCGGTGCGAAACTGTGTTATTTAAGTTTTAAATTTAATATTTTCATACATTTTTTTAAATTTAGAACGCTCTTTTGGACTTGTTAGGATCTGATAGTTCGGATATGGATATTATAAAATCTACTAATACATCATCGCAACAACCGATTTCGAATAGTAACAATCAAGACTTATTGGATCTATTAGGTGGATTGGACGTGTCCTTGCCGTTACCAAATGTCGATACGGGATTAAATATCATTTCTGAGAATAATAACCCAGCTATTTCATTTAATAATACGAATTCTAACTTCCTATCTGGTGATCTATTTAGCACAAACACCACCAATGGTAACTATACTTTTATCTTCAAGCCACTACATATGTATAGTTCATAGATGTTTGAAAACTTGCTTTCACTTACAGAGAGAATTATGCCCACTCTAACCGCTTTTGAAAAGAATGGACTGAAGGTTACATTTACATTGGAGAAATTGCCAGACACTAATAATACGTTATCGATAAATGTCACAGCTATAAATAACACATTATCAAATATGACTGACTTCTTATTCCAAGCAGCTATTCCTAAAGTAACCATTCTTTATTACAGTGGTAGGTAACAAATTCATTATTTCTCCTTTATTACAGACATTCCAAATACAAATGTTGTCACCGTCGGGAACAGCAATGGTACCGAATGGTGAAATAACACAAGTTTTAAGAGTAATGAATCCAAACAAGGTATCTGTGAGACTTCTACAAATAAAACATATATCGCAATAACTTATTTATTTCCCCAGAACGTGTTGAAAATGAGGGTAAGAATATCATACACAATAGACGGATGTACAGTGCAAGAACAAACAGAAGTTAATAATTTCCCAAACACTATCTGGGATTGACGAGAGTCTGGTTAGATGAACAGTGTACAGGACTGGTAAATTTCATACAGAAGGCGCCCACTTCGGCATTTTCGAAATGGATGATCGTAAAGAAGAGTATATATTATATATATATGAAAAAATATATATAATTTTTTCTATTTTTAGATTTAGTTTTTTTAGTATATATATTGTACATATATAATGATACTTATTATTATATGAGGCCTTTTGTAATGTAATTTTACCCTTATTTAATTTTAATTTTTTTTTCTTCACACTGCAAGTATTATTCATATATTCTTTTCATGAAAGTATTCTCCCCACCCCCGATAAGACTTTCCTATGAGCAATACTTTGTCTCTTATATTGGGAACCATAATTTCCCCATTTTTTTTCTTGATTCTAATCATTAATGATTTAATATATTTGCTTGTTATGTTGGAATATTTATCATGTTATTTGCGTCCATCATTAGATTAATAAATAATGTAAATAAATGTATTGTATTAATCTTACATATTCGATTGACCCAAGTTTACTTATATATTTACTAGCGAGTAACAGAAATACTAAAATTATTTGCGGTGGTTATTGTGGTACTGATGTTAGTTAATTCAAATAGAATTATTTTTTTCCTTTCGTGCTTATATTAATCCATAAAAGAAAATATTCATTTACAAAAAAAACCCAGGAACGTATACATGCATCCAATCACTGAGGGAGGCAACCAACGCCGGTATACTAGAATATGTAAGGTAAATCAATATTTTGCGACTTTTCCAACGACTGCGCCTCAGTTAAGAAGTGATAGAAAGCTGGGAGTGTCGTAATAACAAAAGATTGCTCGCACAATATGCCGGGATGTTTATATTTGCAATTTACTTCTCCAATGGTTACACGATATTTTCTCATTAGTAGATCTGCAGCATTTTTTCCAAATCTGTGTAGGCCTCAGCCCTTTACATTTCCTCCCAAAGCGAGTTTCAATGATCTCAGAGTCCGAAAAGTGCACCTCGAGGACGTGCTGGAAAACCTGCTCCTTTGTGTCGGCTCTCTCGTCATTATGCTTGTTCGGAGACCCTATCCCGGAGGGTGCCTCTTTTGCAAGAACTTTTCGAAATCTGTAACATTCGGGACCGCCTCTAGTTCCTGACAGAATTTTTCCCAAGACTCGTTTCGCCTTTTTCAAGGCGCACTTTATTTGGTCAGGGACGTTCTGTGTTCGTCCCATAAACCGGATCTTTTCGCTTTATTATAAAGTTTTCTGGTAGCCGCCCTCAAGTCAGACAACTCCCTGGTCCACCGTGGTGTTTCTCGGTTTGTTGCCTTGACTTTAAGGGGGCAGCTACGCTCATGCGAGATTATTATAACATTCTGTACGCCTTCAACTAAGACCTCAACATCAACGGAAACTTTGGTCAGGTCCCTGGAGCAGTGGTCTCCGAGTAAGGAGCAATTCATATTACGTTTTAAGAGCGGGCAAGAGTTAGGACTGTGGCCGCCACCGTGAAACAGTGTCCAGCCCCCAATTCCCAAGCCGCCTATTTTGTCCTGGTAATCCAGGGTTCTTGCATAAGAACAATGTCTATGTTTCTACTTACCACTTAAGCTTGGAAGGCAGCAGAGGCCGTTTTACAGTGGTGGAAGTTAATCTGCAGCAGTCTCAGGAATGTTAACCGTCCCATCCTGCTGTGCTTCCTTCCGCTCTAGTGGAGTGCGCAGGAGATCCATCAGCTTTGTTTCCAGTTCTGTGATGGACTCACTCACTCACTCTCCACATGTTCCTGGATCTGACTGTAATGATGATCCCTCATTGGTTTCCATCCGTTCCTTGGCTTCCGCCTCTTTCAGTCTTCCGTTAAAAAGCGTCCTGCAGCATCTTCCATTAGCTCTCATCCATGACCACTACCATCTGCTGCCCCTTCGGGTCAGCTCTAGTGTTCACCACCCTCCAGGAGTTCATTGATAATTTTTGGTTCTGCACCTAAATTGGTGTAGGAACTTTTCTGGTTCCACAGGGGGACCAGGGACCCATACCACAACCTTTACTGGTTTTGCAGATCGGCTTCTTTACCCAGTTTCAGCTTAGCACCGTCCCAAGGAGTGCAACTTCCGACAACGCCCGCAAGCCACGATTAAGTGCTCGCGGGCACACAAGCGGCCTTTTACGCGTCTCCCTGGTGTCGGACCTCACTGAACTGTGGTTGGAGTCCCTCAACTTTCAGCTTATTCAATTCTTGCAGCATGCAGTTTCGGATCTGCAGCATAAAAAACTAAAAACTATAATATGCAATACTCCTTTATTATTTATATGAAAAACTTGAGAACATTGAAATTATTATAAATTACAAAATCGGTTTTGGACTGATGCCATTAAATAAGCGGTCTTTAATCATCTGCGCCATTAAGCCATGTATAATTTCTATAGTTGTTTTGCAACTATCTTTTGTTGCTTTCATTAACTTATCCTCAGTTCTCTTTTCATGTGGATCAGTGCCTCCTACCACAAAACCTCCACGGCCTATACCAAATATAATGTAAAACAAACATTAATGATAAATATGATTTAATATACATCATATTAACAAATTAATTACCTAAAGCAGCTTCAGATTGTTCTAACTTCTCAGATAAATCAACCATTTGACCAGTCGTATAATCGGCATTTGTCAACAAACTAGAGGAACTAAGCGTATTAACCCAGTACTTATTCCACAAGGAATCTAATAATCTCCTATCTAATGTCGATTTAAAATAGGAAACCTCCAAAGAATAATACTGTTTGCAATGAACTCCAAAATCTTCAATCTTATTTAATGGTATGGTTTGATATTCTGAAGGTTCTTCATTAGCTGGTTTGTACCCCTGTAAATGTCATCGGTAAGCCTTCATGATTGACATATCACCTACATACCTTCGGATAAGTCCTAAAAGCTCCAAGACAAACTTTGCCTGATGAAATTGTTCTGACTGGATCAATGACAATAGCTACGAATGGTTCTTGATAACTTTGGTTAGTCATTTGAGTAGTAACATCGATACCAGACAACCAACAGCCATATCCAGGATGACTATGATACCATCCAATAGCATTTTCTTCTCTACCAACCTATAAACCAATTAAGTAAATCTATTACTTAGTTGTTATTAATAGAATACCATCTTTGCTGCTTCCATATAAGAGCTCATATATTCATAAGCCTGTGCTTGGGCATTAACTCTTGTTTCAGTACCTTCAACTGGTAAAGCAAATGAATCCATTACAAACATGGTATTACCATCAATTTTGCCTAATATTAAACCCATTACTTCTAAATTTCCACCTGATCTAGCATGCATTACCATTTTTAATAATGCCAATGCTGATATCTTTATATCTTTAAAAAAATGTGGACTAAAATTTAATTTAATTAATACACACCAATAAGCAAACTACTAAAACCCACTCTTTCTCCCATGGTTTGGCAGTCAAAATATCTTGTTGTTGTTGTTTATCATAGCGATATATTTCGTCTATAGTATTTATTGTTTCGATTTTATTAGCCATTTCCCATGTTTTCAAAGCTATTGCAGATTGTGATTGAGAATCTGAAGATCCACTTGGTTGCGACATTTTTCAAATGTCAAATTGAAATAAATATAATAGCAGAATAATAGGTTAAAATCGCTACCACTCTATAACTTTACGAAAATGTAAAGAGCATATAAAGAGGTAAGCCTTTCAAAATGATTTATGACTCATACGAAGAATAAAATAAAGTAATAAAAACAATGTTTTTATAAATAATGCAGGTCCTTCCACTTCCACCAAACAGTGATTCACTAAATCGATAATGATGCCAACAGCCAACATTTTTTTTTTAATTTTTGCATTCTAACTTCCCATAATTAATTATGTTGACGGATATTTTAATGATTTCGATGTTCCATTTAAACAGAAAATAATGTAGGTAATGTTTCATTTCTTGTCGTCAACTAATAAATAATTTACTACAATTGTCACTTAGGGTATTTTATATTTATGAAATTGAATACTGCATACCCCACCCTAAACACTTAAAATGTATAAAAAAGTAAAAAATCATGATAAAAATAAAAATTTTGAATGCTAACCTATTAAAAATGCAACCAAAATTATGTTTCAATTTATTTATTTCCAAATCAATTATAAAACATATACATGTTAGTTTTGTGACATTGCGATATTATGAATTTGTTCATTACACGACACGTGATTACACTATATACGTGGAGCCCCTCAACAAAACCATGCGTGAAATAACTAGTACATTTCAGAATGCGGTGTCTGGTCTGGAAGTAGCATAGTCCCGTAGGTTTCCAATGATTTTTGTCCAAACATCCCACGAAGGGTATGTAGCGAACGTGTGATCACTTATTCCCACCAAACAAAAAAATTAAATCAGCGTCAGTGTAATACTAGAAAAAAACGTCATGTGTTAATTTGCGGAATTGACATTTATCCGCTTAAATTAATGCTGATTGATAAGTATGATTATTTAGTATTGTTATACGCGGTATTAAAGCTGGTTAAAAGAAGGGTATGAAATAGTTTTTTGATTTTTTTTTTCATATTATATACTAGTATATATGTATATGTAGTGTTTATTTCAAGTATTCGAATTGTGCTCTTTGAAAATAGATATTTTGTACTTTAGATTGTGTAGATTCCAGTTAGGACAGCTTATGGCATATACATTTCTCCTACATCTTAAGTCTGGACGATCTATAGCAAGTTCAAATAACTATTAGTTGTAGTTATCCAATCCAAATATCAAAAATACAAAAGAAATGGAAGCGCTCTCTCATACTTTACAACCCTATAAGGATACTATAGGTTCAATTGCGAGTGTAGTAACAATAGGTCAGTTTTTTTCGGGAGCTTTCATATGTCTTGATATTTATAAAAAAAAACGAACAGATGGAATATCTGCCATGCCTTTCATTGGAGGTACGGTGATGTACGTATATAAAATCTAAATTTTCTATCAATGTAACAATGTTTTTTCTATAGAGGCATTTTAGTTTTAAAATATGCAATCATCTTGCAAGACAAAGCAATGTTTCAAGTAAATATGGCTGCTATTATTTTGAATCTGATTTATGGAGTTTGTTATTTTCTATATTGTACATCCAAATGGGAAGAGGTATATAAGCCAACTTTGCGAGGAATTGGGCTAATTATTGCTTTGTTCACATATATAAGGTGGGAAGACCCAAGCAAGTTAGAGTTTCGGTACGGTTTCATTGTTACTATTTTAATGCTTCTTTTAATGGGTAGTCCGTTAATGGAAATTGTAAGTACAGTTTTTCCAAGTTATTGAAAATATTAAACATTTGATTTTAGAATGATATTCTCAAGCAGAAAGATGCTTCTTCAATTCCTTTTCCAATAGTGTTTATGGGATTTTTTGTATCGCTTTTGTGGTTGGTGTATGGAATTATATTATTGAATGATTTTATGATAGTATGTTACATTTTTAAGTTATTTTTAAACACTAAATCTTTGCTGCAATGTTTTTTAGGTCCAAAATGTCATTGGCACATTACTGTGCCTTACACAATTAATATTATATTTCAAGTATCCTGGTGACGAAAAAATTCATGTGGATTAAATTCTCTAAGTGCTGCAGTGCATTTGTCTTCCAAAATCAATAGTTAAACAAATAATTTTGTGCCTTTACGTACTGTTTGTTATACCAAAAATATTGTAAATTTATATGTAATAATTTTTTTACAAAACTAGATTTATGTATCTCTAATAAATTTTTATTAGAATGTTTTTCTTTTTTTAATAGATTTTTAATTTGTCTGCTATTTCATATTTCTGTACAATTGTACTAAGAGTATTACATCCTGAATTTGAAACTAAACGAAATCCAAAATTAAATTAAAGTTGAACTCTAATGGCCATTATTACAATCGTGGATTGAACCGTAGATCAATAATCTTCGGTTTAAACTTCACTTTAGACTTACAATCCTGTATATGTATATATAAATAAACTCGATCTCGCCATATAATCCTTAACCCGCGATTGAAGAGATAGTACAGTGTAAGGTTTAAACAGCTTAAAGTGTAGATATGAAAGAGTCAACAAAATTTACTTATATGGTTGAGTGAATGTATTAGATATTTAAACCCTTGTTTAGCGAAAATTTTGCTAAATTAGTCGATTTCATCAACAAATATGTTCAATTTGGAACACCTAATTGTAAATGTCGACGATAGCCGCTATAACTGCGTGAATTATCATTATCAACGAACTCAATTTACTTCCCACATAGCCAAATTTATATTACCCGCAAATATTCTTAGTAACTTCAACGTTGAAACATAAAATTACCTACTATTTTGTACTACGTTGAAGTTACTAAAAATTTTGGCGGGAAATTTAAATTTGGCTATTAGGATTATGTTATCAAATTGCAACAACTTCTAAAATTATCATATTTGACTTAATTTTTTTGAACTACATTTGAAATGGTTTGCAAATTATTTAGAATTATTTTGTATATAACTAAAAGGTACTACTTATTCTTAATATCCATTTTAAAGTTAATAAGAAATGAAATATGTGGAAGACTATGAAAGCTACGTTTTGCCCGCGTAAGATACCAAATACTGCGCCGGAAATAGTAATACACAGCTGATTGTGGCTGATTGGTCGATTTGGCAACTAACTGCGAATCAAATTGACATGAAACAATTTATATATCACAAAAAAAAACCAAGTATGTAATATAAGATATATAAACAAGGGTAATATGTTGTCTGTGAATATGTAAACTTGTATGTATTTCATTTACAAGATTACAATTTCGAAGCCCAAGGCATCCAAGGACAAAGTTGTATCATGGATCATGGTTGTGTCCGAATCCGAGATTAAAACATTTCGATGCTATAAACTTCTCGGCAGCAGAAACTTGCAACCACTTTGGCTTTAAATTTGTAGAAGAAACGGAAGCAGAAGAAGGTTGCTTCGGTTGCATATTTTTAATCGCTTTAATTTGGAAAATGGCCGTAAGATGGCAGCTGTGTGACAATAGCTTGTGACTTCTTTGAATTTCATTACGTGTATAAACGTACGCAAGCGCACTATGTTTCCTAACGTCAAGGAATTTAGTAAGTGCCAAATTCGGCGTCGTAAGAGAGCGCCGGTGCACGACACGACTTGCATGGGAGTTCAAAAATTACAACTTAAACATGCACATTATCCGTTCGTAGTCGAAGCGTAGGTCGGCAATGTCAAACGTGCTGATAAACGTCTTTACAAGACGAACGCTAGCATTAGCTCAGAAGTTAGTATTTGAATCCTTAACACGAAGCGAAGTACTAAGCAATGAAAAAACGAAATTGTGTGCGGTTAACTGTACTTTTTGGATTGGAAGTAAGGACGTTCATACGGAAAGAAATTTCAGCATAGATGCTATAAGAGAAGGAAGTGCTGCTAGAGCGGAAACTACGAGTACAACTCAAGGCCTATCCAAACTTCAAGCACAAGAACTGGTGTTAAGACTTACGGACGAAGAAAGAAGCGTTTTGATTGGCGCTCTTCAAGAATATCATTCAAAGGTGGTAAAAGAAGAATACGAAGGTAAACAAAGTTTACAATAATTTATCTGTGTTCACTTTTTCTCAATATCACCTAAACTCTTTTCAATATGTGTAGATTACCATTGTTCTTTTATTTTATTTTTATCCGCGCACAACACAAATAACTCAAACACTGCCTATCACACTATTTTTTTCTGATAGAAATAGGATTGCCTGCCTTAAACAGTTTATATGTTATAACGTGATGTGAAAGTTTGAAGTCAATTTATTTTTTAGTTTAATTATTGTATTAATTGTTTGAATCAAAATTATAGAAATTATGTGAACTGTTACTTGTTTTTACATTAAGCTTAAGCAATAGTTCTAACAGCTTCTACTATTTTAATTCATTCATAAATCTTAAGCTATTAAATAAGTAGGTATTTGTTGCTTAATTTAATAGTCTTTAACAGTCCCAACCTAGAGGTTGTGGTTTAATAATTTTTAAATTAGTTAATTATTGGTTTGAAGTAGACGTTTTTGTACACTGCAGTTATGTTACACAATTTACTAAATGATAATCATCACTTTTTATATTAGTGAGTGGTGCTGGATATGGTAATAATAATTAAGCCAATTATTTTAAATTGTATTGTTTCAGTAAAACTGCATGACAAAATTAGATGGAGGTACATTCCAATTTTTACCGTATTTATTGTTTATTTGACATATATACACAAATGCTAATGGTTATTCAAGTTAAATTAAATAGGTATATCTCGTAAATCGTAAATAATTTTCTATTACTCAGCAATCATTGAATTAGCATACCTTATTCATAAGGAACTTTCGTTGCCAATCACGACGTATAATAATGATGTTCACATATGTAAGTTTATATAAGTTTATGTGAACGAAGAAAATTACCTTGAATCTACAATGACACAAACAACGTACATACATGTGATAAATATCTCATCGCTGTAATTAAAAGTTATCTAATCGTTAGACATCTAAGTTGGCTGTGAGTAATGACGTCACAGGTGTTCTCGTACACCAATAGGTAAGGATTACTATCGACCCAGGAGAGGTCCTTGATGGCGACGCACGTGCTGAATACCGGACTACTTCGCTGTAACAGGTGTCGTTGATTTAAATCCG
This sequence comes from Protaetia brevitarsis, assembly GCA_004143645.1. Classification (NCBI taxonomy): domain Eukaryota; kingdom Metazoa; phylum Arthropoda; class Insecta; order Coleoptera; family Scarabaeidae; genus Protaetia; species Protaetia brevitarsis. The sequence goes on from RXPK01000309.1 coordinate 2,372,442, forward strand.
GAAGCATACTCGAATCACGTGTAAACTTTCCGCTGAAGCGACATCGCGAAAGAGAACATCTCTGATCATGAAATTGCAATATGTATCTAGTGACCTAAGATTTTGAGCAATGTGCAATTTACTAGGTGAACTTCTCTAAATGACTTTATTATTTATTTTGACCCTTCAAAGCATAAGATAATAAAAAAGGAAACTAAGATGCAAACAAGTGAAGAGATTGAAATATCCTGCTGTAGCCTGGGAACTTATAAAAACAATATAAATAAACTTATGAATATGCATAGAAAAAGATCACAACGTAAGACCACATAATAGGAGTGTAGCAGTTAAAAGTTAAACGAGGATCATAAGAGAAGGGAATCAAACATTTATTTCAAGTGGGAAGCGCATAGCGTACATAATAGCTAACCGCAGTAGGTTGGAAAGGATTTCAACAGGTTGAAAGGAGAATTCCTTAAGGCAAGTAAACTTTCCCCTAATTTTTCCAACCTTTAATATTTGGCAGGATTATTAACTGTTCGCTGATGCAATGCAAGATTTTTGATTTGAAATTATGATGAAAAAAACAAAAAAGATTTTTATGTTAAAGTTACAAACGAAAATTAACGTTTTGGTTTTTTCGTGACGCTATAAAAAAGGTGATGGTGCGCCTATACAAGTTCCCAAACCTTCAAAACAATTTCATCGTACATAATTGTTGGCACTCTTACCAAATTTTATATTGTATGATTCCCTTGAAACAAGTTTACATAATGGTCCTATTTTGACAAAATTAGGATCATTAAAATTAGTCTGGTGGCTTATCAAAAATAATGGCTGGAGATACGTAGGTACTAAGAGATGCTTTATGTAATGAAAACGAATGTAATTTTTAGAAATTCTTATACGGCCCATAGACAGTGCGACGTATCGTATGCGATAAAAGTACGACTTAATCGTTTTAACTGCTGGTGGTACAACCGGTAAAGAGATAAAACAAGAAGAGTCACTTTCAATTATCAGCAGGATTAGCATGTACGACTTTGACGTCTTCACAGCCTGTCAACTTAGAAGAGGGCGTCACTGCAGTCACTGTTGTGACGTTGATTTTGAGGGTCATTGATTGGTCACTGAGAAGGATAATTAGACATTATTGGTGGAGTTAATTTTGAGACGTTTTTAATTCAATTCGTTGTGTGGTTTGTTTCTTGCAGTTTTGTTATTTAATAACAGTGTAGTGAATTTCAAGACATAAGGATGCAATTTTTAACGTCTGTAATGATTATTGCACCTCCTGTGGCGATAATTACCGGATGCCTTATTTGAAGGGTACGGTTTATCTGCTAGCATAGGAATCCAGATGCCGTATTGACCAGTGGCGGCTCGTGAGTTATGAAAGAGGGTGGGCACAAAATAAGAACTTGTCTATTTTTTGTACGCAAAATCCATTCTCGTATTTTTTATGATGGAAAAGACGTCTACGACTTTGTTGTAAAAATACGTTCAGTCGATCTTCTGATATTGTACTTCTCAGAAAAGTTTTAATACGTTTGAGGATGGAAAAACATCGTTCACACTCTGCTGTCGACATTATAATAGTTTGCATGTGTCCGTCAAAACGTTTTTTAGGCACACTAAAAGTGGCAAACCATCACCTACACCTACGTCACCCATGTCATCGCGCTCATAAATTACTGAAAGTTCACTTTTCAATTTTACGCTGTTCAACAAGCCGGCGTGTCCAACTTACACATACTTGAACTGTCCACCCAGGGTTTACAAATGGTATAATGAGTGTCATACTACTCGTCTCGTATAAATGACATGAATCGTCCCTCTTCCGCCATTAAGTACTCAACCGGAGTTTCTGCATCCTTTGGTTTCCCATAATTGTGCGATGTTTATCTATAGTACCGAATTTAAAGCCAGCTTTCTTTAGCATCCACCACAAGGTTGTTTTAGAACACTGATTAGTAATATACTCATAACTAACTCAATATTTTCTGTGTACATGAAGTATACTTGCTTCTTAGTAGTATCAATTTCATAGTCATATTTTTTTTAGCGCTCCTTTGTCACTTCTTTGCTTTCGAGACCCTGCGATATTTTTAATTACCTTATATATTGTTCCAAAAGGCGACGTTTGTTCAATATTCTTGGTTTGTACTTCGTTATTTTCTTCCGTCTGGGTATTATAGATATTGACAGTTATCCATTTGCATCTTGTGATAAATCTCTCTCGTCCTCTAATATCATCATCACTACACTCACAGCATAATCACTAAACACTAACACTCTCAGTAAAAGGTCACCACATGTTCATATAGAGAGTGGAAAAAATTCAAAGATGTATGTATACAGCAGGTTAACAATAAATGACGATAAGACTAAGTATTAGATGAATGTATACCCATCCTTCCCTGTATAAATCCTTAAATTTAATTTTTGAGTTTAATTAATCAAGATGTTACCCATAGTCCATAAATGTTACATTACTAAAATATACTGATTTCATAATTTTTAATGGCAGCACATTAACTAAAACAATCTGTAATTATAACAACAATTTAAAAATTAAATTATGATTTGCCATTATTTTATAGGGCTGTAATTTACTGTCCCCCAGATTCATATGCAGTAAAGAGGTAAATCGTAACCCTTTAAATTAGGGGTCAGATAATTATCGCAACAGGAGGTGTAATAAAACTATTACATACGTTGAAAGTGATATTCTTGTATCTTGATACGCACTGTAATAATGCCTTTTTGTCATTCAAATTTCACATGTATATACGTTTGTCACAGCAAATGATAAATCTCGACTCAAAATGGCGGCTTTGAGTCGAGATTGTACTTATTTCTCTGACACACGTTCTTATCTCTCTGTAAATGAAAGAAGACAGCTGAGGACATCTAATGCTAAAATAATTAAACTACCGACAAGTCGTTTTTCTTGCGACAAAAGATCAAAGGTGCTCATGGTAAGTGATTTGTCTTATTGTCGGCGACAGAGGAAAGATCTCGAACCGGGAAATTCAAAAAATTATGGCACCTATAAGCGTATATGCAGACGTGTAATATGCAGTTTTTTTTACGACTAACGTTCACTTTGAAGAGGTGAAACACTCCATCGAAAACTGGTGGATTCCCCATATAACTTCAATAAAAAGAAAGATAACATTAATGAATACTTTTAAGAAATATTTTTGTTTCCACAGTAATCAAACCAATCACAAACTAATTGTTCCTGTTGCACCGTTTTAATCACTTTAGGAATTCTGTCAGTCACGGCTATTTACTGGTTAACTTGTGTTATGATATAACGAATTCCTTATCTTATTCCCATATAAAAAAAAAGATGTGCATTGAAAAACGAAACTACTAGTTTGAAATTAAGAGTACATCTGCGAGCAAAACTAATATCCACCACTAACATTGCCATTCAATAGGGTATCATCAAAACTTAGCTCAAAGCGGTTCATGTAACAAAATTAGTGTATATTTTGTGATTTGATTTGTATAATTACCAACTACATTACTTAGTTATTGCACGAAATGTAGGTACAGCCGTGACACATTAAAAGTTACCGACCCGAAAGGAAAAAGTGCTTATATCGTTTATTAGAATTGGTATAAACGAACAGTTGTGAGGTAAACGGAATGTTTGTCCGCCCAGGATTCCGATTTCCTTACAGATATTCGTCAGTACCACCGATAGTAAAAGCAATCGACGTATTTTCCCTTTAGGTCGATAACTTTCAAGGTTTTGAGAATATTTGAGTTACTTTAACTTGCACCATCTAACTTAGAAATTAATGCTTGTCAAACGTAGTGCTTAGTACAGGAAGTCATACTATCCAGCACCATACAATATAATAGAACGACTAATTATTCCACGTGAAAAATTGTTCTTATTGAATTATTTAATTTTCATTAATAAATTTTTGAGTTTTTTTCTGTCTAATCAATCTATTAACACTAAATTCATTCAAAAAGCTTTTTCCTTTAGTCTTTAGAACAGTAATTTAAAGATGATCATTTATTTTGTTGTACAAAACGCAGTATAAAACATCTCCTTGATAAACCAACACTGAGTTTTCTATTGGAAAGTGCGTTTTTAATTCCTACAGTTAAGCTTGTACCAAGAATAATGTGCCGTAACATCAGTGTGCTATATTTCGTATGCTGTTCATGTTCGTGCACTTGTTTTGCCATGTAAACAGCCGTGAAAACTTTAAGGTCAACTGGCAGCATCCAGATGGAGAAGTAAATTCGGACGACCCAGTAAGTTACCTACGCTAGGGGACGTCGATCCCACGGGATCGTATTGCCCGTTACCGGAAGACTGGCTCGAGAAGAAACGGGGTACGCGTAGTTCAATACAGTCAGCTATGAAAGCATCTGGTGAACTGAAACCGTAATTACTAACTCTCTAAATTGTCACTCGGGATCCACGTGATTTACTCTAACGAATACATGCGGTTTTATGTTTTCCGGATACTTTTTTTGTTAGCTGTACTATAAGAAAGGAAATAACGATATCGGATATCGTTTGAGCTGGGTTAAAACGACGTAATATGTACTTATAAATATAACCTCTTGGCTTTGTATTGCTTTACTCTTACTTAATATCAGCATTAGCTATTTAAAGAGGTTAATGTAATGCACCACTCGATGTTTCAAGGCTTTAAGCCATGCTGTTTTGTTAGAATATTGATTTTTTCTTCTGACACGGCATGTGCCCTTAATTGTAGTCGGATCAATCGTCCAGAGTAGGTAGTATAAAATAAGATTATTGCTGTTTCCACTTGTACTAAATTTCAAACTATAATACACATAAATTGTCAGTTTTAAAATTTGCACAAATGTTACATAGGATATTGCATATATGAGGAACTATATTCAATTTTGAAGCTCTATTTCGGGTTATAATTCTTGAGTGAAATTGATGGTTTTAAAATATTACACTCGCGAAAGCTGAAAACTGTTCAGAATTCGAATGAAATTGTCAAATAACCGAGTCATCTGTTACTCAAATTGGACGCCATTTTTCAAACATATTAAAATGACGGTGAAGTCTTGATGTTTAAAACTCTTGCTAGGGCATAGAGTTTTACACAGAGAATAATATCACGATTCCCACCCAGTAAACATTTTTCTGTTTCATAAATGACATCGAAACAAGCTGTTTAGATGTGTGCATTCCTGAAACTATTGATGTCCGGCCTAGTTTATGTTCCGTTTGCAGCATAGCCAACGAAACCTCTCTGTAGGGATGTCTCTGATACCTTCGTGATAAGATAAAAATATTTCTTTATTACAACTAACTATAAGAATTAGAATTTAATGAAGAAGCCTTGTTTCTACAACAAATCTATTTCTAAAACTAACAATAAGTGCTGTCTGCACCGACACCTTGATCCTGAATTCATTTTAAGTTATACGGAAATGTGGCCACATTTAAAATGAAAAGGTCAACGTGTCGGTGTAAATAAGCATCATAAAATCAAATACAGTTATATCTACAGACCCGTTTTATATTAAACTTTGATATAAATTAGCTATTAAATATATCAAAGAGTATCATACAGAAACATTTATTTGTAAATTTCGTACTAAATATTTAGGATCTGTTCTATTTTCTCATTAATTTTACAAACGAAATGTGTGCGCGCAGTGTGTGAATTGTATTTGTGAGATAAGTCGGTGTTTATCGTGCTATAAAGATCACTCAATCTAGGCTGAGGTAGACAATGCAAAAATACACGGTGTACTTATGTTAAAGCATAAAGAAGTTGTGTGGTGTATCGTGTCGCCGTATCACCATACATTTTAGAATAATCTCGCGGTCACGTCAACAAATTGAATTGTTGATTGAATTTTCAAAACTATTCCCGATAAAGATAAAATTGACTGATCGCATAACAATTTGTTGCACATATAAAGTTTTATGATCTAATATAAAAAAAAGGTTGGTTCATACAAAAAATTGCATTTTTTTATTAGAATTATTTTTCATCCTTAACTTGTCTTGCAAAATTAGCAGATAGATTGCCGCTTTGTCGTCGCACCCCCTAAGCTTTTAGTAGAACACTTACATAGATAAGCTTAATCACTATCTGAAAGTGCAAGTACTACTACACTGTTTGTGCCTTTAAAATTAAAGAAGTGGAATCTATCAGATCCGGATTTATTCCTGTCCGTCAAGACCACCTAGACAATGAGGAAATTGCCAAAGTTCATTAAACCTTTTGGCAATGCTTAGTCATTCACTTATTGACAAACAGTCTAAATAAAAACGTTCGACAATGGATCGTCAGTTCTTAATCCGAAATTTAATGAATTTAGAATGCCTCTTCAGATCGCATATTTATCCAAATTTTACATCATATTTTACGGGAATATCCAGATGATAGACCGGTGTGAACTTGGCAAGCAACTTTATTAAAAAAAAATAAACGTAGTACGGTTCGATTGTACTTCGTCTGTACCCGTTTGTACCACCTTCAGTTTCGTTTGTACCTCAAAGGTTAAAAAAATAGAAAGGGTTAAAAAAAAATTCAGCAAACAAGTACAAGATATTCAAAAATGGACAACGTCATTCGAATGAGCATCGTTTGTACCCGTTTGTACCTCCATTTAAATCGTTTGTACTACCACCAAACCGGAAGTAGAAACATTTGAAAATAAGTAAGTTGGCGAGAGAAATTTCGCTAATTTTTGAGATATCGAAAAACGGCCAACGCTATTCGAAAGAGCATCGTTTGTACCCGTTTGTACCTCCATTTAAATCGTTTGTACTTCCACTAAACCGGAAGTAGTGACAATTCAAAATATGTCAAAGAGAGAAATTTGGCTATTTTTTAAGATATCAAAAAACGGCCAAGGCTATTCGAAAGAGCATCGCTTGTACCCGTTTGTACCTCTTTTTACATCGTTTGTACTTCAACCGAACTGGAAGTAGCGACAATCTAAAATATGTCGAAGAGAGAAATTTGGCTATTTTTTAAGATATCAAAAAACGGCCAGTGCTATTCGAAAGAGCATCGTTTGTACCCGTTTATACCTCTTTTTACATCGTTTGTACTTCAACCGAACCGGAAGTAGAGACAATTCAAAGTATGTCAAAGAGAGAAATTTGGCTATTTTTTAAGATATCAAAAAACGACCAAGACTATTCGAAAAAGCATCGTTTGTACCCGTTTGTACCTCCATTTAAATCGTTTGTACTTCAACCGAACCGGAAGTAGAAGCATTTGAAGATATGAGAGAGAAATTTCGCTAATGTTCGATTCAATTCGTTGAACATGCCGCTACAGGACTCAATTGAGTATCTTTCTTTATAATCTCCCTAGCAGAGGTCCATAATAATTAGATAATAAAAAAGGTATAATTGGTGTTAAATGCATATATTTACAACCGATATAGAAATATATAATAAGAGTTGGTTTAAAAACAACATACATATTTAAGAATATACTTAAAAGTCTCACAAAGTAAAAATTAAATACATAGCTAATTAATAAATAGTGGTCACATTACTAGGTTGTCTGACCTAATTTGGCAAAATGCAGAATATCTGTATTTCTATGTTTTCTAAAATAGGGGATGGGGATCTAGGTCAATTAAGACAAAAATGTAACATAAATATTGAAAAGAACTACTTCCGACTTCGCTGAAGTACAAACGATTTCAAAAAAGGTGCAAACAGTTGCAAACGATATTCTATCGAATAGTAGCGTTAGCCACTTTGCGATATCTCAAAAATTAGCAACATTTCTCTGTCCGAGATATTTTCAAATGTCTCTACTCCGGTTCCCTTTGAGGTACGAACGATTTAAAAGGAGGCACGAACGAGTACCTTGGCCGTTTTTTGATAACTCAAAAAATAGCCAAATTTCTCTCTTTGACATATTTTGAATTGGCTCTACTTCCGGTTTGATTGAAGTACAAACGATGGTAAACGAGCTACAAACGGGTACAAACGATGCTCTTTCGAATAGCCTTGGCCGTTTTTTGATATCTTAAAAAATAGCCAAATTTCTCTCTTTGACATATTTTGAATTGTCACTACTTCCGGTTTGGTGGAAGTACAAACGATTTAAATGGAGGTACAAACGGGTACAAACGATGCTCTTTCGAATAGCGTTGGCCGTTTTTCGATATCTCAAAAATTATCGAAATTTCTCTCGCCAACTTACTTATTTTCAAATGTTTCTACTTCCGGTTTGGTGGAAGTACAAACGATTTAAATGGAGGTACAAACGGGTACAAACGATGCTCTTTCGAATAGCGTTGGCTGTTTTTCGATATCTCAAAAATTATCGAAATTTTTCTCGCCAACTTACTTATTTTCAAATGTTTCTACTTCCGGTTTGGTGGAAGTACAAACGATTTAAATGGAGGTACAAACGGGTAGAAACGATGTTCTTTCGATTGACGTTGTCCATTTTTGAATATCTTGTACTTGCTTGCTGAATTTTTTTTAACCCTTTCTATTTTTTTAACCTTTGAGGTACAAACGAAACTGAAGGTGGTACAAACGGGTATAAACGAAGTACAATCGAACCGTAGTACGTTTATTTTTTTTTAATAAAGTTGCTTGCCAAGTTCACACCGGTAGATGATAGCCATAACAGCAGGGTCAGCCATTTTACAAGCATATTCATTAACTTCTAAATATTCGATACTAATTTTCGGACATATTTTTTTTTGTGTATTAACACGTAAATAAATTTTCTTTTAAATTTAATACAAAATTTCATACTAAATTCAGTATAATGTAAAACAGGCATAAACAAAAATTTTTATTCTAAATATTTATGTTTTCGATGCCAACATAACTACTTTCAATGCACAAATACTAACTTTTCAGTTAGTTTTAGATCTTCCACAACGTATTTTTTTTTGTCGGCTACTATAACAATAATAATTATCTAAAACAATTAGACGCACAGAAATAATTTCACAAAACATACTTTTTATCATTTTGGCGATAAATGCGCTTTAAGTAGTGAAACTGGTTCCAGCGTTTTTAAACCGGTGCGGTGTACAAGATCGCTTCAAAATACGTTTCAAAGTGAGGAAGCCGTTTTTTTATCCAGTAACAGGAAGGAAAGGTTAAGAAGTAGGAAGGTACAAATGCAAAGAGTACAAAGTGAAAAAGTTTATGCCATTAAACAATATGAATTGTAGACTACCTAAATCTTCACATAACTGTTGCTCACCCACCTCTCCTGCTGCTTTTTGAACAATGCCCTTGCTCATTGCAGCTCTTTTGCTCGTTTTTGACCAACACGAGTGCATGATCCTCATTCGTGCAAATGTCTCATATGGATTTGAAAAAAATTGAGAAAAAAAATGAATTCCAAATAAGAAAAATTCCTTTGGTGTAATTATTTTTGTTTGAGAAAAAGTAAGAAAAGAAATTTTACGCGATTGAGGGTCAAACAATCATCTTTTCGAGTCACTTTTCTTTCTGTGTATAGAAAATATATTTATAGTGATAAAAAAACAAATGGAAATCGCAAAACAAAGTGAAAATATCAAATTCATAAATTCAAAAAAGATTTAGTTAAATTAGTATCGATATTTTCCACTATTTTTTTGGTCGCACTCTAGAAAATCTTTCCTTGCTCACTTTATTTTAATTCGCAATATGTCCTTTATATTTAGAAATAAAATCTCCTAAAGACGTTTTTAGTCAATCTATCTGATGGAACTTATTTTGTGCTTCATATATGACAAAAAAATTTGTCGGTACCAATAGACTGAAATTCGTGCCAAGCGTATATACCGCATGGCGGAATCGATTCGTGGTGACCAGAAACAGATAGCGAAACATCAAAGGTTCTGACAGTTCCGTCCTTTCTGGTTTATCCTGTGGTTTTGTATCCTCTTTAGTTAATTATCTCCAGTTTATTATAATACAAGAACGGATTAGAGTTATAGGGGTAGAACAATATTTATTTTATTGCATATCTGTGCTTTTGTAGAGTCAACACTGTTTTCCTACGAAGCTATTATAACTATTCGGTTTATCCGAATAAAATAGTGCAATTTGCCGCGTACTCCACCACTACAAGAGACAGCTACTCGTGGTGACCGGCAATATGAGGTCAAATGCACCCTTGCGCACAGCAGTGTTGGACAAGATAGGGGAAGTGAATAAATTTCTACAGTAACTATATACACTCGTGTTTATTCGCGCCTTGAGTGGGGAGCAGTGTTAACTATACCTAGAGAAGAAAATGCATTCCGTCAACCAACACCCTTTTGTTGGCAAAATATTGCTTTAAAAACATTTTTAATCAAATTGAACAACATATAAGGTTAAAATAACTGAAAAAAAAATGTTGGCAATATTTTGTTAGTTCAACAGTTGTTTGTTTGTTGGGGGTATGAACAACAATATATTTTGTTTGAACGAACTGAAAATATTTTGTTATTTTAGCTACATCGAAATTGTTAGAAGAACACTTCACAGTAGTATATTTTTTGAAAAACATTTTTAATTACTTTAACAAGATTCGTTCTATTGATATAACTATGTTATATGTTCCGTAATGTTTGTTGCGTTAACAAAATTTTAGTTACTCTCGCAAGAATACCGTATAATGAAGGCAACCATATCGTTTTATTAATTTAACAAAGCCAATGGGTTCACCTGTATGACAGTTTTCTTCCACATAGTAGCAAATACGTTAAATATAGGTAGGTATGTATTTCAGAAATCGCAGTGAAAATGGCGTTCCTTCCATTTTACACCAGTAAATGACACATAAGGGTCATAAAGCACAACAGTCAGAGTTATTAAAATATTAATTTAGGGCATTTACCAGTCAAACATTCAATAGGAGTTGCGACCATTAAAACAGCGATTGGTGGTGTGCTTTTGCAGTGATGTCAGTAAAACTGCTATTTTATAAGGGTTTTAAATATATCCCGCCTTACAGATATTTTACACTTTATGGCTGCGTTCCGAGTCGCGCATTTTATGCGATGCGTGCATTGAAAGACATAGAACACTGTGAGCGTTCCGATTTACTTGTCGTGCATATGCTACGCATAGACTGCATTACCCTTTTTTCTATGCGTTGTATGTTCCATTCAAGCCTCTGTCAGGGTCTAAACTTATTTCGCGGCAAAACTTTTTATGCACGCATACATGTTAAATCGGAACGATGTAACCGTTACATCAGACGCATATATGCATTATGCGCGACTCGGAACGCAGCCTATGTTGTGAATGAGAAGATAAATGTACAATACCAAGATACTTGAACATTTCCCCTTGTAAAGCGAATCAAGAAATGCCCGATAGGTTGCTGTAGCAATAAAATATTATTAACTAAAAAGCAATTCTGTTTTGGCTCAACATAATTTTCTCGTTTAACACATCAAAAATTGTTATTTTAACATAATAAAATAAATAAATTTATTCAATTTAACTTAAAATGTGTATTTAACCTAGCAACATCTGCTTTTTATTTAAATGAATCTTTTGGTTAATTTAACATGAAATAGTTGTTTATTTTACACTTATTGCCCTAACAATATTGAATGTTTAAAATAAAATTATCTTGATATTTAAAACAATGCTAAAAATATTATCAAATCTACACAATTATTTTAACATTCGCATTTTGTTACTTTAAGAATGATTTTTGTTTGACACTATTTAACCCAAATTTCGTAGTTAAATGCCGCGTTTTTTGTTAGATTAACACATGTCCTTCTTTACGTGTAGTGATTTACTGAGGGTCGAGAAAACACGAGTATGTATAATCGCTGTAGAAATTTATTCACTTCCCCTAACTTGCCCAACACTGGCGCACAGTATGATTTAAGTGGGATGAAAAATAAATTTCTTTCTTCTTTCTTCTAAATCTCGCGGTCGGGTCAACTTGATGCTTCTGAATTTTGATTTAATGCAGTAACATAATTAACATTGCTAGTAAATACCATTAAATAATAAATACTGATTTCGGTTTTTTTTTATTTATTAACATTCGGAATAACAGCCGACAGGACAAAACTCCCGTTTTATGTAATAGAAATGCTTACTTGTTACAAAGTACAGACAATCGAATTCACACGATTATTATACCAACATCTAACCCTTTATTGGGATAAATCATTAACTAAAACATTTTTTTTTTTTGGATAATGGGCTTATTTGTGATATAGGCTGAGGATTATTAAATATAACATTCTACAACTAACTGAAGAGATCTCCATTCTTTGAAAATGTTGCCGTTGGAGGAATCTTCCGGCGGGGAACATTTATAGATACTAATACCTGAATTGTATCTATTTTGCATTAATTTAATTCCTTCATTACTGTGAACAAACATATTACTGAACTTACGTAAAATCATATTTTTGCAGTTTGCAGCAGCTTCGCAACAGGTTTGCTTTTTAGCACCTAGCTAAGGGTTTACGCAAATTTTACCAGCAGATTAGCACCATTACACTGGGCAACAAATTTTCGAAAAGTTCATGCTTTCAAGCTGAAAATAGTCATTTCTTAATGAATTCAATGTGCTGAACACGAAAATGACTAAGAAAAAGCTGAATTGGCTACGGGTTTTCTGTAAAATGTACGCATATTTCAGAAAAAGTGTACTTATGTCAATATTATAATACATGGTAAGAAAACATTAGTCTGCTTCTGGCTTTCGACTTCTTTTGGCCTGCCGTTTGTAGTGGACTGCTTTGAACTAGCATTGACGTAGACCATTTGCCTTGGTACCGTTGCTCCATGGTGGCAATGTCCTGATGAAAGCGTTCGCCGTGGTCATCGCTGACCTGCCCGCAGTTATCAGGAAAGAAATCTAAGTGGGAATCAAGAAAGTGGATCTTTAAGGACATATTGCAGCCGAATTCATGAAACAAAGCCAACATATCCTCAACCAGACACTTGTAATTTTCTGCCTTGTCATTCCCCAGGAAGTTTGCTGCCACTTGATAGAATGCATCCCAAACCTGTTTTTCTTTACCTTGAAGAAGTTCCTCAAACTTGGGGTCTCGGAAGAGCTGTCTAATTTGAGGCCCCACAAAGATGCCCTCTTTAATTTTGGCTTCACTGAGTCGAGGGAATTTTTCATGCAGGTACTTGAATGCTGGTCCATTCTTATCCATGGCTTTTACCAAGTTTTTGACAAGACCGAGCTTGATGTGTAAAGGAGGAATGATGATTTTGTGTGGCTGTGCCAATGGTGGGTGCTGTACATTCGTTTCTCCAGGCTTAAAAAATGCTCTCGAAGGCCAGTTTTTTCTTGATGTAGTGCAAATCGATTGCTCTGCTGTCCACAGACAAAGAAAACAGCAGTACTTTGTATATCCCTGCTGCAAACCCATCAACAGAGATACTACCTTCAGGTCAGAACATATCTGCCAGCCATACTTGCTGTAGTTAATCGTCTCCAGTAGCTGCTTTAGATTGCCGTAAGTCTCCTTCATGTAGACCGCACGTGCAATAGGTATGGATGGAAGCTGGTTCCCATTATTCAACAAAACCGCCTTTAGGCTCAGTTTTGAAGCGTCTATAAACAGCCGCCATTCGTGGGGATCATGTGCAATACCGAGAGCTTGTAGTAGACCATCAATATCGCAGCAGAACACAAGGCTTTCTTCTTTCTTAAAGAAAGATTCGAAAAGCTGATGGCGAGCGCGAAATGAAGTCACTCGGACATTCTGTTCCAGAAGATTCCACTGTCGAAGTCTTGAGGCCAGTATCTCCGCTTTGCTTTTCGACAGATCCAAATCGCGAACAAGATCGTTCATTTCATCCTGGGTAATTTTATGTGGTGCAGATGTTTCGTCAAAGCACGAAAAGTTATCATCCTTACTGCCACATTGAGGAGAACTCGCCGACGCATGGCCATCCTCATCGTCTGAACTGATAGAAAAATCTGTAGGAGGTTCTGGAATTGGGAGTCCTTCGCCATGAGAGACAGGTCGCAGAGCAGATGGTATGTTAGGGTATTCAACTGTCCATTTTCTTCTTCTGGTGATGCCTCCAGAAGCTGGTGGTACCATACAGAAATAACAGTCGTCAACGTGATTGGTGGACTCCCTCCAAATCATGGGCATAGCAAATGGCATTGCCTTTCTTTTGCCATTAAGCCACTGTGAAAGATTTACGGCACAAGTGCGGCAGCATACGTGTGGGGCCCAGTCTTTGTCCTGGTCGCCTATCTTGCAACCAAAATACAAATGATACGGTTTCTTAACTGTTGCACTGATGTTCTTTTTTCTGTGCAGCAAATGTCACTTCTCCGCAAATATAACAGAAGTTATTTGCACTATTAACACAGTTACGAGGCATTGCTACTGTTTAGTTACTTTACACTATAGCAATCACTTGTGTATGCTAGAGCTTCGAAAAGTATGCGCGAATGAACGGACATTGCACGAGTTAATTGTCACGTCGGTCATTTATAAATAAACTATAATTAGCTATTGCTTGATATTGCGCAATCAATTTCGCAACACTCTCAATGGAAACTTACAGCAAATGCTGCATTAACTTCTTTGCATGAAGGGGTGATGCAATATGACGCAAAATTTCGTAATTTCTCACTAAATTGCATTACATTATGCAATAGCATCTATACAATGGACAAAACGTCAATATCTCTGGAACGTGAGCCAATCAACTTTTTTCAATGTGATATTCGTGTTCAGCACGTTGAATTCATTCGGGATTGGGTACTTTCACCTAAGAAGCAATTTCACTGTTGACCAGTGTTATTAGCAGGTTTCGTAGTAAAGAGAATGGGTTAATTAATTTATGTCGGTGTATATTATGGCAGTCTAAAAATTCTGCGACAAAAATTCCCCGACGGTAAGTTCCTCGAGAACAATTCCCTAAGGGTAAAATTTTGAAGAAGAAAACACCTCTTGAGATTGTTTATTGGGTTTAATGATCTAAGCTAATGGAACTTGATTAAATTAGATCATTAAACTATTCAATATTTATCCAATTATTATAGTACAGGGCTACATGGTAAGCAACTAAGCATTTTTACAACTAATATGAAGGTATTACGATTTTACTTGTTTTTTGTCGGGCAATTTTACCGCCCTGAAAGTACCTATTCTGGAGGAACCCGTTTATTACAATGCCCGGCGTAGTGTATGATGTTATTACAATATTAAAAACCATGCTTGAAGCCTTTTATTGGAACTAAGGAATATATCTTAAATTTAATGATTTACGCTGCGTATACATTTTTACATGGTACTTAAATTAAAATTGCATGGAAGATAAAGAGGCCAGATAAAGCCACAAAATCTAAAAAGAAGTACTGCTAAATTGTGTATGTTTTATGTTGTATAATCTATTGGGCTTATTTACTGACCAATTTTCTTATTATCTATACTACTGTATGCATCAATAAAACAACTACACTACGAATGTTTTTGAATTAGAACGCCTACGTAATTCAAACGTGCTCGGCCAAAACCGTGATGTGTATAGAGCAACGGATGTACTACGGCTAATGATTGTACGAATTTATTTGTGGCGGCAAAAATCAATGTGCGTGCAGGGGGGGCTTAGGCGGAAGTTTTGCAAAAGTTATTTATAGTGTAATATCCGCATTACTAAATCGAGATTTTTTTTTGGAAATTTAAAATAATACTTGCCACATTTTTGAAATTAGGAAAGCTAGGGCTTTTGATAATTGATTATTGTTAAAGATCAAATTACCCTTATAATTTTTAAGGTGTCGGTAGCTACTACCTTAAATTAGTTAGTGGCTAATTAGTTAAGTAAACAAAAAATACGTCATTCTGATTCTTCTACCACATAAACACATTTATCATATAAATTTTCTTTTAAGGAAAATTTATTGCCTATATACTACAACTGTGTAATGTCTGGTGTGAATAAACATTGACATGAAGTGATACTTGCCTATTTCACTTGTTTGCCAAACAACAATTCTACGTTTCTTTTGAGTAGTTAGCTACACATAAGTGCCACATTTTACTTTCTTATACGGGTCTATTAATTGTACATAACCGTCATCACTTTATAACGAGCAATAAAGATTGTCGTAAATTACATTTTTACAGCGAAATGCTCTCCAGGTAAAGTCGGATTAAGCATCCCTCTTTTTGGATGGTAGTATTAAGCTTGAGTGAGGTAAATAATAAAAAATACTGTTATTGTCGACCAGCGGGATTATCTTTGTACTGAAATCCTAATCTCTGTAAATTATATAAATTGCATCAGGAGAATGGGATCCCACGCCGTACACGGTAGAGGTTAATACAAAATCAATACCGGCAGATGTAGAAAATTTAGTTATACATAATTCGATTTTTATCACGTTGGTGTCTTCTTTTACTCAGCGGTTATTTAAATATCTAAACAAAAATGATGGAATTTTAGTGTAGCGAGTAGTAGTATTTTACTGCAGTAGTAATTAAAACATAAAGGAAACAAGTGTTTCAACGTTACCTAATTCAAATTGTTGCAAATATTCTACTGCCACATAAATAATAAATATATGTTTAAGTTATAATACGTGAAACTGGCTATAGCTCTAGATCCTTGAAGCATTAACAATGCTTTAAAACTGTTTATATGATAATATCTTTCTCAAATTAAATGCGAATATAAGCTGATCAAATCTTTGATTGTTTATACAACCGAAATTACAAGTACTCTACACGTAGCGATATGTGATTCAGAGTTGTTCCTCAATCATTCTAATTAACATTAAAGTGCACTCTATTTTGTATAGTATTTGTTTGTTTCCTATGCAATTTCAGTTAAAATGTTTAATGAATGCTTGTTATGTTTGATAAGCACATATTTATTAGTAAGAGTAAAGGCAATACAATAACCGCCAACAGTAAAATAGGTATACTAACCAATTTTTATTTTGTAGCAAAAATATTTTTTTATTCTTTAAAATAGCTATCTATAGGGGTTTGTCGGACGAGTTTTAGAGAGCTCTATTGCGCTACACCATTTTTCGTTATTTCGAGACTATATGATAGAGCAATACATTCAAGCAGCTTCACATGGAATGGTCTCGTAAGACTTCTTGTCGGTATGAGTACGTAAATACATAAGTATATGTATTTATTGCAGAATATCGGATATTCTTTTGATGGTTTTGAAATAAAGTTATACTATTGAATCTCCCAACGAAAACTAACATACAATTTTGAGGAAAGCTGAAATAGTAATTTCTCTTCAAAAATATTTTTTTATGAATACCTTAAATATTTTTATTGGAAAAATTGCTATATCAAATTTTCCTAGATACAAAGCACAAGTTATGGAAAATATATACAATGTTAACAAACATGACAAAAAATAGGAAATGCTATTGGAAAGTCGAGCGTTCACCTTGAATGCACCACTTTGTGGATTAATAATAATTTGATTGGTGCAACAGAAAGAATCCTACCCTTATATCTGTATATTAGATTTAATAGGACAAGTTTACCATAAAAACATCACGAAAAACAATCTAATATAATACAGATACTCGTATGTGAAGTTGATGGAAAAATTTACAGCATTGAGTGCAAAGTGTTAGTGGGATTTGAACATATCTATTATTGTAAGGCCCATTATTGATACGTTAAAGCTTTTGCTCGTTTGTCTTGTCATATGTGCTTAGAGAATAGTTATGTGTTTGTTTGGAATAATTGTATTTTTTGACTCAAGATTGTTCGTTTGACAAGATAAAACTACTCTGAGTATATATCTCAGCTTTTGGTAGATGTAAAAATAGCAAACTTAACTTAACTACTGTTAACTTTAGTTTATGATTGTATTTTGTTTCGGTATTTACCCCCCACCTCTCTCCCTCCATGAACCAGCGAAACCTACTTGTAAATTTTACATTTCAAGACAAATACTCATCTTCTTTTTTTCCTTTTTTGTGTGTAATTACCCCTCCCATCATGACACTATTCAAATTGTATCTAAAAAGAGCAGACCTTTATTTTTGTAGTTAAAATAAAAATCTCATCTCCATTACCCTCCCTATAAAGTCAAGTTGTATACGCGCCTGGTAAATGCCACCCACGCGAGCGCCCAAAGCTTAACCTGATAATCAGGAATTTTAAAAATTCTTCTGATTTTGTTTCCGATGTCTTGAAGTTATCAAATAAATCCATTTACGAAAGGGTATTATGCCCCAGAAATGTAAATTTCACTGATATTGTTTCCCCTGTATATTTAAATATGTTTTCCTGTCAAGGTTCAACAAAATCTGCATTTAATACTTGGAAATTTACTTGTATGTCTAACTTTCAGTACAATTTCTAATGTTCTTTGGATTGAGCTGCTCCATAATTTTTAAGAAAGTATTAAGGGTACTTCTAATTTCTTTTAATTTATCAAAGTTTTTATTATTTTTTGCAATCAAAAAAACGTCCTATGTCCATGTATTTAAATCCCCAATAATGGTGCAGCAACAGGTCAAACAGCAGTCATAGGAGAACATAAAATAAATTGACTTGTAATAATATTAATCGGGATTTGTATCAAACACGCATATGCCCTAAATCTCCTTGTCATTTATATTTACCATTATTATCTAACACGCACGGTTCTTGTCATATCCGCTTGCATTAAATATTTGTTCAATCTAGCGTATAAATATGTTACGTATACTTCGTAGTGACTTATACCATTTTCTATTTTTATTTCACTGCCATTCGAATATAGGAAAGCGTAATTTTACAGAATAAAATGAGAACTTATTTCAACTTAGTTTTAGTTGTATACTTCTTTGAATGAAAATCAAAACACCAACAGCTTCCTAACATATTCTATTTTGATGAGATGTTAGAAAAAAAATATTTCAAAAAAGGTATTTTAAGAAGTTTTCAGTTTTCATCCGCCGCGGTTTTTCCAACGACTAAAATAACCTTCGTGTTCACTATAACAAATACAACACTTCCAGGCATTTTAATATTCGCATAAATCTTTATTATGTAAATGAATCAACCACTACGTTGACGTCAAGAAAGAACGTACCTTGGGGAAAGCGATGCAGATATCTAATTGAATCGGTATAACTTTTATTAATCTAAGACTGACCTACATTTATACGTCGATATTAAATAACTTTTCAATTTTGATCTTTTATTATAGCAATTTCAACAATATTACGTCCGTTTCTGCTTCGGATCATTCCCAAATTAAAAAAAAAAATTACAAATTGGATTCAACGCGATACGGAATCGGAGCAAATGAATTACATTTCGGAGATTAGAATTCCCTCCTTGCCGTTTTCCTTCAACGCTCCCTGAAACAACCCGCTACTCTAAAGTAAACCTTGGAAAATCTAGCCACTCTGACCCGACGATTCAGCGAACCGTTGAAGTTCGAGTTTTATGGCCCTAAATATCATGTAGTTCGTCCCTTCGTATCTACGTAGGTACGGATATATATTTTCAGGTTTATTTGTGGCCATAACGCCCTTAACAATTTCGTATATATTGGGAGATTTATCTAGTAGTTTAGCACGTTTAGGTGTGCAATAAAAAAGCTTTGCTTCTTTGAAGTTGCTTGGGATTGCTACGAAATCGAGCGCATCTTCGAACAAAGTAATTTTAAGTTTTAATGAAGGACTTTTCTGAAATTTGCTTATTCAGGGTGTAATCAATTAGTAATTTAGGTTGCCGTATACGAGCCTCCCTAATCATTTCATTATTAATCATCATTTAATGCCTTGTAGATACTTTTAATTATGTTTTTGCTTCTGCTAGAATTCTCAACCTAATATAGAGAAAAAACATGAGGAAGTCCCTTGATTATATTCGGTAATTGTGTACCTTTTTCACCTCTTGGCTTTTTGTATTGGGGCTCTCATTTCTTTTACCCATTAAATTATATCAGTCATTCCAGTATCTTAGTATTCTGTACTAATCTGTACAGGTCTCTGGCTTGCCAAAAATTGCGCCTTTTTCCGCCCAGAACTTTGCATTTACAGAGAATGTGGTATGTATTCTCTGTCATTTCGTTACCCAGTCTGCCGTTGGTATGTCCAGTGTGGATCTCAATTTTCTGTGGGTGTCCTTTCAGTGCCCAGTGACGTGTAGGGAGACATGTTACGATGCAGAGATGATTTCTACTAAGCTGTAGTAGTTATTCAGCTTTCTTCTTCAATGATTTTTTTTAATAGAGGTCTTTCCATGGATTCCTGGTTGTTTGATCTTAATGTTCTTTGTGTTTTTCTTTTGCTGTGTTTTTTGGACACTCCTAGGTCAGGTTCTGGGCCTACATATGAAACCAACTCATCGGTTTTTTCGTTTCCTTCGATTGCCAAATGTCCGGGCACCCACGGCAAAGTGACTCTATTGCAATCTGTCAGGCTATTTAGTTCTCGAATACATACCCAAGCCAGTCTTGATTGCATTTTGGTGTTCATTAGTGCCTTCAGTATCGCCTGGCTGTGTGCTGCAATAGAGATCCGCCTTTTATAAGCCCTATGATTGATTTCAGCTACACAATGCAATATTCCATATGTTTTTGCCTGAAAGTCCGTGGCATAATTTACTAGAGGAAGAATGATCATTATGTAGTGGCCGATACGGCAATCCATCATCCCTTCTGTGTCCATTTAGCAGTTATTCAAGAGCCTTCAGCCCAAATGATATCAGACTTAGAGACTGTGCTCCATCCTGTCTGTTGCAGATAAAAGTAACTCTGATCACCCCACAAGCCATTGGTATGTATCCCAGTGCCAGACATTCGCTGAGTTTTTGCAACAAAAATTCCAGACCCTTTTGTAGCAAAATTGGATAAACGCCATCCGATCCTGTGATTTATATAGTTCGATTGAGTTGATAGCCCACTTCACTTTTTCCACATTCACCATTTTCTTTGCTACCTGCCAGTGCTCCATAGATGGCTGTCTCGCAGTTTCCAGTTCTGCCTTATTTCAGTGTCTTAGAGTGATGAATGGGAACCGTAATTCTAGATCCCGGAAAGTGAACCCGAAAGAGTTCTCTTATAGTCTCACTTCGTGTATTTGTATAACCTCCGCCTTCTGCTTTCAGAGTATGTATTGCGTTGTGAGGTTCTTTAGATAATATCCTATAGTGAGTCTGTCAGCTTGTTCAATGTCCTCGCAGTGCCTTTTCCAGAATTCTCTTTTTAAATCCCTCAAAGCCTTGCTATAATCAGTAAGGACCTTTCTGTATTCATCCCAGACCCACGTTTTCCTAGCTTCTTTGAACTTTTCCCTGACTTCCCTTTTCATGCTTTCAGCTGTTCCACCAGGGTACATTGTTGGAGACTCCCTGATGCGAATTCCAGTCTATTGTGTTGCCTATCTTTCATTGAATCCCTTTCAGACTCTAATCTGTTTTGCTGTATAAGCTTCCCAGTAAACTCTTCTTGGATTACGTTAAGTTTCAATCACAGGTTCGTGACCCCCTACATTGAAATTGATGTGCCTGTGATCTGAGCATCACTCATCAGACACGTGCCAATCATAGACATTACCTCCTACATAGGTAGAGCTAACATTGTATCTATCACCTCCTTCCTTTTTCTATTTAGGAAAATAGGTTCACTACAGCTACATTTTATATGTCTAAATGATTTGCTATAATAAATTATAGTAGAGACTCATCCTTCGAGTTGTTGCTGCTGCCTGCTACTCCAGGTCGTGTAATGAGTATTTGTACCACAACCGATGATGAGTTGCGATCTATACCTCTGCTACTCATCACCAGATCTTCCACTTTCCGGATTGGTTGTAGATCGAGGTCATCATAAGGAAGATATACGGATACGATAATCAAATCTCTCGACATATTTCTGTCCTCCGTCCTAATTTTGAGTGCGACCAAGTCTCTGAAGCAGAAGTTCGTTAAATGCAGTACTTTAAGATTTTTCTTGACGAAAATGCAGGTTCTGGAAATCTCGGAGGTTTTACTTAAACCAATTCACAACTAATACTCCCAGATCCTTACCTTGTTCCTGTTAATCCAGTATTCCTGCACGGCGGTGGAAGTTTTCAATCGCCTCAGCAGGTGTTGCCGAAGCCCCTTTGCAATGTGAGGGATTCGCTTGGATCACCCTTATCTTCGCCATCGAGACCTTTTAGGATGTTGAAGTTAATCCTCTCATGCTTAAAGAAACCCCGGTACACTGGTTCTTACCAAGGATCTTAAACGTTAGTGGAGAACGCCATGTAACATCCTTTTCCACTTTTTCTAAACAGCAAATAGCCTCCCACACGTAGACCTGGATTTTGCTTTTCCAGAGGTGTCCTGGCTTCCTCCACTAATTCCTTTTTTTCCTGGGATCATGGCTAACACCTTTGGCCTCTTGGAATGTCCTTAGATTCAACTGCAGTTAAATCCCCCACAATGAATGTCACAGCCTCCATAAAACAGGTTTTGATGTCTTCATTGTGACAGGTCATCGAAAGAACTCCTCCACTGAAAATGGTTCACGTAAATTGTAGGGAATTACTGCTTGCACTCAGGGCATTATCTATCGCATTCACAAGCTTTTCCTGGATGAGATCCGCTTGCTCTTGATTGAAAGTTGTTACCGAATTTCTTAAATATTACCATCCGTAGTCCTGACATTACCTCGCTGTAGCTACCCTTGGGTATCTCCAAGGTCTGCGGTGGCGTTAGAGTCGTGCTTTGTTTCATTAGCGGCCTGGTTTGCACGTTCCGCCTTGGATCTTTCAGAGTTACGGTAACATGATCTCTTTGCTAATTATGTATCTTAGAAATTGTTGAAATTTGTTGCTCAAATATGCTGTAAGGATTAATGATGGGTTTATTGAGTAGATTTTGTAATGAATATTCGGAACTTGCACATGCCAATTCCCTTTCGAAATATGTGTACAAAATTTCTATTTGCCACTACTAAATATCCATACCATCTTCCTCACGTCAAGAGCGAATATATCGATTTAGCTGGGACTCACAGGTAGAAGAGAAGCAATAGGTAAGTATATGCGAAAATTTCTAAAGTGGGTACGATTTATTTCGTTGAGTGAAATGTACAGAAACTCGAATCATCATAAATAAACAACGAACTAGATGACGCAAGAAAATGCTTGTCAGTTCCCGATATATTTTCGTTGGAACTGTTGAATTATTAAACAAGTGATTCCGTCGTGCTCTTTCCCGGAGCTTAACATTACATCAAAAGAATATCCGACGAACATTTCTAAGCGGTAGTAGGATAAAACGACTAAACTTATTCATATTTTTATTTACTCGAAGAGTACATATTACGGAGCAATAACCAACTGATCGGATTTGATTTTGCACGTAGATCATTGAGGTGTGTTATTTGGGTGGGACAGATGGAGATTTTAGTTTATTTTTATTGCTTTTCTAACCACATATTAACACTAACCAATATAACACTTAACATTGCCTATTTCTTATTTATATGCATGTATTAATAATAGTGAACTAACTACATTTGGTTTCACTTTGCTCGCAATCAGTAATTCTTTTCTATTTCTTTATCTGAAGCTTTGTTTGTTGTATGTTTTAAGCTTGCTTTTCACTTTTTTTTCTTCTCTTTTATCGAATTATACTTACTACAAATAATGTGCACATACCGTATACCTATAATGGCAAAATATTTGCTTTTAAATTCCTTGAACACAATAAACTTACGATTGTAGTATATTCGCAAATTCTTGTATAGTTTGCAGAAGCGCAATTATAGCACGATCCTATGGGCTAACTTTATTTCCAGGAAGGTTTCAGCACAATTCTCTTTTGGAATCGATTACAACCTGTAAACTTTTTACGAGAAAATGAAATTCTTACATCTACCGTTTCCAATATAAACGTTAGCTTTTACAGACTGACTCGACAATGATTTTAAATCAAATACCAGCAAGCAATTTCAAATGTTGCAATTTGCCGTGTGTGTTGTTGCCTCTTGCTGCGAACGTTTAACAACTGGTACGTTATGAAAATCAATATGTTACGAACCGAATTCGTTTAATTTACTCCGATGCTTAAATTTTTTGCTTTGCCTTGGCCGTACGTAAAAAAGAATGGGAATCCAGAGAAGTTCTTTTTTTCTTTTAAATGTCTCATATATATCATAAAAGTAAGTATATTAGATTTTGTTTGGGAGTTTTTTGTCTTTCATCTATCGTTTTGTTTCATTTCTGTTTATAACATGGTTTATAATCCAGTTTTCACGGCAAAAATACTGTAACTTCTTAATTAGTGATAACATGTATTTTTGCTACAAACGACATAATAAAAAAAGAAGTTAGTAGTTTAAATTTAGATGAAGAAAAGTGATAAAAAAATGAAAATGTTATAATATATCTTATTTATAGTTGTATATTGTAACATGTTTTACCCTATAATGATTAATATTTGTAATACATACTAATTTCTCCATCAGGACGATTAAAAAAAGTTTTAAATTTAAACGTGTTCATCTTTGTGGAGTCCTTTTGCAACTTCATGTAGTACGAACGCTTCCTCAGGCTTGAAATAAAAGGATTGAACGATAAAGAAACATATGGATAATATCCTTCAGGATGCCCTCTGTAATTGCCGAAAGCTATTGGAAGATGTTAAGGCAGGAATCATTATTGTTTTCCTTATTTGTTATTTGGCGGCCTGTAATTTTCATTTTGGGTTTCTTGTGCCTACTTGGACAACAGCTACATGAGTAGCCTCTGCTGTGATATCTTGGCCATACATCAACACCTTATGAATAGTTGCTAGCATGTGGTATCATTTCTATTTTTGCGATTTTTCATTTTTTCAATTTTTCAATTTTACGCACTGCATTGTTAGTATACAGGGTAATATCAGATAACAAGGATTAGGAGAAAGGGACTCCAATAAGAGCAGATTAGAGCTGGTATGCAGACGGCCCCAAACGGCGTGCGTTGGAACTGGAATATATATACAAAGAAACCTAAAAGGTCCTTTCGGTAAGCTTCAGCAAAAACATAGCAGCGGGCTGAGGTCGCTGCAATTCATTATTGTGTCAGAGAAATAGAAAGATGAATCATTAGCTTGAGTTCCCAGCTACTCGGGCGTGAGGGGAAATGAGGAGGCGGAGGCCAGGCGAGGCTCGACAAGGTCATTCATTGGAACTGGAAACGACATTACTAAATTACAATATTAAAAGTCCAATCAATTAATGGATACATGATACACAGAGTGATGGCAAGAGTCACTTCGCCAGAAATATGCAAAAGAGTCTCTAAAGTAACCTAAAGAGGCCTGAATTTACTTTCTAATCTCCCTTTTTTACTAAGTAAAGATAGGAAGACAAAATGAAGGTAGGTCTGCTGACTGAACACTCTAGTCTAAATAGGCATATGTACAATATAGGCCTGATAGATGATGCCACTTGTAGATCTACCATGAGAAGGAAAACACATTAATTTAGGTGCTGTGCCAATACGACGGCCTGGCGAGGACAAGATTTGTAGTAATGTAGTTGGAGAACCCCCAGCTAACAACTACACAAAGAAGCCGCTCTCAAAGATTGTAAGCCTGATTAATAGAGCAAAATTAGAGAGCGTCTTCTACAAAAAAAAAGGATGACAATAGATATGAAGTGGTCGCGGTGAAAGACATTGATTGAAACAGGTCTGTGTGCCACCCCAACCCTAATCTAATCTAGTATACAAGGTGCAGCAATAGTATGGCCGCCTTTTTATCCTGGGCTGTGCTCTAGATAGCAATTTGATATTTTGATGATGTAATATTAATATGTTAATTATACTTAGCTTTAGAAAAATCAAAAATAACAAATCATACTCCATTCTTCCCCAGATTATGAAAGCAACTTGCTTGGTTTCGAGTTTCTTTAATCTGAAATTGAGAATTCATTTATCCAAAAAAAGTAATGCTATGTCCAAACGCTTTCAAAGTCAACAATAAAATTTGTTGAGTGGATTAATTAAGATTAGATGAAGATGTCGGCAAATTGTTTTTATTGACACAGTAGTCTTTATCATTTTCACTATGATTTTTCCCCAATATTTTAAATGGAGCACTCTACCTGTATATTACACTATAAATGGCGCAGAATTACACTTTGTCCTTATAAAGTCTACAATACACAACCTACTTTCAAATCAGAAAACACACCATTCAATATATTATACGATAACGAACAAGATAAAAGCAAATTACAAAAGACCAGAGTATATAAAATAAAATGCGACCATTGTAAACCGTAATGCTGTACAAATAGGAGAGACTAGCAGGAAATTAGAAATACGTA
Source organism: Protaetia brevitarsis (assembly GCA_004143645.1). Lineage (NCBI taxonomy): Eukaryota > Metazoa > Arthropoda > Insecta > Coleoptera > Scarabaeidae > Protaetia > Protaetia brevitarsis. Next base: position 2,398,666 of record RXPK01000309.1, read on the forward strand.
TCTGGAACATATATAAAACAAACTAAATCAAATTTTTATCAACGTTTACTACGAGCAGAACATAGAAGCACTTGTGAAGACAACATTAGAGTATTACATACGACAAAAGTTATGAAATAAAATTCTTAGACATCGACGAAATAGAAAAGCATAAGTAAATCCAAATATAACACTACTAAAGAAACAAATGGAGTACAGCTAAGAACCTTTATTCAGTTTCCTTAATTAGTAGGTAACATTTGAGTTGTACATAGTACTTAGTTCATAACTACTTCATTCACAAAATAATTTTAAGCGATTTATTCTCGGTTTTAAGATATAAGATCGGTGTTAGAATCGTGTTTAAACAACAACGTCCACACTATAGCTTGAAACAGGTAGTATTTATTCAACCACAAATTGTTATTTAATTAAAAAACTCTTAGAACTAATTTCTGTATAATTTAAAACAAAACTATAAGGATTTTTTAAATGAAAACTAATATGTATATATTTTAAACCAAAACATATGATTTTATTTATCTAGAATTTAATACATAACATGATTTTGTAGAGATCTAATGATGACGGCCAGCCTAAACATGTAATTTGATAATAGTATAATATATATAGCCCATATTAAAAACGTGTGTAACACTCGGCTGATATTATCATACATATGTTTCAACTTAGCAAGGATCTTCAGTGCTACTGGTCAACCTAATGTATTATGCGAAAAAAAAAATCGTATATATACTTAATAGGTGGAAGAATAATTGAATGCGAGTTTAAGATGGAAATCTAATGTGAAGATATTTGCAAACTTGCCGATCTGAAACTACAATATATATCTATAAAGGATAATAATAATTGTAGGACGACTTTAAAGTCACTATAAATGCGTTAATTAACTATCGCTAATTAGTAATTAGGTCAGATTAAAAAGGTGTGTAACGCTCGGTTGATATTAGCATACATGTTTCATCTTACCCAGAATCTTCAGTGCTGCTAGTCAACCTGATGTATTATACGGAGAAATTGGTATATATACTTAATAAGTGGAAGAATAATTAAATGAAAATTTAAGATGGAAATCTCATTCTTAATGTGAAGATATTTGCTAAACAGGAATAAAATATGTGGATAAAACGGGTAGGAACTTGTTTTTACTTTCCACTAAATGATATGCCAAAAATACAAATTGCTATCTAGAATACAACTTCTAAAAGAAGTTCTGACACTTCCAACAACGTCTTTCTGAAATACTGACATTGGCATTATTTTTTTAAATAGAGTTATCCTGAGGTCGATCTCTAGAAGATTCTGATCTTTATGCTCCTTTTTCACAGAAACTAATATTTTACGATTCTTGTTGTCTTTTATTCTAACGAGTTAAAAGGAGAGGGTTCCGGAAGGGTGTTTTCTTAGTTTGGACCTAATTATGTTCTGACAAAACGAAAATTGCGAAAAGAAGCCTACAGATTTTTATACAGATATTTTTTTTAATTTCCACATACACTTCCGTGGTCGTTGTCTATACGTGCTTGGTTTCCAGATTTCACAGCACGGTCTGGAAATGTCAGTTTTAGATCGACAGCTAGAAAATGGGAGCCCTGAAGATGTCCCATGCGAGTGAAGACGAGACGGTCAGCCAAAAGCAGTTTCAGGACGCGTTTTTTGCTTAAAACCAAGCAGTGCATTATTTTTTTTTCCGCTTCAAGATTTCTTTCCAAATCTTTTTCAAAGTATCAGTTATGTTCATTTAGTTATTTTTGAGAAAAAGAACATGAGTATTAATTGGTACAACTTTTCAAGACGAGTGGTTTTCAGTTCGTAGGTATTTGAATTGTGCGGAATATATTCACCCTTAGACATGATATCTGATATGGTAAAGCAATCATGGGCATTAGTGAGTAGAGATTTTCTTGGGATTTTCCGAATTAGGTGATTACCTTTGTTAGTTGCAATTGATATTTCAATTATTATTGTCAAAAATTAATTGAAAAGAGGCTTACCACTCTCGAAAAAAAAAAAAACAAATACGGAGGGCTTGAAATATTCAATAAGGGGGAAGTAGTAGTTTAATAGAAAGATAAAAGGAAAGTACATGTTCAGATCTGCGAACTGTCCGAAGCACTTTGACCTTTTAATATTTTGCGTTTAATAATAATATAATCCATTTGTAAGACTTATAAATAACAATACGTTATCCTAGTGCTGATGCGCCATTTTTCCAATCAAACACACTTTCCTCAAAAAAAGGGCAGCTGAAATTAAGAGGATTATTACTAATCTTAGGTGCTCTCTTAGCACCTATTAACACCCTTATTATTTACAATAATACAAAATTTATCGTGTGTTTTATAGTTATAGGTATAAACTCAAACAGTTATATAATTAATGTAATAATTACCTCACAAATGAATAATTATTTGCGAAAGGGATGCACTTTGATGATATATTAAATTGATCATAGACACAGATTAATTCTATTTTGGAACTAGCTAGATTAGCTATTTATGCCTACTTGATAAGATCACACATCTCCTCAGATTTAATACTTTGCCAAAAGATTTTTTGCGCACATGAATCCCTGTGCGCCTTTTCAAAATTGCACCATATTCGCCAGCCCCTTAAATTTAGAGTTAATGAATATTGTAAAGTGGAAACAGAAACGGTTTACTTTTAATTAGAAGTTTTGGGACAATGTAAATCACGACCGAAAGTAAACATTTGGCGATGTATAAATTGGGGAGTAAAAACTGACTACTAACTTCATTATAAGTTGGAATTCCGATTTAAAGTGTTGATTAAGAAAGAGTGGTATAGCTAGGAAAGGGTTAGGGGGGACATCTGTTTCCGGCCGCAACATCCAGGGAGCGCCAAATTGATAGACATTTTAGAATTAAATAATTTTCCATTGTATTTTGGGCAAACAGGAGGGGTCGCCAAATCTTCAAATGTCCCCGGGTACTGAAAACTTTAGCTACGCCACTGTTAAGAGATTTGATATATATCCGCGTAGTATGAATTTTTGTGTGCCCTCTCTTGTTATCCATTTTTATTCTCTGATCGTATCGAAGTGTAAATGCGATATGCAGGTCAGCTAAATGCATATGCGTACATTTCTCGGATATCCAATAAAGGGATTTACTGAAATTTCATACCTCCTAGTAATATGACGTGTGAATATAGATAGGTATACAGCATTGCTATTATTGCTACTATTGAGCTGGAGAGAAATAAAGAGTAGTATAATAAGGACGGCAGAGGAAATGACGGGCTTAAAAGTAATAAAAAGGAAAAACAAAGACTGGTACGACGAAGAATGCGAAGAAGTTAGAAAACAAAAAAATCTAGCGAGAATAAGGTGGATGACAGAGAAAGACGAGCAAAGCAAAAGTGACTACAAAATACAAAGGGACAAAGCAAACGCAATATATAAGAAGAAAAAGAACGGATGGCTAAATGAAAGGCTAGAAGAAATAAATCAAGATGGTAACAGGAACAACCTAAGACAATTTTATAAAAAGATAAAATGTCAAAATAGTACAACACGAAATAAAACAAGAGGTATGAAAAATAAGACTGATTGGCAGCATATGGAAGGAATATTACCAAAAAATGCTTTATGAAAAATGTAATATTAATATAGAAAGGCAAGAAGTACTAACAGAAGAAGAAGAAAGTGAAGTTCAGTGTCCCACAGAAATAGAGATATGGGAAGAAATAAGAAAACTTCGAAATGGTAAAGCTCCGGGAGAGGATAGAATAGAGGCAGAATTACTGAAATATGGAGGACAACAACAAACTAAGCATATCTGTCAATTAATTCAAGAGGTATGGCACCAAAATAAAATTCCAAATGAGTGGAACACAGGTATAATAACACCCATATATAAAAAAGGAGACAAAGAGAAATGCGAAAACTATAGAGCTATATAACTCTACTAAATATAGCATATAAAATATTGGCAAATCTAATAAATAAAAGACTGAAATTATATGCAGAAAATGTGTTGGGAGATTACCAAAATGGTTTCAGACCAGGGCGGTCGACTATTAATGCAATACACGTATTAGATCAAATAATCGAAAAAGCACGGGAATACAACAGGGAAACCCACATAATCTAATCTCTCTCATAGATTTTAAAAGCGCGTTTGACACTATAAAACGAGATAAAATAATGGAAGAACTAGAAAGCTTAAAAGTACCAAAGAAGCTAAAAAAGTTAATAGGCATAGTGTTAAAAGCGACTAACATCAAAGTCAAATTCCAAGGAACTATAACAGATAAGACGGACACAAATAAAGGTGTGAAACAAGGGGACCCAATCTCTCCAACGCTATTTAATTTGACGCTTGAAGGATCAATGAGAAAGGCGAAACTACATGACAAAAATATCATAGAGAATCCAGTGCAAGTAGTAGCATACGCCGACGATGTGGCAATAATAGCGACCAGTCTAAAAGATCTAGTGCAAGCAGTTGACCGACTAGAAAAAACAGCAAGGGACTACGGATTGGTGATTAACGAGGAAAAGACAAAATAAATGAAAATAGGAAAGGAAGAGGAAATAAATTACTTAAAAACGCATCAACATACATTTGAAGCAGTTAAGACGTTTAACTATTTAGGGGTAACAATAGGGCAAGAAGCGAGAGATAGAATAAGAGAAAGAATTCAGAAAGATATCAACATATGGAAGGAATAAGCACTACTGAAAAGCAAAGGTATAAATAAACAGAACAAAATAAAGATATACAAGACCTAATAAGACCAGTCATCACATACGCCATGGAAACGACAGTGATAAATAAGAGAGAAGAGGAAGAACTAAAAGTAGCAGAAAGAAAAATAATGAGAGCGATACTGGGGCCAGATAAGACAAGGGAAGGTGAGAAAAGACTAAAGAAAAATAAAGAAATAGAACATGAATTGAATCGATTTTAACTTTGATAAATCGAAATCTATATCAATCATTCATATTCTTATTTTACCATTGTCCTCATTACACGTATTTTAAGCATCGACTTGTCTTATAAACGTATCATTTTTTCACAATCTATTCTGGCGAACTTTTTCATCACGAACTGTGTGATTAGTCATTAATTCATTAATCTGAAGACATCCTATATTTTGCAAAATCCAATTATGTTAAAGCATCATCTCTGTTTAATATTTATTAAACAAACTTTCTAGTTAAATTTACAGTGATTTTTCTTGGACATTACTTTTTCAAATTAATGAATAATCTTACCCGGAGCCGACAACCTAATTTATTATTCCAAAAATGAAACGTGCCCGCATAGATACTGTTTCATCGAGGGGACCGCACATCCCGATTACGGACGGTGATAAACTTTTATTAGCTTCTCTCGACTGCTAACGCCATCCTTATTGTTTACCTTTCACCGTTGACTGAGAGATATCCTTACCCCAAAAGCAAATATTGTGCCTGACAAGAGGTATCACACTTAACGGTGTAATTCAGAGCTTGAGTGTAATTAATATGGAATTTAGTTTAAGTAATCGAGACTATGCAAAGGTTACATAGTTCGCTTTCCGCAATTAGAGGCTGTGCATTTGAAACCGAACGGATTTATCCAAATTAAATCTTTGCATTGCTCGATTTAGTCAACTGCAACTGGATGGTTTTGAATAATTTCCAATGTGTGGAGCTAATATTAATAATTTTGAACTGAAATAAATATTTCCAACTCACAGCTAGCAAACGACCTTCGTCATTGTTTATGTATTTTTAAGTGTACTCAGACTGACAGGTTACATAATCAGCTAATCTTAATCAGAAATTTTGTACTGACAAATAACTTGGATCACTTATGTAGAATTATGGTGTACAAGAGTAGGCACTTTAGGGAGCTTTCCTGTATTTCTTCTATTAAATGAAAACAACAAAAACAATTTATTGATGCTAAAGGTCTGATTTTGGTGGTGTGTCTGGCGACTGCAGCCAAATTTTCGTATATAAAATACATAAAAGCAGTCAGGCGATTGCAATAGCAGTCGCCAGAAGCACCATCGAAATCAGACCTTGAAGGCAATTTAGGGTTCTTATGATTAAAACAAATATCTAGTCTCCAGAAGGATTGTATATATGTATATTTACAATGCATCACAAGATGGAGATAATATTTCGTCCTTTTTATTTTCTTTACATTATCTGGAATTTAATGACTTTCGCTTACTGTTTCTTTCTTTGATGTTTGTATCTATTTTTGACATAGATGCTTTCATTATTTCTTATATATATTTTTTGCTTAGTGTTTTCTAGCTAAAGGGTTTGCCAATTTCTCTGAACATTTTTTTCTTTTAATCTTTATTGTCAATTGAATTGCTCTGCTTCCACTTCATCTTTTAACGTTGCGCTTGTTAATATCTCTGATTTCTGACTTCGACGTTTACTGGTTTGATTACAATGTGTATATGATCGTATATCTTCTGATTTTCCAGGTGCTTTATCTTATTTCGATTGAGTGGTCTAGTTAATATCATAAGAAACTGGCATGTTTTCACCATTGTTTTCCCTGTCTCATGTCGTTGAAAGTAAAAAAAATTAAGGTACAATTTGTTCTACATATTCAAGATTCACAGAAAATTCTGTGGAAACATTAAAATCAATTTTAAAGACTTCGATCTCTTCAGCTATCTCATCTAATTCCATGAACGTATCAGCAGCTTCAAAGAGCAAAGTCTTCACAAAACGAACGGGGTTGTAAGGTCAGATTGCTGTAGCTTCCAACGCCCGTACTGCTTTGTCGAGATTGGATACTTTATAATATGACGTTTTATATAATTGAGTAATAGTTTTACCAGGTTTGACAACTAACCAATTGTCATATGCTTGGCTGTGTGCAGTCTTTTAGAGTGCTAAAATATCCTTTATCTAATGGCCGCAATTTATGGCTAGCATGCGAAGGCAATGATAAAAGATGATGGAATTTTCACAGTAGTATTTGATAACACTAAAGCTTCAGTGCGATGAATGATTATCTAATACTAATAAAACAGGAACATCTTCGGAAGCTTTTTTTGAAATGCTTCAATTGCTCATGCAGCACACTGCAGCAACAAGTTGACCTCTTTCGCCATAAGCAACTTTCCCAATGTATTTTTTCCTTTTTTTTTGTAAACACCTTGGGCAGCTTATTGGCCACTGTATCTATGCCTGTCTTATCCAAGTTGTCTATTAGAATTACTTTCGAAACCCCGCAAGTTTTTAACAAGGAAATCAATTTGGGATCTGTGTCATTCTGCCAAGTGATCATCTCTCTGGTTTAAAATTAGTTGGTGAAATTTTACGTCAAATATGATACAGGTATGACGAAGATCGCTTGCTGGCATGAAGTACTTATATTAGAAAATACACAAGATTTATAATTACAGCAAAAACCCATCTCAATTACTAAAGATAGGTTATATCATTGTTATCAGTTGGAAATTTTTCGAAACCATAACTTAGGAATATAACTTAATATTTTATTTATTCTACACAGCTGAACAAGTACCACGGCCTACTACCAAAAATTTAATAGATAGTACGTAGTTAATGTATAACTCCTATGACTAGAATATTTTAAATCTCTTTTAAATTTCAGTCGCCATAGCCAACTCGATTCCATTTATAGGATTCGGCTTTTTAGATAATTTCTTCATGTTAATTTTCGTAAGTACCATGCTTTTCCACCATATAAGATGTAAATGTTTAAAATTAAAATAAAATAAAGATTCAGTATTATTATTTTCAATGTTTGTGGATACAAATATCTGTTTGAATTGCTATTTTCCAGGAAACATTGTAAAACGTAATAAAATTCGCAAAGACCGCCATATAAATACAGACGGCTGTCATAAAAGAAATTTTATATCTTCGTAAGTTTAGAACCGACCTTTTTGGTATATTTGACATGTTAATAATTTAGGCCGAAGGAAATTGGAAAGTTTGTAACTAGAAAACCAACTTCATACAGATCATGATATGCGATAAACTTTGGAATAAAATGTGATCTTTTAAATAGATCTTGACAATACTTACAAGCTTATTCCAAAAGTAACTTTGTTTTGTTTCAAATAGAAGCTAATATGTTTCCATTCGGAATCGCTTACGGGAAAAATGAGCGGTATATTTATATATTTGAAACGCTTTTTTTATTTTCACGAAATTCAATTACTTAACGTGATAGGGAAAAATAATAATTCTAACATACTAACATTTCAAGAAGTTTGTGTGACCGCTCGTCACTATCAGCTTATAAATAAACACTTCCATTGTTATAAAACTTTCCATGTGGAATCATGAAGCTAAAAGCTTTGCGATCAATATCTCCGTAAGAATTTCTAATACGTCCTTTCACATTTTCTGGTGCAGAAAATAATGGCGTTGCATTTTTCCATAATAGAATTCAATAAAAATAAATAGGAGGGTGTTAAATCGAATCATAGGAGAAGGTTAAACCACTGGAAAGCTTGCCTATCCGGAAGTGAATATAGTTTTGTTCCTGTTAGAACCGTGTCTTTATTATTGAGAGACAAAACGGTTTTGGAATATATTGAGAAAAAATGGCAACCCTAGTTTTGAATTTGCCTCTTTCTTTGAACGAACTTATGTCCGAGATGATTTATAAGTTGGTCATCTCGTGGAGGAAATCATTTAAAATTAAAAATAAGCATACGGGTCTGATTTTTTATTTGTAAAAGTAGAACGAATTTGTAATTATTAAAATATAACATTAATAATAAAAAAATAACTACAAATCAATTGACAGAAAACAAATTATTATGTAAGAGAATACTGTTTATAATACGAACCATTAAAGTGTAAAACCCTTCCTATCTTTACACCACCTTTCGCGGAATTTCGCAAAATCTAATTATTATTTGATTAAGTAATTGTTGGCGTGTGTTTATTGATATATTGTAAATAAAGTGCTCAAATACTTCAAACCTGAAAGAAAAAAAAACCAGGAATTTAACTGAGGTGATCTTGTGGCCTAAAGCAGTAAACTTTTACAACCAGTGCGCCGTTTACACATTATCATGTATTATCCTAAATGTATGTACAGTGCCTTCCAGATTTAATGTCTTCCCTTTGCAACGACCAAATGTCGATGCTGTTTTCCGTCAAGTACTTCGGCTCGGCTTGAATTCGCCGATAGAAAAAGAGCATACTATTATCATTGTTGAGCAGAGTGTAATTATATTTTCTTAACGTATTTAAAGAACAAAGGAATTTTACCAGTGGAACATGTTGGCTGCTATCGCAAGTTTACTAAACCCTAGGTGTTTCTATTCCTTTAAAAATTGTATTTGGCTTGGTATTGTCCATTCTTTTCTGTTTTTATTCTACACATTTCTCACTACTTACAATGTATATATGTTGCTAATACTATTATATCGATACGGGTAAGGGATAGTCTGTGAATCGTTTTTACTAAATTACTAATCAATATAATTCAATACAACTTAAATAGTAGAATGGCAAATAAAAACATTAACTACTTAAAATGTATAGAACTGTTAATAATTAATACCATCGTATTATAAACTATTACAATGTTTAACAGGTTAACCTCCAGAACTGAAAAAAAAGGATAAAAGAGAAACAACGATAAAGTAAATAATAATAAGAATGGATAAGGGAAGAAATCGGATTAGTAACCTATGAACAAGTTCTTAAAAAGAAAAATATAATTTTGTTTCATACAATAACTTATTATCAATTACAAGTATGAAGTAATTTAAGATTTGGTTTATATACATAAAACACGAACTAGAGAAAAAGCCGGAGCTGAAGTCAATATTTTAACAGGTAATAAATCTTTAATGACACGAGTGCTCTAATACCTGCCTATTTATATCAACGAAAACTTCTAACCACAGTTGAGGTTTCTCATTATGAAATAAACGACTTCTGACCGCAATTCAGGTACACCGATCCAATGCACGTTACTTTTATTAATAATAGATGTAATAAAAGCACACCACAACCGATTTTATAGGGCATACATATCTATGAATCGTAAACTAAATCGAAGGCAAATATGTATAATAATGTATGTAATATTCATGTCTGCCACCTGCTAATCCGAAAATAGCCGAAGCGTGTCGTAGGAAGTATACCTACATGGTCGTAAGGGGAAGACATTAGAAAAGAACCACACTGTACATTCAAAGAAAGAACAGCCCTCCGTTGTGAGTGAGAAAGAACACAGTGTAGTAATGGTAGAGGGCATAGCGCGTCTTCTTTTTTCTCACTCAAACTGCACGGGTTGTTGTTTCTTTGGGTATACTAGGAAATTTTCAGCTACGATCCTATCCGATTTCGGGTATCCGAAACCGAGTTCTGGTGAAGCTAGATTTCGGGTACCCGACTTCTGGTCTTAAGATCGGATGCACGATTCTGTTTTCAAAATAGCATAGGCGGTATTTTGATGTGTGTGCTTACACACATATATGTTGCTGCGCGTCTCTTTACTGAACTTTTACAACCCTCCTGCAGTTTTACCTTCTTAACTGTTAATTATTTAAATCTAAAATGCCTTGTTTTAATTGTAATAATACAACGGAGAAGGAAAATAAATGTTTACAAAACCTCCAGGATCAATAAGTGAATTTTATTTAATAAATACCATGCTAAATAACATCATGCTTTAGTTATTTATAATGTGTTCTAACTGTCTTCCAAATTTGTTATTAAAAAAATTTCTTAAAAAAAACGTACTGGACCTTTCATCTGACCATAAATTATAATGGAAAGATAGCTTTTGTTTTTTTCTTGTATTCGAATTAAAAGCATTAATATATTTGAAGCGCAAAAATAATATTAACCCTGACCGTAACCGTAATTCAAAATATATGAAAACCGCTCATGACCGTGACCGGAATTCCACATTAAATACGGTCAGGATATCTCTTATGACCGTATTTGAATTACGGTCAGATTTTCGGCGACCGTTTACTGACCGTATTCAAACCATATTTTAACTGCCTCCCTATGTTGCGATACGGGAAACGCTGTCCCGGAACATATTGCAGTCGGATAGGACTACTCGACTCGCTCGAATTAGCAGGCATAATTGCAATATATTCCTCAAAGGTTGAAACCGGTGACCGTTATTGAGACCGTATTTATATACGGTCAATAAACGGTCAACGAAAGTGTGACCGTAATTCAAATACGGTCAGGGAATATTCGGTTAGAATTAGGATAAACTGATAAATATGGTCAGATTTAGGGTACCTTTAGAATTAGGGTACTCGAATAAAAACCGAAATAATGACCACTTACATTACGGTTTTTAAAACAGTTTCGACTCCGTGCTAAATAATAAACACTAGTCCTTCTTTATTTCATAAATCTATTAGACTAGATGTTTCGGCTGTTGTGTCACATTCAGGTCTAATACGTCACAGGAGAAAACAAAGTAATACTTGCCACAATTTTAAAAACTTGTAATAAATTAATGGTAAAACTAATAGAAACGAATAAGAATGCGAAAATGCGATCAATAAATACAGAAGAAAGCTTTTATCTTGCAATATTTGCTTTACAAAGTTCATCTGATACCACCCTACCCCAAAAAGATCTAACCTCCGATAACATACTGGTTGTAAAACGCACGTATGCAGATATAAATAACGCTGTTTTTTTATATGTATATCTAACTGCAATTTCAATAATGAAATTAGATTCAACAAACATCAATATATTATATTGTATTATATTTTTAACCGTTTTCGTTGACCTGATTAAATTAAGCGTTATATTTGTAGGGATAAGTTCCACAATTTGGCAAAAATAATCGCGAATAACGAAATTATAAAACTTATAAATTCTCGTAGGTACCCGAAAACGGTTCTATATAGAACTGAATAGCGTGGAAAACTCGATTTCGTATGATACTCGATGTCGGGTAAAGCTTAATTTTAGGTAATACCCGACCCCACGTGAAGCTCGACTTCGAGTAATACCCGATTTCGGGTAAAGTTTCATTTAATTTTTGATTATTTATATGGATATTTGGTAATATATTTCATTTCACGTATAATATAGAGCTAGCGATGCTGCTTGGAGCAACCTTAGTTCTTATTGGTGGGTGACAGATTTTGTACAAAATTACTATCGCGACAGCTTGTAGATAAAGTCGTTCAAAAAAAGAGGTACATTCAAAATAATGTTTGGTCTATTAGTGTATGGGCATATCTTTTATCCATGGTTGATTTAAAGATGGATTCTTAATTTCAATGATTTCATTTTAATATTTTGCATTACACCACGAACACAATAAATTATGTACACTTCTCACAGGAAAAATCGGGACACCAGCAATTCAGAATTTTAAAATTTCATTGTAAATGCAACTTTCGGAAGACGTATTCACTTATCATAGCCATAAATCACTTTTTTGTGTGTATTATTGCAATCAAAGGTAACGACTAGAAATTTAAACAGAAAAATAAATATATAGAGAGAAAAAGGTTTATGTATAGAATAAACAAATTAATATTGTATTACTATAAAGTTTCCTTCTATCTCTAAAAAAATACCAAAACCAGGTTTAAGATTATTTATAAAATTCTTAAATAAAGCAATTAAGTTCGCAAAGAAATTATTTATTTTATGAACCCTCCGTTTATTGTATTTTCAGGAAATATATTTTAGCTATCGCCTGTGTAATCTGACGTCGTTGATCTATTTTCTTGAGATATGGCCAACACTGGGTCTCTTTACAGAAGGACAGGTTTATTAACAATTATTTAAAATATTATTGGATTTATAATACATAACAAACATTGTAAGAAAGCATATTGTTCGTCAATCTCAGTTAGTGCTAAAATATTTATTTTTGAATTTGATACATTTAATATTTTTTCGTTGCTACTACATGAAGCTGTGTTACAGACTAAAAGTGTTAGCTATATTTCAATAAAATAGAACGACATTGGATTACACAGGCGATAGTTAAGATATATTTCATGAAAATACAATAAACGAAGGGTTAATAAAATAAATAATTTCTTTGCGAAATTAATTGTTGTAAAAATTTTATAAATAATCTTAAACTGTTTTTGGTAATTTTTTTAAAACAGAAAAATATTTTGTAGTAATACAATATTTAAGAATACTAAACAACAACAATAATGAATGAAAATTACATTGTTCAAAAAACTCAGGAGGCTGATTGACATAGTGTCTATTGCTAAAGCAATACTCGCGAGCATAAATCAAACTAACTAACTAATATCGTAGTAATAGGTAATATAATTTTAAAATCCCATCGCCATATGTTTTCTTAAAAAAAGAATTATCTCCACATAACATCACACAAGTTAAATACATATATGTGTATTTCTAAATGGTGCCGTTTACTCAAGAGGCCTTTTATTTGTTATGTATTTTTTTTTTGCATTAATATTTCCGTATTCGGTATTTCTTAGGAAACACCGCCACCGAAATTCCAATGTGTTTATTTAATGTATAAACCTTTTTCTCTCTATATATTTATATTTCTGTTTAAATTTTTAGTCTTTACCTTTGATCGTAATAATACACACAAAAAAGTGATTTATGACTTGAATAAGTGCATATATCCTCTGAAAGGTGCATTTACACCTAAGAAATTTTAAAATTCACGATTGCTGGTGTCCCGATTTTTCCTGTGAGAAGTGTACATCAACAAAACGTTGCAAAACGAGATTAAGATATTCACATAACAACTGTGAGCCTATGTTTCAGATAAAAATTACTTTTTCTTTTGGCAACTAAGATTTTGTAAGAAAAAATATCGGTTTTCATTTGAAAAAGAAAACAAAATCGATACGAAATAAAGTTGGCAATTCAGGCTTGTTTGGAACATGTTAGCAATGGTTAATATTAATCGAGAGTTAGTCAGTAAGGCTTGTGTAGCGTGTTTGTTTATTTCCATCATTAACAAAATTATTATTTTATATTAATTTTCATTGGACGAGTGGTAAATGATGATGAAAATTAATGTTATCTGTATTTGCTTGTTATTCATACGATGTTTGTGTTCTAGGGTGACTACATAGACATCTATCTAGGATCTTATTTTGTTTTAACGACTATGGCAGCCGCAGCTATAGGTAACACGTTTTCGGATATTCTAGGCATAGGTACCGCCTTTTACGTAGAACGGCTTGCTAACAAAGTCGGTTACACGCCGCCAAAGTTATCGCCCATGCAAATGGATCTCCCTGTCTCTAGGAATTTCGCCAATCTAGGACGAGTACTTGGCGTTACTTTGGGATGCATACTGGGTATGGTACCTTTGCTTTTCTTTAGACGTTCGGAGAAAGACGAAACGAGCGAAGAGAAAAACAAAACGAAGTAATACTTTTCAGACCGCCTAGATCCAATTTTTCGAATGTACAGTTACTATCTAGTTTGATGATAACTGTTCATCTTTCTGGTTGTGATAATTCTGCTAATATTTCCAATTTAAACGAGATCACGTAGTACGTAAAATGTATAAGGAGGATGTTTCAATTGTACCGTTTTCAAAATTTTTGCGAACATGCAATGAAGAAAAAAGAGAAGAAATTAACTGACAGCTAGAGGGACCAATTTAGAACGATTAAACTGTCCGAAATATTAGAGTAAGCAGTAAACCAGCGAAATATATACCGTCCTTGTAAATCAATCGTGAACCGTTAAAAACCATTTAGAAAGAAGTATTTAAATTTAATGATACATATTCGTTTTTTTTTTTCTATATAGCACTGTTATAAACTAAAAGTTCAAACAAATTTTGAAACACGTACAATTATACTGCTTTAGGTGATCGTTCTCTGTTTCTACCTATAGTGTTGTGCTATCGCGTGATTTCTTTTTGCCGTCTTGTTAAATTGGATAATAACTAGTATTGTATATAGGTAAATACTTATATGTTATATATCGCACATTGTTATAAGATTATTTATTTCAAATCATTTTATTTATAAAACTGAAGTGTAATATACGTATTTTATTGAAAGGTTGTGTTCAAAATCGAAAACAAAACGCCACATAATATTATCTACTTATACAAAACTGTTATTTAGTTTCCTCTTAGTCTAAGTACAAATGTAATATGACCAACTGAGACTAATAAAACTGCATACTACAACTTGGCTCAGCTTATTAATGATTTTTTATTAATGTAAAACCATACTCCTATTTCATCACAAACAGACTTTCTCTATTTTTGCATTTTAAACCACACTATAAAAGCTTTAATTTTAAATGACCTTTAATTTGAGCTAGCAACACTAGCTTTATTGATGAGTGATTTCTTAATTAACACAACGTAAAAAACAAACAAACTAAAAACATGATTAACGTATGTACATAAACTATAAATTAATAAAAAAAGATATATGGAAGTATTTGAACAATTCTTTGTTAAGTAGCATGTATACCTGCTACCATTTATATGTATGCGCTCAGAAAAAAAAATCAATAAAAAATAGACTTATTTACGGAGCTTCTAATCGAAAATAAATTACAAATCTTGAATTTAAAAATTCGCAGGCAGAAGCTGTATATTTTCCAATAAGCTGCGTACTAAAACCTATATAACTTACGATAATTCTTTCTCCTTAGGACATAACAAGAAGCCTACGTTGGTAAAGATGTCAAAACTTCAATAAAATCGGAGCAATACTTTTTGAGAGAAAAAAGGACAAATATACATGGCGTTTTCCTTTAAAGATAAACTGTACATCCAGCCGTATCCCCTTGAATCAACAAGTCACAAGTGGTGGTCGTTTCACACAGGTTTTACTGTATATTAAGTATTAATATTTAACTACATAGTTTTGCATTCGGAAAGTACAATTATTTAAGGGGATGTTTAATTTACTAGTTGTGTTATTAAAAAAAATGTTCATTTTTATAAAAGTATTGTTGAAATTGATGATAATTTTATTGAAATAATACCGTAAGGCGCTCTCTGTTGGAAGATGGTTTAAATACAACAGATTGGACGAAAAGGAACCTAACTTTTACTATTAGAATTCTATTTTTTTTTAGCGGCAAAATAATTTCTTGATGACAATACATTTTCATAAATTGAAACGAAAAATATATATATACAAATAAAACTCTTTGTTAATTAATTATATTAAGATCATGTTTTATTAACGAAATACAGTATTGTTGGAAGAACAATATGAAACATTACAAAATTTAGTGGATTTAAAATTTAAGTCTTTATAGTCTTAAACAATTCAAAAGGTGTCTCATCGACAAGTAGGTAATATCTTATCGTATCAGTCCATTCTTTATGCCAAGATCTTTCCAATTGATCCTGTATTCTTGTGCGGGTTGCTTTTTGTACATGATCTTCTTGTTTAATTATCTTTGATGCAAGAACAGTGGAATCCAAATTACTGAAGTATACATAATCCTTAAAATTTGGCATCAAATTGAAATTTTTTGTAAGTTCCGATGTGCTGGCCAACCAATTCATAGCAGGGCTTGCCCACCAATCCCAAGAAATTCTTCTTTATTGTCATCTAGTTCATCATATTCCATGTATGATTTATTTTTGGATATTTCAGTCGGAACAGGTTTAATTGATGCTAATATGAGACTTGTTGTTAATACATCAGCTGCATCTATTTGTTTCCTTGTGCAAGGTATCTCTTCACGTAACTCACATTCAGATTGAGTTAAATTTTCCACATTAAAGTTTGTAATAGTTTCTTCTTTGTGTTGGCATAAGTTTTGACTAATATATGTTGATTGATTTGCATCAATTTTATTCATTACTGGTTGGAGACAATTGCCTGGTATTTGGGAAACAATATACATCGAACTTATAACTGTTAATATGCCTGCTGTATAAGTGGCTAACAATACAATTACTAGAGATGCTATGTATTGGGATAAGTGATATGCATCAACTATTGCAAGAATACTATTTAATTCTGTGTAAGTAAACCAGCCTCGATTGATCCCTTCCCTCTTTGCAAGAATTCTTTCTAAATCATTTAATTTTTTCCAAAATGTGGTCTCGTTAACAAAGATTTCCCAATTCTATAACAGCCATAATTAAATACTTACATAATTACATAATTATTATAATCATACAATTGCATTCAGAAATTCTTTTTCAAGTTGTATCAATTCTTTTATTGATAATCCTCCTGAAATAGCCCATTCTTTAGTAAAAACTTCATCCTCTTCACCATCATCATATAAAAATTTACTTGATACCATCTACAAAATATACCATTTTACTTATATTTCATTAGGTATGTGTTCAAAATATGTCTAGAAGGATGGTACTTAAAAAAAAAATTACCATAACACCTTCATTAATCACATTCATAAGTAATATAACAAAAATATTAACTTTTATTATAAGGAAACTCCACTAGTAACTTTTCCTAAAGAAAAAACAAAAGATAAATAAAAGGTAACTTTTAGGTAGACCTTTTAAAGATTAATTCATTAAATTAACTCATAAAAATTTAAATAAGCAGATAAAAATACAATTCATTAAAACAAAGTAATTTGAATTATATTATGCTATATGTATTCTCATAACAATATTGTACGGATGATAATAACTACATTTTAAGAAACTCACCAGCGAAACTAGGAATAATTCAGATGGATTTATACGAGTTAAATAATCAGAATTACAGGCTTTAAGGCGTTCCAAGTAAAGCATAGCCAATATGAAAGAACATGGAGATATACATGCACTTCTTGAAATTGAGGCAGCATCATTACAATGCAATCTTTCAAGTGATTTTCCTATTTTAGCTTCAGAAAACAGCTCTGTGGCAAGTTCTAAAATTTGATACAAAACACATCACTTTATTTTCTATTCTGTATTCCGATTTACACACCTGTTACAGGTAAACTCAGTCTATCACTGTTTGGCAACTTTCCATAATACAGAGTTTTTGTGATTCTTGATAAAAAGTTTTGATGATTATCAAATAATGGCTATAATATAATAAACACACAAGATATAAAACAGATTTGGTATTAATTGTTACACCTACCTTCAGATGTTTTTCTGCTTTTGCCTTTTTAGAAATGTTTGACATCGTGGACGTTTTGTTGCTTACTCCTTATAATTGTTGTAAAGAAAAGTAAAAAACTTTTGTCATAAAAAAAGGCCTTAAAAACTATAATTATATTTATCTAATTTAAATCTCCAAAAATAATTGCAAATTGCAACTTATCACCACGAGTCACATTGAGAATTTAGGAACATTTGAATGGGGTAGTGTCTTAGTGTGGCAGTAGTTACAAACAACTTTTTTAGCAGAAATTATTAATACGCTAAATAAAAAAATCATGTATCTGCTTATTATTATAATCTCTCTCATTAACATATCAAATAATACGTATTATTTATTACAGTTTTTTAAGAATAATTAGCAAACAAAATTGAAATTTGAAAATAAGTATGTTGGATGTTGATAAGTTGGTAGCTTTAAGGAATTTCAGCATATATTTGACATTTCGTGGTGCAAACGTAAATCGTATTACATGCATATGAAGAGGTTATCCTTATCTAGTTTATGACGTTTTGGATATGTTATCTTTTACACCTTTGATAAATGTCAAATGCTGCGAAGTATAAGAAAAAAAAAAAGAACTGCAATGTTTACCTAATGTTTACACAGCATATAAATGTGTTTTGGAGTAACACGCGTTTTCCAACTTTTATTTATATAAATTCCTGGTCGTAATTCATGTAGCTAACATGAAAAATGTTACATTTTTGGAAAAAATCAGGTATTAGTTTGATTGTTATGACATTTATTATCTAGGTTATATCTATATTATTGAAAAATTTTAGGTCAAAAACAAAATTCCCATTCTAATTCACCGTCCCCTACAAAAAGTAGCTGTAGTAATGCCTCGTTTGGTAACTCTAATGAATCGAAAACTGCAAGTATTGAGCCATTGCAAATAGGACCAGCATTATCCCTTGAAGATGAGGGACTATTCGATACAGGTATTGTATGGTGAAGGAGTGTGTGATTGCATTTTCTCATGTACAACTTCCAGGAGAATTTGAGTTTCACAAGGAAAGATCAAGACTATCGAAGTGTTTAAAAGAAGTTTTACTGGATAAATCGGCGTTAGGTTATTTTGTTCAGTATTTAGATTCCCGTAATGGTTTACCATACATAAGATGTTGGCTGGATATAGAAAATTTTCGGTCAGCAGTTGAGCTCTTTTTTTCTAAAACAGATCATGACAGTTTGTCAGTAAGTACTGATTGTGATTCATATACGGCAGACTCAACTAGTCTACATGACTGTTGTACAAGTAATTTAGACATTAAAACTGACAAGAAAACAGAAAATAGTGATTGTTGTGATAAAGACTTCAGTGATATTAGCCCTAAGTTGTATAAAAACGGTTTAAAAATTGGTTATGTTGACAAAAACATTAATTGCACTCAAAGTAAATATGCAGAAGAATTTACTGATGATGCATTAACAATATTCAAAAAATATATTGCTTTAGAAGCACCAGAATCTATTAATAGTCCTGAAAATATTCGTAAAGAGATTATAGAGAATATCTGTAATTCTGATAAAGTAATGTCAAATTGTTTTGATAAAATTCAGAAGCATGTTTATGATATTTTAGATAAGGATTATTTTGAAGCATTTTTAGGTAGTGATTATTTTTGTAAATATCAAATTGACGTCTTGACAAGTGGAAAAGTAGTGCTTGACGATATACTGTACAACGAAACAGCTTTATTTTACTTTATGGAATTTTTAGAACAAGAGAATAATCGAAACTTATTAGAATTTTGGTTAGCTGCAACAAATTTTCATCAACAGTTACATAATCAGAAAGAATTCTTTGACCCTATTGAAGCTCAAGCTGATGCTGTAGTGTTGTATGATAAGTATTTTTCATTACAAGCACATTGCCCCTTGGGTTTTGGTGATAAGATTCGTTTTGCTGTGGAACAAAATATATGTGGGGAGAATGGTTTAATTCATGATTGTTTTGATATTCCCTTGAAGATAGTAGAACAAGTACTTGAGAAAAATTATTTAAAGTCATTTTTAGCTTCACAACTTTTCTATAAATATCTTTCAGAACTGATTAATGCTGTTCAAAGCAATGGATATTCAAATGTCTTTGAAAAAAAGAGATGTTTATCATCTGATTGCAGCAGTGAAAAAAGTTTCAGCACAAATAGTACATTTCTTGCAATGGAAAACCCTAACAGGAAAATCAAGAAAAAGGAAACACCAGATATGAACATAGATACAAGACACTTATATGACCCAGATTCTCTCTGGAAAAGGAAAAAATATCACAGACTATCATTTGGAAGAATAACAGAACTAGGTAAGTTTGAAACCGATTTTGAACGTGAACCAGATAAGAAAGCGGAATCTAGATTAAGAAATGTTGTGAAAAGATTTGTGAATTTAGATGAAGATAAGCGAAAAGAAGAGATGGCTTGGCAAGTTGCCGAAATGATTGTCAAAGATATTACCAATGTTACCTTAAATGATCAAAAATTTTAATTTTATAAAACCTCTATGTAAAGTAATTGTATATAACTGAATTTTATAATTTGTATATATTTATTAGATCATTTAATTTTGTTTTTGATAATTAATATTGAGGAGTTGAAGATAATTGTTAATAAAAAGATACATTACCTATGGCTCTCTGAAAATATCCCATACTTAAATTGTTATCATTATTTTTAAATATTGGATCTTAAAAATATGCGCATATGAAACAATATATTTTAAAAAGTTTTCAGTTTAAGTGTTATGAAACAGTAGTACAAAAGTTTATTCCATTAATCATGTGCCATACATTTGCGAAATTTATTGAGATCGAATTTTAAAATGATTTTTTAATCTTTGAAGTGTAAAATAAGAATATATCTTCAATTTCTCTACTTCACTGAACTTAATAACTTGTGATATTATTGTTTTTTCTTCTGAATACTTGACGCAAATTTCTAAAAGAAAAGAAGATATACTGTGTATAATTTCTTATAAACGAAATTTTAAACTTTTATAGTACATATATATGTGTTGCACAAAAGTTTAATGTTTGAGGTATACTGATTATTTGATAGAGTAAAAATGTCTCCCCTTGTGATGCAAGTGTCACCTCACAACTTAAGTAACTTTCTTTCAAACATTATGCGCATAATTCAATGTCTTACTGAAGCAATTGTGTACGGGCATTCATGGCATTGGGAGAGACATTTAATCAGATTTAGAGATTTAATGTCTAATTTTTATTACAGTTGTATGTTGAAATAAGTTTTAATTTGTGTTTTAAATTACAAAGAAGTTTAACAAAGATTGAATACCCTCAAGTGAATTCGTCTTTTATTGATTTTAATGAATCATTTGAGTACTAGTCACAAAATTTTAAACAAATGAGTAAACGGTGCTTGGGATAGTATTTTATCCTTTGTATTTTCGCAGAACTAACAGTAGTTACATGTAACATATTGTAATTATTGTATTATGTATAGTGAGTAAATCTATATTATATATTTTGTATTTGTATAGAGATGCAAGGATTCATCAAATATTTGTACATGTGCATATATTACAGTAGCAAAAAATAGTAATAAATTGTTGTTATAAAATGTGACCTTTTTTACTTATGCATCAGTTAGAAATATTATATTCCTTTTGCTCCCACAAGCGTGCTGTAGATCAGATTCTCTCCAAAAGAAAACATCCGTGTTAAAATAGTTTACACCGTCACTGATGGTTGCTGAGAATTTAAGATTAACTTGCACACATTCAGTTTTTGTCCTTCTTATAGAAAGTCGTTGCATAGCAGGTAATTTCATAAATGCATTGAAAAGATGTGAGAATAATGTTCATATCAGTCATTCTTATTAATTATTAATAACATAACATCACGAATTTAAATGAAATATTTACAAGAAGGGTGTAACTATTTATTTTTACTATACAACTTTCAATAAATAATATATATGGTACAAAAAAAAGAAAGAAATAAAGTTGCCTAAGAGTGCTGGTAAGATTCGGAATAGCCGTTAATACTCGTTCGAGCTCTATTTTCTAATAATGGAACACTTTCATCTTTTGTAGTAGTGCTAAGTGATTTTACAGAGTTAAATGGAGAGGGAAAATTGGCTACCATTTGCCAAGGTATGACAACTCTTTCTGAACCTTTAGCCCACCTTCTATACACCAAACTATTGAATAAAGCCTGAAGGGGGTTCAGGAATGCCTGAAAAAGAACTTTTAGTTAGAAAATTTTAAGAGAAAAATACCGTGTCTTCATTTTATCTCGAAAACCGTAAGATCATTAACATGGGCAACTCAAATAATACCAACTTGCTGTTCTGGATTGCCAGTTAGGCAGATTCTAAGTTGTCATTCATTGAACTGACGTATTTCTATTTCTTTCTAATACATTTGAGGAAATAAAGATCACTAATAACAATAACCCTTGAATTGAACACAAATGTACTTACAAACACTACAACCACATTTACCAGCATAAGATATATATACTATACGTTTGAATGTCCAATCGACTTGCTTTTATTTCCAGCAGAGCAAATAGCGCAAACTCTTACGGCGTTCTTATATTAGCTCTGAGATGCTTTAGTGTAGATTGTAGATTTTTCTGCTCGGGATTATGATTGGGAGCTCGCAGATTTTGAAAGGTGGGGAGCTAACCTTTTGATTTGCTACCTTTTTTTATTTCTGTAAGTTGTCTTTTGGTGATTTCTTTTAAAATGGTGAAAAAAAAAATAATTTTATTATTTTCGTATTTATATACCATAAATATAATATACGGAGTATATCAGTAACGCCACTATATACTCGCTCCTGCTTTCGTTTCTTTTATTCCTGTATAACTTTGCCTCTGAAATCACGTGGTTAAGAAAACTCCCTGCTCTGCTCGCTCGAAGGAGTGGAAGGAACGGGGCAAAAGTGAAAGAGAAATACGTCATGTTTGTTGTTTTTGTGTGGTATTAACGCCGGCGCTACTCCAGATTCATGCAGCTCAATGTTGTCATTCATATTCAACTGTTAACAAGTGCGTAACCAATTTCGTAACATTTGAATATGTTGGTTGCAATTATGATTTTGTGCCGCAATTAGTGATTGGGCATAATCGAATAACGAGAAAGCTATCATTCGATTATTGACGATCATTCGATAATTCGATTATGACGTTTGAATTATGAATAATCATTCGATTGTGACCGTAATCGATTATGAATGATTTATAATATTTATATGAATGATAATCGATAATGAATTGATTGCAATAAGCATATGTAGAAGAATTGGGAGGAATAATGTCTAGAAAAGGAAATGAGAAAGGGCCATTGAATTAAGAATTAGGAAAAAATTATGCACAAAGAAGGAAGTCAGGAAAAAACCTACAACCATCTTCCTTCCAATGAGTGAGTGATAATCGAATGATCATTTGATTATGCCCATCACTAGCTCCGATATTAACATCAAAATATAAGATTTCCCTAGAAGTTTTTACATCACTGATCACGTGGTGTTCGAGACTATACAAATGGAAATATATAAAAAAAAATTACCATTATATACCACAGGACAATAATAACTCTGAGAGGTATTCGAAACCAGAGGATCCAAATTAATATTCCATTTATCAAATTTGGTACCCAACAAATATAGAACACCAAATTAATTAAAGAGAATTTCATTTTTATTGAATCCATGATTTCTCGTTCTTTACTAGTAAATTGGCCTGATATTGCTGTTATAACCCGCTGCATGTCTTTTATGGCCGATTTATACATTATAGGATTAGCAATCATAACCAATGTAATTGGTATGTATGTTGCGAAGTAATTTGGTAATATTCTTACGATAGCCATATTGAATGAACGAGATGCATGGCACCTGAAAAGCATATTATTTTGCGCCTCTATTGCACGGCAATTGTAACTTACTGCGCATCTGGCACATATAATATTAATAAGCCAATTGAGGTCAATATAGCTGGTATAATCCAGGCCGCGAAATGATAATATTTTGAGTGAGATCTCTTATCGTTGAGCACAAATTTTATATCAATAGTATAGCATAATGTCCAAATCCACGTTGAGGTATAAAAATATTGTATCCAAGCCTAAATTGAGTTTAATATACGTCACAATATCTGAACATCGATTGAGTGCTTACTGATGAAATAGAGCAATATATTACACTGGAATCGTCTTCTATATGAGGCATAATATTTTGGTAGCTTAACCACAATGAGGATCGTGTAAAAACGCCTTAAATGCATAGAAATAGTAGTTATAACTTATTCATTTTTCAATGGTCATCATACCAATAGAAGCTAAAAGGTCGGCAATTGCCAGCCAAATAATAATTCCTCTACCTCTGGCTGCTGTTAAAGATATCCAACGGTGGTTGTAAACATATTGTTGTCGTGGTAAAATCTAAAACGACAAAAATAAAAGTTAATTTATATTAGGGTGGATATTACACTGTAAATCTATCTTTTGTAAAAGTCATCCCATTGCACTATAAAAGTTCTTTGCCATCTATCTTTCATCAAAGATCTTATTTGCCAAAGAACTAGCGTAATATCCGCCTATGAACTGGTTAGTCAATTTAAATTCATGGCGACCTACAAGCGTCTGTTATGGACCATATGCTTTTATTGTTCAACTAGCTTGTATAAGCATATACGTTTCCACCTTTGGCGATGTAGTTGTTTATTTGCCCTTTTATAATTACATTTTATGTTGCAAAAACCGACTATGTTTGCTTAAAAGTAGTGCTATTATCCGGATGCGGATAATTTACTATCCGGATATCCGCTATCCGGATATCTGCTATTCGAAACCTCGTATCTGGTGCAATAGTCACTAAGATTTTTTGAACACCGAAATACATACTGGATCTGGATCTGAACGTGAACACCTTTAAATAACGACGCAAACTTATCTATAAAAACTCACCGCAGTTACTAATAAACCCCGCCTTCAACTACTATGTATGCAGTCGTTCCATATACAAGTGTTTTGTATTAACATTGCGTCCCTATTTAAAGATATGAACGGGCCACACCGATATATGCATATGTTTAATTATTACATATACATTATGACAGCTTTTTCGAGCCGTTATAATCCGTTCTTATTAAACATCTACGCAATTAAATTTTTACTGTACAAAATCCGAAGCAAATATATTGATGGTACAAAATCAGCCCAGATTAGAGTTATTTAATGCTATAATTGTATTTTTTTATATTACCTGATATATCGCTCCTATCATACCAAGTGTTGATGAAAATAAACACACGGTGTTATATCCATCACTATTAAATTCATCCATGATGGTCAGGGACACATCTGATCTGTTTTTATGATAGCAGCAAAACGTTTGAATGGTAGGGTCAGCCATATTCTTCCATTAATAGGTTTATCTGGGCAGTGTAAAAATACAATAAAAATAGTTAAATTATTGTTCTGGATTGGTGGATTTGAATTTGAAGTACAGGAAGCAAAGAAAATGAAGTTCTATATCCAATCCTCAAAATTATATTGACATTTTACACCTGATGATGGCCTAGTTCGAAACCGGTTCTAAATATAATAATAAATTTTGAGAATTGGAGATAGAACTTCATTTTCTTTGCTACCTATACATCAAATAAAAATAGTTGCGTATTAGTACGAACTAGTAAAGTTATTTACTAACTAGTTGAAGATAATTAACGGTAAAGGGCGTAGAAGAACTAATAGAAATACTATTATGGGCTTAAATTTGTTCTTGCAATGGATAATGATTAATGTTAAGATATGTTTGGATCTAAATATTAAAATAATGTAAAAAATACCAATAACCTCTCAAAATTGATGTGAGTAAAAAAGACTCAATAATCTTCTCTGAAAAATTCTGTGCAGATTTTCTTAAGCAGATTTAAGGTTTATTTTTTAGATATCTATTAAAATACCTTCCTAATAAACATTATAAATAATCCAATGAATTAACAATTGCCCTTAAGTGCAATATTATGTCGCAGTGATTTCGTACATTAAGTATCAGAATCGATCTTCGTAGAGGTGTTTCACGATAGAAAAAAGAAATTCAACGCATGGCTGAGCGTACTTTGCATGTATGTCCATAATTTGGAAAGTTTTCCTTGCAACTTGACAAACTGGGTGAAAATGTTTTGAAGAAATTAAAAAGCTGTTGGCAGTTTGATATGTGGCTACCTAAATACCTATTTAGGTTGAAACGAATACGTCAATTGGACACTTTTGTCTACAAGCTTATTGGTAGATATGAGCTGCAGGAGGACATAAGATATTCTTTAAAATTGTTTTACAGGTTTCGTTTTATTTACGAAAAACTAATAACATTTTTTTCTGTAACATACATATATGTGTAGATACATAAATAAACTAGATTTGGATCAAGTATAATATACCACAGCCTAAACCACAACACACGAAATTTTAAGCATTTCCGGAGACGTGATGATATAAAGAGTAGATCGTCTGAGACATACAAATGATAAAATTAAACCTTCGATTTTCGTTAGGATGCGAAAAAGTTTAAACTGTTGACATTCAAAATTTTTGAAAGAAATATACAGACTGATTCAAATTAAGTGCGCATCATTGCTATCTCTGTTATTATTGATTCTAGAAAGTAGGTTAAATTAGCAAAGTATTAGTGTTTTTAACGCTGATAAATATGCAATATACGAAAAAACAATTGCATGACGCATTTCCGAGAAATTTTGAAATTTATATTTTTTTTTTAAATTGAACATCCTGTATATTCTATTTCTTACTGCAAAAAGCTTGCAATCTTTGCATATTTGCCGTCCTGTCGGCCTCTTCAAGATCTAATATCGACGTATGTTCAGTTAAACGCTCGAATTCACATCCTCTACTGGCTTAACTGGTAAAGCGCACGTCCGGTAAACGAGAGGATGTAGATTTTAATCCTTCATGAGGAGTAACATTTTTCTTGGAAAAATTCCTCCTAATTATTACAGTTAAAAGCAGAAATTCATTAATTTGTTAATCCTGTATGTTGTTAAAAAAATAGAAGATATTTTAATTTGTGATGCAAAAGTTTTAATGCAATATTCTCTTAAAACGAATAATAAAGAAGTTGGTGGTGGTTTTTAATTGATTGCCAAAGGTATGTAAAATTTATAGTAGGCTTCTTTCACTTTAAGTCAAAACAACTAGTATGCTGTTTGAAACTGTCAATAACGCACTGAGCTTAAATCTTTTACACGTTCAATTATTAAAAAAAGTTGGTTATTTCATTTTTGTGTTGTGTTCTTTACTTCTAATTGTTATTATTACATTATTATCATTAGTAGCTTGAACAGTTTTCGTTATATTTAGTTCAAAGTATTAGATATCTCACCATGATATTTTCTCATTTCTTATCGATTTTTTTATCGATAAGGACTGTCGAATATTATGCAGAACAGTATCCTTTACGACAGCAGCCAGATCGACGTTATTTTCGAAAACTTTACAGACAATTTAGGCGACACGATTGCTTATTTAAGAAGAGAAGAACAAAGAAAAATATATCATTATCAACGAGGAGGTAGAAATTACAGTATTAGTATATTTTGAAGCCCATCGCGAATTTTCCATTAGAGATGCTACTAAGGAATTGGGTTTAAGTTACGCGTCAGTTCAGAGAATTTAAAAAAAGCATAAGTATATCCCATTTAAGTACCCAACCTCACAAACATTACAACCAGGAGATTCGAACAGGAGGTTGGCTCTCTGTGAATGGTTTATTAATTTTTGTGATGAAAATTTGAATGGAGCACAATGTATTTTATGGAGTATAACTAACAGCTTTTTGCGGGTTTCGCCGTGTGTCAAAACAGCGAAACGTCGAGCGAAAGTTTTGACACACGGCGAAACCCGCAAGAAGCTGTTAGTTATAATCACACCGGCCGTGAAAGCCTACGCAGTGTTATTTTATGGAGTGATGAAACAAATTTCTTCAATAGAGAAATGTTTAATAAGAAGAGTGAACAGTACTGGTCGCAAGAATGTGGCATGCTGCACAAGTTCGATTTAGTTTTAATGTCGGGTGCGGATTAATTGGTTCGACAGTCGTTGGTCCAGTATTCTACAATGGTATATTGACAGGAGAGAGATATCCTTGATAACGTCAATTACCAGAGGCGCCAAAATTTGTGACTTTCAGCAGGATGGTGCTCCGGCATACAACTGCCGCATAGTTCACAACTATCTGGAGATCATCTTTGCCGATAAGTAGATTGGTACAAATGGGCCAATTCGATGGCCAGCACGCTCTCTTGACCTTTCACCTTTAGACTTTTTTCTTTGGGGATATTTAAAAGATCAGATATATAGAAACCGGTACAACAACTCGAACGAATAGCAAAATAAGGTTAGGGAGGTTTTCCGCCAATTGGATGGAAGGACAATCTTAAGAGCTACCCAGAGTGTACTCAAGCGGGCACGAAAATGTATTAGAGAATGCAGGTGATACCTTTGAGCAGTATTTATAAATTATGCATTTACTTTTTCCTTTTCAATTTCAACGACATTATTTTAAGATGTAATATGTTAAAATAAACATCAACCACAAAGACATATATCTGTTTTGTTAAAAGTTAATTTCTTTATACTGCTCTACATTTTATAAAATAAAAACCATCATAAGTTCGTTATTATTCGTTTTAAGACAATGTTGTAGTGATACTTTTGAGTAATAAATTAAACATCTTTCATTTTTTTAACAATATACAGGGTGTTCAATTTAAAAAATATAAATGTCAAAATTTCTTAGAAATGCGTCATTCAATTGTTTTTTCGTATATTGCATATTAATCAGCGTTAAAAACCCTAATACTTTGCTAATTTAACCTACTTTCTAGAATCAATAATAACAGAGACAGTAATGGTGCGCACTTAATTTGAATCAGCCTGTATAAGCCTGTGTTTTTGTAAGAATATACGTCTACCTTGTATGAACGCATTTTTTTTTATTTCTTAATTAATACTTCGGTCACAAGTTTTAGCGTTTTTTGTGTATATTAAATGCCCATATAAAATATTAATTACATGCAATTCAGGATTTTGTTCTTGTACATAATCATACATAATATGTCTCTCATCCTATATCAAACCATCACTATTAAAAATATTATAATTCTTAGAAGAAATTATCTAAATTTATTTAGTAATGATGACGATATACCAAGTCTTCTTCTACATATGTATAGGTACGTGTATCATGTATAGTACCATCTACGATAGTGCTTACGTATTATATATTTATAGCAGTTTTATGTACTTGCTATCAATGAAACATTGAACTCTAAAAGAAACTTTGTATCTCATTTCTATTCTAATTTCTAAAAACTAACGTATCTGTCAATACTCCTATTCCTAAATTATTAAAATCATCACTGTCTGCAACACACTTCCATGCTATACGACTATATATTGTAGGTAAGTGAGACTACTTACATGGTGTATAAAATTTTGTTTCACTTACCTATTTTTGATTCAATCACGCACATGACATGTTTATTTAACCTCGAATGAACTAATATGGTTAATAAGCCGACAATATTCTCTTGCTTTACTTGCTGCTACTACAGAATATACCAAAGTATCGTCTATACTATACTTCATATGCCAATATCAGATTACTAGAGAGTCGATAATCTTTCAACGTCTGTTGGTTTCTATACTTTTTCCAATGTAGCGAAAAATTTTACTTTTTATAGAATATTTACTACATTTAGTCTTTAGTCTGTTTCGAAACTGAACAGTTGTGACTAAAGAACAATAACAATAATATCCAATTCTATAAATAAACGGTATGCAATATTTACTTTTTGATGGGGCATTAACAAATATGTGCGTTTTGAAATAAACTAATCTTGTAAAAAGTCTTATCTTATTGTGTTTATGGTCGACCGCTACTGGTTCATATGTTAGCTTGCAAGTACAGAAACATATAAAACAGCTATTATAATTTAATTGTAGATAGGTAGCTAAATATCACTAAAGAAATTAATACAGTGTTGTTTTATAGATTGAGTTTGTAGAAATATAAGATGGCGTCTAATTTAAATTTAGATACACTTGATAAAATAGTAAATAATAACCACTGGTCCTTTTTCACTTATAAGTTTCTCTAGACTACATGTTTCGGCTATTTTGCCATCCTAAGGTCTAAAACGTCATAGGAGAATACAAAATAATAATTTGTTGCAGTTTTTAATATCTTGTAATAAATTAATAATAATAATAAATGCCTTTATTTATTGCCCGCCCACGATGGAGAAGAATAAGAAAAAGAATGATAACATAACGCAACAAATTACAGAAATCAAAAGGTACAAGAATCAGAACGAGTGCTTCAGTTACATAACAACATTACTCCGTGTTTTTCAACCATATCTAATGATGTATTTTTATAACTAAAGCAAAGGAATGCGAAAATATGTTAGAAATATGAATGGAAGTTATAATACCCTCCTGTCACGTTTTAGACCTGAGGATGGCAAAATAATCGAAACATGTAGTCTAAAAAAAACTTAAAAGAAAGTAAAGTGAAGAAAGACCAGTGGTTATTATTTACTATTTTATCAAATTTGCACTTATTAGCAATTTACACAATATTACAGCAATTATGGACAATAGGCATATTAAATACATGCACTTCATAATGTCATAATTCCATAGCAAACTGTATGTAATTGATATTTGCCTAAGCAGCTAGTGTTTATATTATATCAATGTGTGTAAGTACGCACATTTTATACAGGGTGATTAAAGTTAAGCAATAACTACAAGATGATATTTATCATTCATTTTTATACACATTTATTCAATCCAATGGAGACCAATAATACAAGATGGTGTTTTTTCATGGTAAGATTAATAAATTTTCCAAGTTAACAATTTTTGTCATCCAGATTTAAATGAACTAGACATATGTTCTGGTTTAACTACTAAAATTAAACTTAAAGTTAAGCAATAACTAGAGAAGATGCTGTTTTTTTTATGGTAAGATGAATAAATTTTCCATTATACAATTTTTGTCATCCAGATTTAAATGAACTAGACATTTAGACATATGTTCTGGTTTATTTGCAACAGAAAATGCTGTAAGTAACTGACTGGCACATTTACCCTAATTTCGTATTAAAAAATGCTCCATTATAAATCTTTATTTATAGTTTTGACGAAAAGAATGTCTTTTCATTTCAATTTTTCTTTTTTTTTCTTTTCTGTAATGAAGAGTGTCACAAAAAGTTTTTTTGTCTATTTTCATTAATATTAATAAGCTAAGAAAACTATTTTGTTGTACTGTATGGAGCTTTAAGTTGATTATTATTTTACATATACTGCTTATGTTTACTCTCAACTTCCTATCATGGCAAACATTTTATCTTAAATGCAGTTGATATAATTGATTTATTTAATTATACCAATACTGTTTTAGTTTAAGGAAAATAATTTATAATAGTGAGTATACCCACATAAAAATAAATAAAATTTAAATAAAATTGTTACATTTATAAATATTTATTTAGAAGACATTAAGTAATATTTTATTTATACGAAACAAAATTAAATAAAAACTTAATAAAGATTCCTTAATTTATTTTGCTGTGACAAAAAATTCTATAAGTACATACATAATAAGTATATCTAATTACATATTTTTGACACTGTATGATGTTCCAAAATTTTCAAATAGTCTTTCCCGTTACAACTTCAACTCATTTTTGATTTATTTCGATTTATTTCACTTCAAAGTACTCGTCGTACGTGTACTTCGCCTTCTCATCCGTCTTGTACTCGAGAATGCCTTTGAAATCTTCTATGGGGAAACTGAATTTTATATTCCTGCCTCGTATGTTTTCAGTGAATTGCACCTTGTGTGGATAGAAGCAAAGTTCTCCTCCTCTAGTCATCGACTCGTCCAAATCGTTTGCACATTTGATAGGATTTTGGGCTTCTGTACTGAAAACTAACACCGCCAACGCGAATAAGACGATCTTGAAGAGCATTTTGTAGTGCACAATGTTGGCTTATCGACTAACAAAATAACTACCTATCAACTTCCTCTTAGAGGTTCTTTTATACTGTGATATAAACCACAAAGCGTATGCTGTACTCAGACGTCGGATTTTTATCGAGAAATACATTCATAATATTATAAATATATTATTTACGTCATGATTAGTTAAAATTATAGTATAATTCATGTATGTCTAGGTATAAGATTAGTCATTCAGCTACATTCTTCTTAAAAGAAAAAAAAACTATTTTTAACCATCAAGAATTCGTGATTGCGTAATTTTCAATAGAGATATATCCGAATCATCCTTAAAAAATCTTATATGTATATATTTTTTTTAATTAAAAGATTATCCGCAATGATTCATTAGGATTGTTTAACATCTACAGAGAAAATGTGATTGTTAAAATAAAAGAAAATTTTACAATGTTTCTAATACTGTTTGATACAGCAAATTATTATAATCGGCGCTAAGAAAAAATGTTGTAAAATTATATATTTTAAAGTAACATGCGTTTTCGTTAAAAGTTTAACAATAAAATATATTCAAACATACATTGGTGGTTTGTTACTATAGCAACATGGAATTTTTCAAATAAACAACGTTATATTGTACGTATTACTATAATAGTATGTTTAGCTTTAATGGAGCGGTATATAGGCATAGCAAAACATATGTTTAAGTAAAATTATATATGAACATATTCATCTGATAACCATGTCTGTCCTGCTATTTATCCTGAATATACAGTTTTAGTGGAGTGAAATAGGAGAAGCGCCATTTTTGCGATAATTTTTGGAATACATACAAATATTTAATGTATTTACTGCTATATGGATGCAGTAGTCTGCAACACATATACAGTGACCGGCAAAATTATTGCAACATATGGGATTTTTTTTATTATTAAAAAAAACTAAAACTTTTTTTGGGCATAGGTTGTGCATAGTCAGGAACCTCAAAATCTATTTTGACACACGTCACATGACCACTAGTATGGCGGTAAATTTAAAAAGTATACTGTGAATCTTCAAAAAGTGAGGTTAGATGACATGATATCCAAAAAAAGTTATTTGAAAAAGTTGCTTAGAATTCAATTGTGAGGCCGTATGCAAAATTGTGTAAAGATACTTTAAAAAAATTAAAACCACAATTTTTCCAAATCTTGATTAATTGAATTACATATTTAATTTTTTTTCGTTTTTAGCAGCTAAACTACAGTAATATTACTAAATCTGGTTGATACTCAAACAATTTTGTCAATTTTTGCATAATTAACACAGTGAAAACCGAAAAGTACGTTTTCGGTATGACAGTTGTTGTTGCAAGGAACTGTATCCAGAAGTAATAAATAAAATTTTACAACCATTTTAATTTTGAACCACTTAATAAACATGACTTTTACTGAAAATTATAACACTTTTTTTTTTTGGTTTTCTGCATTAAAGTGGAAATCGTTAGTCTAAAACTAATAACTCATAACAGTCATAACACCACTGCGTATCGAAGGTGTTAAAGTAGGTTTTGAAATTAGAGAACAAGACATAATAAATAGTAGGTAAAATAAAAATAGTTTAATGTCTATGAAACTCAATAAAAGTAAATGATTAATAATAAGGTAGGTGCTTACTTAACTTTAGTGAAATTCTAATTAAGCAAAACACATTTAAACAAGAACTAATAGTAATGAACAAGTTGTTAGACACATATATTTCTGTTCTGTTCCTTCTAAGTAAAGTAGGCTTTGAAATTAAAAACAACAAAATAATGTAGTAAACTATTTTAATTTTCTAGTAAATGAGTAATTACTACTATTTTTATTTTACCTACTGTTTATTATTCGTTGTTCTTTAATTTCAAAATCTACTTTAATACCTTCGGCGGGCGCATGTAGTGTTACCAGTTTTGGACTAACGGTTTTCACATTAATGCAAGAAACAAAACAAAAGTATTATAATTTTCAATAAAGATAATGTTTGCTAAGTGGTTTAGAATGAAAATGTTAGCTACAAAAGCAAGTCTGATGCCTGATTATTACGCCTGATGGTACACAAGTTACTATATATGCTGGAATGTCGATATTTTAATTTAAAATAACTTATATAATAACCAAAAATTGAGATTTTAAGCGTAATTATGGTAACATGTAAGCAACGGTAGCAGTGTTGCCTAAAATTTCAATTTTGTTTTGTGACCGGTAAATGTATGGTTTTTGACAGGCGCAAATTGAACGATGTTAAAAGAAAAACAAGAAATAGTAGCTTGATTCTAGAAAAACCTAGTTTTATGGAAAAAACAAGTTTAAGAATGCTTTAAATGGTGCAATGTAAGGAAAGGTATCTATCAAAAGAAAGAAAATCTTCTATAAAGGCAACTATCATGACTAGAGACGGTGATTTTCGTTGGCACGCAGTGACGCAGACTGTACATGATCCTAATTGATTATTGCTTCCATTACTTAGTACAGTTGCCAACCGAAAATCGCCAAATACCCATCGTTTCTTTTGGCCTATAAGGATAGGAAATGTACCAGATCGGGAAAACCGTTTTGGTGCACCTTCCAAAAATGGTTATTTAGTATATTAAATTCCCGAATCCTGAATTATATACTGGGTACCTATTTCGTCGCTTACCAGAGATGTTTCTGGCAAATGTTGCAAAAGGAATAATTGTTATAAAACTATATAAAAAATATTGTCACGGAAAGTTCCACTACATAGAAATAAGATTTAAGAAAAGATGTATTCAGAGATTACAATCAGATTACCGGAACCTCGTCAGCACTTTTCGAGTACCGCGCTCGTGAGGGGATTGGCGACGAGCAGTGTTGGGCAAAATTTATTCAGAATAAGAATGAAAATAAATTGTCAGCTTCCTTATTCTTATTCAGAAATAATAAATAAATTTTTATTCTTGATTATATTATTCAATAGGGAATTTCTACATTCATTTCATTCATTATTCAAATAATTATTCCAATAATTATTCTTCATTTGAATAATTATTCTCCTCTTGAATAATTATTCTTCCTTTGAATAATTATTCTTCTCTTGAATAATTATTCTTCATTTGAATAACTACTGCTATTCAAATAAATATTCCTATTCAAATAATCGTTTTCATTCTAAATAACTGCTTTCATTCGGGAAAGGAAAGGGATTTTTTCCATATCAGGGGTTGTGATTGGTTGGAGAATCGCATTGATTTTTTTCTTAAATGGCGGAATATATTTTTCAGCAATATTAAGAAGCGGTATGAATAACTTTTGTCAACATCAGAGGGTGGGAGTTGGTGCCGAAGACGCATTAGTTTTTTTGAATCATGAAAATTCTTTTTTGACGGAATAGGGAAGGGAGAGACATACTTGTTTTCAATATCAGGGAGTGGGGATTGATAGGTATTATGTATTTATTTCTTAAAGCAATCATATTTGTTTTTTAGCAGTGGCGGGAAGGAAAACGGATAGTTTGTTTTATATCAGGGATTGAGTGGTTGGTTCGAGTGTCGTATTGATGTTTTTTCTTGAATGACGAAATATATTTTTCAGCAATGTTAAGAAGCGGTATGAATAACTTTTGTCAACATCATAGGGTGGGGAGTTGGTGCAGGAGACGCATTAGTTTTTTGAATCATGAAAATTCTTTTTTGACGGCATCGGGAGGGGGAGAGATACTTTTTTTTTCAATATCAGGGAGTGGGGATTGATAGGGAGGATGTATTTATTTCTTAAAGCAATGATATTTGTTTTTTAGCGATGGCGGGAAGAAAAACGGATAGTTTGTTTTATATCAGGGATTGAGTGGTTGGTTTGAGGGTCGTATTGATTTTTTTTCTTAAAATGACGGAATATATTTTTCAGCAATGTTAAGAAGCGGTATGAATAACTTTTGTCAACATCAGAGGGTGGGGAATTGGTGCAGGAGACGCATTAGTTTTTTTGAATCATGAAAATTCTTTTTTGACGGTATCGGGAAGGGAGAGAGATACTTTTTTT
The DNA here is from genome assembly GCA_004143645.1 of Protaetia brevitarsis. Classification (NCBI taxonomy): domain Eukaryota; kingdom Metazoa; phylum Arthropoda; class Insecta; order Coleoptera; family Scarabaeidae; genus Protaetia; species Protaetia brevitarsis. Next base: position 2,434,749 of record RXPK01000309.1, read on the forward strand.
CAAAATCAGGGAGTGGGGATTGATAGGGAGGATGTATTTATTTCTTAAAGCAATGATATTTGTTTTTTAGCAACGGTGGGAAGGAAAAGGGATCATTTCTATATCAGGGATTTAGTGGTTGGTTGGGGAGTCGCATTGGTTTTTATTGAATTCTGAAAATTATATTTTAACAGCATCGCAAAAAGAAAGAAACACTTTTTTCAATATCATTCATATAGTAAAGATATTCTGTCTTAGTAATCATATGGCTTAGGCAAGCGAAGGCATAACCTTTTTTATATCATAAAGTGGGAGTTGGTGGAAGAGACGCCCTGTGTTTGGTAAGTAAACTTAGTTTTTTGAGCTACACTGTGGAGGGAGAAGGGTTTTTTACGACACCACTGATGGAATGAGCGCGGGTAGGAGTTAAATATAAAGTTGTATTTAAAGAAATCCAAATTTGGTTTAAAAGAGGTGAAATGCTTAGTGCCGGCAGTATTTTGTTAATTTCTCACTGCAAAAAGCTCGCAATACTTGCAATTCTTCAAATACTTCGCAATAGAAATACTCAATTATTTTTTAATTAGTTGTCAAAGTAAAATTTAGTTACAGCGAACAGTTAGTGTTAAGATCATTACCTTTTTAATAAATTAAATTACAAAATGTACCCGTGTTCTCATCTCAAAACTGTTACGAATAATTAACAAAAAGTTCACAGAGTAGTCTCACAGTTACGCCTCGTGAACGGTGAAACTTCATCAACAAATCAAACATCAATAATTATTGGGATTAAAAGACTTGGTGGTATGCTTGTTCATGTGTACGTTTCATAATCGAGGGCATGCATTATTTTTTTAACAATAAAATCTATTTTTTACGACGTCCTGAAAGAAAAGGGGTTTCTTTTTCAACATCAGAGCGTAAAGGTTGATCCGACGGTGCGCATTGTTTTTTTTTAATAATGGAACTGACTGAAAAAATATAGTAATGCGCAATCGTTCCAAAATATCGCTAAAAGTTGATTGAAAGAGGTTGAAGAGAATATAAACACCGCCAGAATTTAATTGAACAACGATACATATCTGTCCATTTAACTACCGGAGTGAAATTTCTGGTTATTCTCTATTCTGTGGCACAGTTTTAAGTTTCATGTACGCTTCTTTTCTGTTTGAAAACATTGAAAACTATTGCCGCCGAAAAATACAAGTAAATTATTCCTTTCAAATATTTTATTACATGTAGATGACTGTTGCATATATCAAAACTGTGTACTTAACTTCTTTCTTAGACAATCAAGTAGAAAATATATCTCCTTATTGTAATAAGTTTCAATAGTAAAAAACAAAATAGTTTCAGGGTCAGGTACAACTATTATGATATTAATCCCAACCCTGACGCGTTCAAACGCAAAAAAAAACTATTTGCAGCACATATAAGAACACGGGTGTTAAGGCAACGAAAAGCGAGCAGATATATGTGCATATAAGTGCGTGCATCCAAGTTTATTCCGTTATTTGAATGACGATTTATTTCGTGAGACAATTATTCCAGTAATGCTTTATTTAAATAACGTTTCATTCAATAATTCCTTATTCAAATAATGCCGGACCACTTCATTTGACAATAACCTAATATTGAATAAAGAATAATTGATTAAAATTTCATTCAAATAATCATTTGAATAAAGAATTATTCTTTGATGCCCAACACTGGCGACGAGGTATTGGCAATTCAGGTTCTGATCTCCGGGAGAGTGAGTTGTAAATAAAGTGGAATAAATTATTATAATGAGTTTGAATATCAACCGCATCCCCAGGGTAAGTACTTTTTAATAGTCCCTATTTATAAGTAAAATAAGAGAAGCGAGTAGCTCAAACCCCCAACCCTACGAAAAGGGGCGCGACATTTGCCGGAAGTCGCGACAATATTGAGCCAAAGTGAGTTTCAGAACGGTACACAGAAGATTCTATGTCAACAAAATTAAGTTAGATGAGTAAGTAATATCTGGAAAGGTCATTTATCGGCTACTAATACTGAATTAGCTACAATCAAGATCTACACCACCGATATTGAAGTAGCAATCACCAAAATCTTCGATCATCTATAGTAACAATTCCAACTTAATATTTAATTACACTGGAATTATTGCATCCTCGAATATTAACATGGGTAATTAATATTCAATGGGAAATAAACAGGTCAATGAGTTATAAAAAGACGTTTAGAATAAAGAAGTTCGTATACATATACGTATTTCTTTTGTTTAAACTGCTTTTATTAGGTACCATTACTGTTTCATTCAGTGGGCAGTAAAGAGGTCCATGAGCTATAAAAAGACGTTTACGATAAATAAATTCGTATGCATATATGTATTTCTTTTTGTTTAAACTGTTTTTATTAAGTATTTATTAGATACCGTTGTTGTTTGATGTTTCATTCAATGAGCAGTAAAGAGGTCCATGATCTATAAAAATACGTTTATGACAAAGAAATTCGTATACATATAGCAATTTCTTTTTGTTGAAACTTTTTATTAGGTATATCGTTGTTTGACGTCTCATTCATTGTTGTAAACGCCTTTTCATAGTTCACCTCTTTATTGAATGAAACGATAAAGGTATCTAATACAAACAGTTTAAACAAAATGTAATGCTTCTTCTTCACTCGAAATCGAAAATTGTACTTTTTATTGAATATTTATCTTGGGTAACATGTTAACACAATTTAGACAATAATTATCCATATTAATAAGTCTACCAGCTTTGCAAATTAATTTTATGAAAACGTTTCAAACACAATAAATGACATAGGAGAGGCATAGCACTAATAACCAGGTCAGAAAAAAAGTACTAAAAAAAATATTATATACAGCCTAAAAATTAATGAGAATAAAACAAAGTGCCTAATAACAATGAATCAAAGCAACAACAAATAAACAAGAATAATATAAAATTGAAACGGATACAAGAACTTACGATTTTGAGAAAATAAGTCGCTTTAAATACTTAGGGATAACGATTACAAATAACAATCAGGAGGACAAATAAATAGAAAAAAAAAGATTAAACAAAGGATGCCATTGCATTGCATGATATGCAATGCATATTGCCGATATCTATATAGATATGAACTCTCGACTATAAAGGCAATATATGCAATATAATATTAATTCTAAATAATAATCTTCAATATAACTTAGAGAATATACGAAAAGCAAACAAGATAAGAAATACTCTAAAGTATTGAAAACGCAGATATATTTTTCAAAATAAATTAATAATAAATAAATTTGTCTTGTACATCCCAGAAGAACTAATTGAGAGTCCTACAGGGAAGATATCTCTGCAGCAGCCCATAACTACCTCGTAAGGATCAGGAATAGTGAGGAACTAGAGTTGGTCCTTGTATGGTTTCTCTCGTGCTATGAAAACAACTGTCCACTAAGGGAGCGTCTCTCGCCAAGACAGGCTGCTTGGTGGAGTAAAGAGCTGAACACTCTCAGAAGAGAAATACGCTAGTTATTTAACAGGGCGGAAAAAAAAACGGGAAACTGGGAAGCTTATAAGGCTACACAGGGAGAAAAGTGTAGGAAATTTTACTACAATTGTCAGTATTTATATTACACACTGTAGTACATATAGAGACAAGTACAATTTGTAGCGATTTTTACAATCAAAATGTAGCACTAAGTTTGTAGTAATAATTCTTTCAATTTGTATACCAACATTTTTAAAAGTAAATATTTTTTCCCTAAAAATATTGATTTTATGAGCAAAAGAACCTATATTTCCACAATTAATTTAAACTCTTCTCTTAAATTAGACAATTAAAAAAAATGGTACCCAATTGCAAAAGAATTGCAAATGCGTGCACTTAGAATATAGGGAAAAAGTATAACTAATTTAAGAACAATGATTATAAGATCAAAAATAAAAAAATATCAAAACATAATACTTACCTACACAGTTCTTACTTTTAAATCACAAATGAATTAAAATTGAGTATACGTTGAGCTAATAAAAGATGTTATCAAACCGGAATTCAAATAATTATAGGCTTTGAGCAAGTTTGGAGCATATATAAGTTTTGGTTATACCTTGTCTATTATGCATTAAAGCACCATCTAATGAATTATTCCTAATAGTGATAAAATTTTCCAAAGGAATGTTTCACACATAGGTAGTTTTTGTACCATTATTAATAATTATTATTTTATTTGAGATATGTGATTTTTTAACTTTTCAGCAGAAGCATTTGCAACTAGAAAGCAATAAAATTTTAAATTTAAAAAAAAGTAATTTGTTTAACTAGTACTCCCATATAAAAAATTTTGACCCCGATGTGACAATCTTAACGGGATAAAAAAATTAAAATATTTGTGGGACCCTCAGAAAGAAGGTCATTCTTCCGAGCATAATCATCAACTTTCGTCAAATATGCAAAAAAAGGAAAATTGAATATAAGGTACTACACAGGGTGCAACAATAGTAGGATGTAGAAATAGTGGCATTTTTTGTTATTTAACACCCCGTATGTCGCAGTATATTTGCTAGAGGTATATAATTAACATTATATTAGGTTTCCGCAATGTCAAATTGCTATCGAGAATAAAAAAACTTACTATTGCTGTATAGTGCTTACCTTATTTTCCGTTTTATTTTTTTTTTTTTCAAATTGTTCCACAACTTCCAAAATATTAAATTGCTGTCTATAGCATTTCTGCACTCTGTATATTAGCAGTTCTCCATTACCAAATTTCTTAAATTTCTATGCAAGATTCTCAAACTAATTAAGTTCTAAATGTTTTAAAACTACGATGTGGCAGTGGTATTTATTTACATTTAAAAACAATAAAACTTTATCAGAAGATTTATTATTTACTATATTATAATAAATTATACATGGTTTTATTGTTAATATATAATAATATAACAAATATTATTCTTCGATGAAGATTTCCCTCAAACAGCACATGAAAGATATCTGAAATAAAATAAAATAATTAGTATAATATGATTTCTATCATCAGTATTTGTCTAAATAAGTGTTTTACAAGACTACTTTTCAATTTAGTTGTCAGAATGAAACAACATAGAGACCGATATTATATTGTAACGAGCGCCAACTTTTCAACTGGCGGTTCCGATAGGCGTCCCTAGATGGCGCTGGCATAGCGGAAGAAGAACTACCTACGACGAATAACAGAGGGCAGCACCGGGTCGAAGATTCGAGAATATTCTCCAGAATCTTCGAGGACGTTCTAGAAGGCCCTCGAACAATCTGGACGTTCGCGCCAGCTATAAATAACGCGTCGGGTTGGCCAGGAGGGGTCAATCGACACGAGTTCGATAGTGCGGTCGCGATTGAACTAGTACATGTAATATAAATATCGTTTACATAAATAAAGACATTAGTGGTTAAGTGATATAGTTAATAAGCATTTTTAATAGATTTTAATTACCGTAATTGTGTTAATAGAATAAGTGAACTAAATATATCGCCTGTGTGTTTTTCTAAAACCCCGACAACGTTTTAAGAACGAAAAAACGTAACAATTGGTGTCAGGTGTGGGGTATTTGGCGATATATAGTGGACTAATAGTAGAAACAATGGCAGCGAAATACTGTAAATTAGTGGACTTGAAAGTGGTAGATCTCAAACGGGAATTAGAAGAAAGGGATGAAGATACGAGTGGAAGGAAGGCCGAGCTTCAGTCGAGATTACGAAGAGCAATAGAAGCAGCTGGTGAAGATCCTGAGACATATTTGTTTGAAATGTCTGGTGGTAATGGCGACTTCTAGTGGAACTTAGAAACATGGAAGAGAAAAATATGGAAAATTCTCGCAATTTAGAAGAGAAAGTTCTAGAAAATTCTCAGAAAAATTCTAGAAACTAGAAGAAAAAATTGAAAACATGGACGAGAAGAAATAGAAAATTCTAGAAAACTAGAAGAGAAAGTTCTAGAAAAATTGAAAACATGGACGAGAAGAATATAGAAAATTCTAGAAACTGGAAGAAAAGATTGAAAACATGGACGAGAGAATATAGAAAATTCTAGAAAACTGGAAGAGAAAGTTATGGAAAATTCTCGCAATTTAGAAGAGAAAGTTCTAGAAAAAATTGAAAACATGGACGAGAAAAATATAGAAAATTCTAGAAAATTAGAAGAAAAGATTGAAAACATAGAAGAGAAAGTTATAGAAAGTTCTAATAACGTAAAACAGGAACTAATGAATAGAATCGACGAAAAACTCCAAGAAGAAAATCTAGAATGATTGAAGAATTGGACGGTCGCATGAAGGTGCTAGAAGAACAAATTCATTCTGGAGCTATACCGAAGACGGAAGAAACTGGAAATTCAACCAATACGGAGAACAGTCAGTTGGAACCAGAATATAGTGCCCATCTGTACGGTTCAAGGTAAATGTGACCTGCCTACCTTCGATGGAAGACGCCCTTAGAAGATTATATGACGCTGCTGGATACAACGGCTACGGTATATGGCTGGACCGAAACTACAAGGCAGCCATGCTATCAGTAGCTCTGCGCGGCGATGCGTTGAAGGTACTCCAACTATTCCTTCGACGGAGCGACAAAATTACCAAACCACTTAATCAATTGGAGATGCGTTTCGGTAATAAACATCTGCAGCAAGTATATCGCTCGCAGTTGAAAAATCGCTGCCAGAGGTCGAACGAGACTCTACAGGAGTATGAAGCTGACGTCGTTCGTCTGGTTAAGAGTGCGTACCAACGGTACCGGAAGATGTGTGCGAGAAGTCTCGCTGTGGAAAAATTCCTGGATGGCCTGCTTGATAAGGATACTCAACAGGCAGTGAAGCTCGCTCGGCGCAAAACGTTGAACCAGGCTTTAGCTCAAGCACTAGAGTTTGAAGCCGTGAAGCAATCGGTCAAAGGACCTGCTCGCGTCCGTGTTCTAGGAGTCACGAGGAAGAAGAGCCATTAGAAAGAATTATCACGAAATTAAACGAATTGATGACGAAAATGGAATCCGTGCAAACTAGGCAACCAGGAGACGATGCTGGAATTGTGGAAGGATGGGGCACGTACGTAGTCGGTGTCCCGATCCACGAAAACCAAAGCCGACGGAAAACTAAAATGGGCCGACGGGAAGGGCGATCGTCGACCTATGTAGCTGATGCCCAGTAACACCAGTGATTGTTGCTTCAGTGGGATGTAGACCTAGCAGCCTCATCGTGTATGGGCATGTAATGGGAAACCGAGAGATTTACTGATAGATACTGGTGCAACAATGACAATTCTTCGGCCGGAAGCAGTGGGAAAGAAGAACCGGATACATCCAACCAGGTGGACGCTACGTACGGCAACTGGGCAATCAGTCAACGTGTTGGGGGAGACGATGGCCCACTTCCGTATTGGTGATACTGCATGCCAGTATCGTGTAGTAGTTGCAGATATAGAACAAGACGTAATCCTCGAATGGACATAATGACAGAATTTGGTTTTAAACTGGACTTGCAAGCAGAGTGTTGAAGATTGGTAAAGAAGAAGTTATTCTTAACCATAGCAAGAATATGTCGGCCTGCGTAGTGTTGGCAGAAGAAGTAACTGTCGCGAGCCGCAGTGAAACCATTGTGGAAGCGAGCGTGAGTGGAGATATTCCCAAGGGCAAGTTTAATGCTGGAACCGGGAGCGATTAGCGGTCAAGGTCGTGGAATACTGATTGCTAAGGCAGTGATACAAGCTGGAGAAAAATTGCCCGTCCGACTGATGAACGTCAATAGTTATCCAGTAAAGCTGAGGAAGGGCGTACCTTTGGGAAGTTGTGCTAGTGTGTCGTCGATTGTCAACAAAGAGGATGGCGTAACAACAACTCCAGATCCGCTTCCTAGATGGTTAAATAACTTCATTGACTTGTCTTGCAAGGATTTGACAACACAACAACGCCATACCGTGAAACAGCTGCTTGGACGCTACCAAGATCTTTCCAAGCAGAAGACCGGAACACGAGGGCAGGACTAATGTTGTACGACATCGAATAGACACTGGAGATGCCCAGCCGATCCGCCAAGCCCCAGAAGATTGCCATTGGCGAAACGAGCCGAAGCAGAACAAATTATACAGGATATGAGCAGGATGGCGTAATTGAACCATCGAACAGTCCATGGGCTTCTCCAGTGGTACTGTGAAGAAGAAGGATGGTTCAACTAGGTCTGCGTGGATTATCGACAACTAAATAATGTAACCAAGAAGGACAGTTATCCTTTGCCCAGAATCGATGACACTTTAGATACCCTAGGTGGGTGTAAGGTATTTTCGACCCTCGACCTGAAGAGTGGTTATTGGCAAGTCGAAGTAGAGGCAAAGGATAAGGAGAAGACGGCGTTTACGATCGGGACAGGATTGTGGCAATTTAACGTCATGCCATTTGGGTTATGTAATGCCCCCGCGACGTTTGAAAGATTGATGGAAAACGTACTGAGAGGACTATCCTGGGAAACTTGCTTGTATACCTCGACGATATAATTGTCTTAGGAAAATCTTTTGAGGACCATTTGAAGAACTTGGAGCAAGTATTTCAGCGATTGAAAGGAGCAAATTTGAAGCTAACCCAAAAAGTGCAACCTGTTCCAGAAGCAAGTGCACTACCTCGGCCACGTAGTATCAGAGGATGGAGTGTCGGTTGACCCAGGGAAGATAGAAGCGGTCAAGTCTTGGCCGGTTCCGAAGGACAAGCATGAAATAAGAAGTTTCATGGGCTATGCACTTATTACCGACGATTCGTTCCTGGATTGCTAACATCGCCAAGCCTCTCACGAGACTAACTGAAGAGGGCAGAGACTACGTCGGGAGAAGAGCTGCCAGGATGCCTTTGAAGAATTGAAACAGATGCTGACCACTGCGCCATCTTGTGCTATCCACAGGCTGACGGAAATTATTTTGGATACTGATGCCAGCAACGTGGGCATCGGAGGCGTGTTGTCCCAAGTTCAAGATGGCCACGAAAAAGTGCTCGGTTACTTCAGCAAAGTGCTGTCGAAACCGGAACGCAACTATTGTGTGACCAGGAGAGAGCTGTTGGCCGTAGTTAAGTCTATAGAGCACTTTCATAAATATCTCTATGGCAGGAAGTTCTTGTTAAGAACCGACCATGCGGCATTGATGTGGTTGCTACGCTTCAAGAATCGGAAGGGCAGGTTGCCAGATGGATAGAGCGTCTTGAAGAGTATGACTTTGATTCGGAACATCGGCCTGGAACCAGTCATCGAAACGCTGACGCACTATCGAGGAGACCCTGTTCCAAGGATTGTACGCACTGCTGTCGTGCCGAAGAGAAAAATGAAGCAACTGCTTGAGGACTACTGTCATAGATGATAGATGGACTGAAGACCAAATCCGAGCTGACCAGGAGTCTGACGAAGTTTTGAAGTGTGTGATGGAGTGGAAGATGCAAGAAGCGCGGCCTAACTGGAAACGGTAGCACCGTATTCGCGAGAGCTAAAATCGTATTGGGCTCAGTGGGCTCTTTGGTAATGGAAAATGGTCTTCTCAGACGAGTGTTAGAAGACGAAGCTGGGACCAATAGCAGACTTCAGATTGTGGTTCCGAAAGCAAGAATTCCCAAGTTTTAAAACTTCTTCATGATGGAACATCGAGAGGCATCTTGGAGTCCGCAAGACTATAGAGAAGGTCAGAGAGCGATTCTATTGGGTTAATTGTAAGAATGACGTGAAGGACTGGTGCGGAGATGTACAACTTGCGCCGCTGCCAATGGCCTTCCAAAGAAAGAGGGCCCTATGAGGCAATACAACGTTGGCAGTCCTTTTGAAAGGATTGCGATTGATGTTGCCGGACCATTTCCACGACGGAATTTGGAAATAAATACATCTGGTTGCAGTAGACTACTTCAGCAAATGGGTGGAAGCTTACGCATTACCAATCAGAAGCTGTTACAGTGGCTGAGACTTTAGTTAAAGAACTTTTCAGTCGGTTGGTGTGCCGCTTGAACTTCACTCCGACCAGGGACGGAATTTTGAATCAGCAGTGTTTCAAGAGGTGTGCAAATATTGGGTATTCGCAAGACCCGAACACTGCCTTGCACCCGCAATCAGATGGCATGGTGAAGCGCATGAACAGGACAGTTATCAAGTATCTATCAAAAGTTGTCGCAGACCACCAGCGAGATTGGGACCAGCAGCTACATCTATTCTTGCTGGCGTATAGAGCATCGGTCACGAAACCACTGGCCAAAGTCCATCTAGTGTGCTTTTTGGACGAGAGCTGCGCTTACCATGCGATCTTAAGTTCGGCTTTAAACCAAATGAAGAAGTAGTTGGAGATGACTATGTTTCGAACTTGCGGAGGCGAATGGATGATATTCACGATCGGGTGAGGACCAATATCCATGAAGCAAGCGACCGCATGAAGGAACACTACGACATCAGAGCAAATGAAGGCGGATATCAGTCTGGAGACCTGGTCTGGCTGTTCAATCTCAGCGACGTCGAGGCTTCTCGCCTAAGCTGCAACGATCGTGGGACGGGCTTACGAAGTGATAAAGCGAATTAATGACGTCATCTATCGCATCAGAAAGAAACCCAATGGTAAAGCAAGAGTGGTGCATTTTAATCGCCTAGCTCCTTATCTGGGGACAATCAGAGGACGAGCAGATGGTCGAGTTTGTAGACTCCCGAAGAAGAACTCAGCTATGAGGAGTTTATGGACAAGTATGGGAATGGCCGCAAAGTGCGTCATGATGTAACAACGGAGATTCAGGAGGATTTGTTTTTGGCTCTGAAGGTGCGCGTTAGCAAATTGTGTTGCCAAGATTTAAGAATGGGCAAGGGATAGCTACCGTATTAAAGAAAATTGGTGGTGTCCAAGATCTCCGAAGCTGAACCTGAGGTGGGCAAGCTCTGCACTTGCCAGGAAAGAAACGGCCTTTATTCTACTTGGTGACCAAAGAACCTCAGTTGGCAAGCCAACCTACGGACGATGTGGACAGCCTGATAAGTTTAAGAGAGCAGCTGTTGGAGCTGGAGATCAATAAGATCAGGGTGCCAAAAATAGCTGTGGATTGGATGGCTTGGACTGGAGGGTCGTAAGGAACATGCTCGAAGAAATTTTCGATATACTGGAATAGAGTTCCTAGTATGCAGCTACAACCCGCGGTCAGCAGAAGGGAGGCGACGAACGGTAGCGTGCTATTTCTTCCGGACTCGTCGTGTAAGAATGAGAGAACTGTTCGTATCTTCATGGAGGTGATAGTTCCTGTTCCGGGACGGAACAGATCTAAGGAGGGAGCAGTGTAACGAGCGCCAACTTTTCACTGGCGGTTCGATAGGCGTCCTAGATGGCGCTGGCATAGCGGAAGAAGAACTACCTACGACGAATAACAGAGGGCAGCACCGGGTCGAAGATTCGAGAATATTCTCCAGAATCTTCGAGGACGTTCTAGAAGGCCCTCGAACAATCTGGACGTTCGCGCCAGCTATAAATAACGCGTCGGGTTGGCCAGGAGGGGTCAATCGATACGAGTTCGATAGTGCGGTCGCGATTGAACTAGTACATGTAATATAAATATCGTTTACATAAATAAAGACATTAGTGGTTAAGTGATATAGTTAATAAGCATTTTTAATAGATTTTAATTACCGTAATTGTGTTAATAGAATAAGTGAATCTAAATATATCGCCTGTGTGTTTTTCTAAAACCCCGACAACGTTTTAAGAACGGAAAAACGTAACAATATGAACACGGAAGGGACATACTAAAAAATTAGGTAACTTTTCTTGATAAAACTCACTTTTTTTATAATTCTCCGTACTGAATGGGAGTAAATATACAGAAACTTAAGGAAAATCTCGAAATGTTAGAAACTTTCCCATAATACAAGGATTTCACGTGAATATTAATGGGAAAATTTCAGGGAAAAGGAATCTCTTATCATTAATCTCCAAAATTAATATTTTAAATAAACTATTCTCTCTATTATTATAATTCTTATATCTATTTCCCTAATTAGATCTTTAATTCTTATATTCTTAACACATCTCCTTTCTATAGGATTACTAGAAAAAAAAAATATGTAACATCCTAATATTACTAAGAAGAATACTAATATCTCTGAGGAAAAAATTAAAATTTCTTACAATTTGGAAAATTACAGTTACAGATAAGGTAATTTGCAAAGGGTAAGAAAATAAGTAAAGTGCGCATGTCAGATGTAGGCAAAACTGTCCAGCACACGTGGTCTGTCTTCTTGTTATTTTGGAACTATTATACTCATTATTAGTAGGTGATACTTTTAATTCATATTAAAAAATCTGTGTTATTTTTAATGTTTTGAAATCTGCTACAATTTAAGGATGGAATATCTCAAACAACTTGCATATACGTTGCTCTCTTTATTTATTTATATTAGTTTAATTACTTAAATAATACACACATAATTATTTTGCTTTTCGTTTTCTTTCTAGATCTGTGAAGTCAAAAACTTATATTATATGAAGATAACAAATACAGGAAATAGATAAAAGAAAATATAGTTTTAAAACCGTACCTTAATATTTCCAACAATGTGGTAACTTAATATATTGTAACGAGCGCCAACTTTTAAACTGGTGGTTTCGTAAAGCGCTCCTGGATGGCGTAGCGGAACAAGGAACTACGTACGAGGTTCGAGAGAGGAATGACAGAGAGTAGTACCGGGTCGAAGATTCGTGATTATTCTTCTCAATCTCGAAGCACGCACTTGATATTGCCGAAGGTCTAGTCGGCCAGCGGAAATATAAATAAGGCGACGTTATTGGTCGGAGTTACTCAGTCGATACCAATTGAATAGTGCGAATAAGCGGATAGCGAGTGGAGATAAATACGAGCGAATTAGTACGTAAGAAATAAATATCCGTGTAAATTAATGGTTTACATAAATTAAAACATTAGTAATTATGTGATTTAATTAATAAGCGTTTTTAACTAGTAATTAGTGAGTAATTTAATTCGTAGTATTTATTTAATCTTATTTAATAGATTTTAAGAAGTTCATAAGTGTCTAAATAAATGAAGTTAATTTAAATATATCGTGGGTTCTACCCCGACAACGTTTCTTTTTTTTATAATAGAAAAAACAATTCTAATTTTGCGTTATCATAATAATCATTATCTTAGAAATTTTATGTGTGAGTATTTCAGGCTTCGGAAAAATACCTATAGTTAGTAGTATGTAAAATAATGGCCCCAAATTAGTACAGGAATTTTACCAATTTTTTTTAGTGTGTTAGACTGTATACAAGTACGCAAAAAATAAAAGAAAATCTAATCAAATCAATGGCAATCAATATGTTTATAAATTGCAAGGTACTACGAAGATGTAGAAACCGAATTAGCCTGTCTATTGAATGCTTGCTTTATTTACAGGCGTTATTCCGTGATCGTCATTGTGTACTCTTTCTTCTGGGTTAAAACCAGGGAGTCAAAACCGTTTTAAAAACCCTAATGTAAACGGTATTTATTTCGGTTTTTATAAAATAATTATAAAGGTACGTTAAATCGAACCGTAAGGTATTTTTGACCGTATTTATCCGGTACCATAATTCTAACCGAGGTATTTATATGACCGCTGTACCGTGACTGTATTTAAGGTGGAATTTCTGTCACGGTCATGAGCGGTTTTAATATATGTTGAATTACGGTTACGTGTTAGGAAGAGAAAGGATTCCATATGTCAAAGAGGCGAAATACCTGGGTATGGTTGATCAAAGGCACACATGGAATTCACATATCCAGAAACTAACTAGCAAAGCCACCATCGCCCTGGGTAGGTGTAGGAGGCTGTGTGGAAAGAATTGGGGCCTTAGCCCCAAGATGACTCTGTGGTTGTACACAAGGGTAATTAGACCCATGATAACGTACGGAGCAGTAGTATGGTGGCCAAAGGCGCGGCAGGTGGGGGCGGCCAAAGCGTTGGGTGGCGTGCAGAGGTTGGCGTGCCTGTGCGCCACGTGGGCGTTGAGATCGACCCCTACCACCGCGATTGAAGTAATTCTGAACCTGCCACCAATACATATTTTTGTACCAGGAGCCGCAAGTCCACAGTACACCGACTTTTACATAATCAAGTACCGATAAGTAAATCGCACGGGGCTGATTATAAAAAACTGTTAGACGAACTCAAGGAGGGACCCCTTTTAGGAATGCCATGTGATGCCATGGTTCAAACATTTAACCTAGATAGAAAATATCAGGTTATAATACCAGAAAAGAAGGACTGGAGCAGGTACTCCGTAAGGGCGGACTCAAGCTGGTATCTGACGGCTCTAAAACGGACTACGGCGTTGAAGCGGAATATACGCTAAGAACCTAAAAAGGCTCTTTCGGTAAGCTTCAGCAAAGACACGACTGTGTTCCAAGCTGAGGTTGCCGCAATCCTCACTGTGTCGAGAGATAGAAAGATGTACGAACCAGGTAAAAGCGTCGCTATCTTCTCTGACAGTCAGTCCACACTTAAGCGATTAGCTCTACAACGTGGACTCTAAGCTGTTTTGGGACTGTGTAAGCGCCCTAAATGAGGTGGGCACCCAAAGGAAAGTACCCTAAGTCTGGGTCCTAGCCACTCGGCGTGAGAGGAAATGAGGCGGCGGACGAGCTGCCAGGCGAGGTTCGTCAAGGCCATTCGTTGGAGCCGACCCTCTTTCGGCACTACCAAATCGCAAATCAAAAAATCATCAATGAATGGATACATAATCAGTCCAGAGAGTGGTGGCAAAATCACCGGGCAAAGGCAGGCAAAGAGTCCTAAAGGAGCAAAGGCCTGAATTCACGAAGATCTACTGAATAAAGATAGGAAGACTGTCAAAATGATCGTAGGTCTGTTGACTGGTCACTGTAGACTGAATAGGCATATGTACAACATAGGCCTGGCAGACGATGCAACCTGCAGATACTGCCAAGAGGAGGAAGAAACACCAGTTCATGTGCTGTGCCAATGTGAAGGCCTGGCGAGGACAAGGTTCTAGTAATGGGGAGGAGAACCCCACAGCCAGTAGCTAATAAAGAAGCCGCTCTCAAAGATGATAGGCCTAATTAAGAGGGCAAAATTAGAGAGCGTCCTCTAGGAAAAATGGGGATCACAATAGATCTGAAAAGGTCGCGGTGAAACAGGTCGATAGGCCACCCCATTCCTAATCTAATCTAATCTAATCTACGGTTACGGTCATGACGGTGACCGAAATTAATCCACGTTATCCATGAGTTGCGGTTGCGGTCAAGACCGTAACAGAAATAAGAATTTTGGTCACGGTCATGACCGTAACGGTAACCGTTATAATTGCGGTTTCGATTCCTTGGTTGAAACAGTACACATAGGTAGTAATCGAGTCGATTTAATTGAATTTATCAACAATAATCGGAAAACTTCTTAAAGAGATGATTTTGCTTCATCTGTATAGAAACGTTAATATTGTATTAGATACTTATTTTAGAATTTTAGATAAGTATAATGATAAAAGAAATAACTTACTTATTGAAATATTACATCTGGCACTTCACCATTTGCATCGGTTTCCTTAGGGGGTGCATCTATCACTCGAGGGTCATTTGCAATTTGCAATTTGCCCTGTGGTGCATCGGCAGCAACTTTGGGTGAATCTGGTTTATGAACATCAGACATATTGGCCACTTGCAATCAAACTAACAGAGCTAAAATTACTAAGCCACGCATTGTTCCTAGATAAGCAACTGTGCACTTCTATATTCTAGGTCTGCTTTCGATGTCTTATATAAGGCGGGGTGCTCCGGTGGAGGCGAATTTGGCAATAAAAATGCTAATTACCAGTTTATTAAAAAAAAATAACTTTTGTTCATCATGAGCGTAGGTATCGTTTAGTGGGAGTAGGGTTACAAGCATACAATTAAGTTGCTCCAACACATAACACAGTTTTTAAAAACAACTTGTTAAACGTAGGAAGAACTTTTTATTGATTATTGTTACAATATGTAATATGTAGAGAACGTTGTCTCGTACACTACAATCTCATAACGAACAATGGTCGTCTTAAGGGCTAGTGCTAGTATAATATGCTTTTGGTATCGATGTTTATTAACTTATCTACTAGAAATAAACAATCCGAAGGGTCCCTATGACTAAGATGGTTACAATATAATCCCTCCTATCCTAGATTGAGCAATTACGGGCTCCGGAATTTGCTCGGTAGTCCCTTCTTCTGTGGTGGTTGTTATTTTCGTTTTATACGTTTTCCATCCGTAATATCCCATGATGCTAGTTATTCCCGCTAGTACGATTATGAGAGACAAGCCAATTACCCACGAGTGTGTTGTGGTAATGACAGGTGATATGCTCTCATGTAATAAATTATCTGCTAGGATTCTAACGGCTTTTACGTCCCTTTGGTTGATCGGGGATACTTGTAAGGTTCTTCTTCCCGATTCGCGTGGTAGGCTTATGTTTAGGTCCGGCAATTTAAAAATGCTTTCCTCGGGCAGGGTTTCGCTCGGGAAGAACTTTTCGTCCTTGATCTCCACGCCGCAGTATCCCAAGTCCATTACTGATGGCTCTCGTATTATTATGAGTCCGTCTTGGGGGTCCGTCTTTGTTGCACTGACCTTCTGAATTAGTGTCTCTGTTAAGCTGATAGCAGTAACTGGGCAGGTGTTGACAGAACGGATGAGGATGTCTTTTAGGCATGGATCTCCTTTCATTAGATGTGCGCGCTTACAAAATATATGTTTCCAATGATTCCACATTTCCTTTCCTGTTTCCAGTATTTTATTGTCGAAACAGGTAGGAGTTTAAATAATAAATTGAATGAAAAATTAATTAAATGAAAAAAAAAACTAATGCGCCAAGGACGATAAAATTGAATTAAATAAAACTCAGAGAAACTATATAAACAGTTATATTAACAGTTGATTAGGTGAAGCCAAACATTAAATGATTACAAAGTATAAATACACGAAATAAACTTTTGGGAGTGACGTGTTATTATCAAAATTTGTATTACAAAGAAACAAGAAAATAAATCTACCTACTCGATCGAGCATGCATTGAATACGACTACCATTGTTTTAATGCGAAAAGATGAAAGGAAAAAAATAAAATAATTTCAAAAGTTACGTTAAATTAACAATGAGAGCAAAAGACTAAATATCAAAATTACGTTAAATTATTCTGACTCCAATGGTAGTTCGTTATTAAAATACAAAAGAAATAAATCTTAAATTAGCTTACATTTAAAAACAATGCGCAAACGGTTGATTGCCACAAACACCTCGGGGAGGAAGAAGTGGAAGAGACCGGTGGATGAAAGAAGAAGCCGGTCCAGGTACGCCTTAGGGACGCTGCTTGCGAGATCCGCGTCAGCGGGGTTCAGTAGAAGTCTTCGTCGCCAAAATACAATAACTCAAAAAGGCTTCCGTGGAGTGGTTCCTTTTCACCTGATATCCTCCACAGGGGTTACCGAACGGGTAATTTTGGTCAAAAAGGGGTACGGCAGAGCGTCGCCTCTTAGACGGTTAGGTCTACACACTTAGCGGGCTGGAGAGTAAGTGAAGAAAAAAAAAGGGAGAGGAATCTAGTTCCCGCGCTATGCCATTAAGTAGCCAATAGGATCCGAGGATTAAGGGTTTGCAGGTGTTCGTGTTTATGCGAAATTTCTAACGTTTCAAGTACAGTGCGCACAAAAAAATGTGCAGCAATTAACAAAAATGAATAAATTCGGAGCTAATTATGAACGGAGTTTAATGAAATTTACAAAACAAATGCATCTAAATAGATACTAAAATTTGACAATTTAAGAATTTAGAAAATGTTCACAAATAAAGCGGTACATTTACAAAAAAACAACTTCAAGGTCAAACGTAACGTTATATGAAATAAGTAAATAGCGAAATTCTCGGTAACTAGAAAAGGTCAATGAATTTAGATGGTTTCAGATAAGATAGTGTACAGTTGGAGAAATAAGAAAAGGTGCGCAATGCTTTGAGATTGAAAAAAATGAAACAAAAAAAGGCGGTATTAAAATGAGTTAAAGACGGAATAGGTAAATGAGTAGTAAGATAAGTTCTAACAGTCCTTAAAAAGAGATAAAATTAAGAAAAGGTGATTTCAACACGTAACAACTTAGCTGCACCGCAATTTTATTTTGGTTGTCTTGAATGGTTTCGAAAGCATCGGCGTATTTACTAACAATTTCTTTCAATATTGTTTGTTGTTTCAAAAGGAAATTTTGAAGTTTGAACTCGTTTTTACTTATGGTCTCAACGTATTTGTTAAGATAACTCCTATCGTTAGAATCCATGGTACCGAACAAATATTTCGACACTGTACCTATGCCATCGAAAACTGCTCTTTTACGACGGGTACTAAGTATGCTAGATAAGATATTATCAATTCGGTTATTTAAAGTGTTTGCAATTTCCAATTTTTGCGATAATAATACTGAAAAATGATTAGGATTATTAATAAAAAGATTTTTTAGGAGAACTAAGTTGTTTTTAATTTTTGCAATAGTCAAAACGGGTACACTAACATTTACATGATACAAGAAAATATGCTCTTTGTCAATTACGCGGGCTTTGCCTAGTTGTAGCGGGAGAATTGGGTTTTTCAGAGTCTGATTGGGATTGAATATACGGGATAAGGAAATGTATCATCAGGATCAGTGTCACTGTCGATATCATCGTCGGTGTCTTGCTGATTACCTGCAACAAGTAACTTCCGTTGTGGTTTCAGCTGCCTTTGATGTATTATTTTTTCCTTAGAGATGATTTCATTGTCATCAACAGTTCGAGGGTTATTTAGTTTAACAAACGGTTGTTGGTCTTTCCGTGTCTTGTTGTTATTTTTAGAGTATAATGGTTGGTCTACGTTTAGGGCGAGTGACCGTTTGCGGTAACGATTTTTGCGCTCTAAGGTCTGCGTTTGTTTCTTGCTGAGGGTTTCCGACAGTTGATTGGATAGTAGCTCTAATATTTGAGTGTGTTCGGTAATATAATTGGAAATTTGTTCGTTTTTTGTTAGCTCGAACGGGTTTTTTAGATTTACCTGACCTTTAGCAGTTTGAAAGGGAGTGTATTCTGTAGAGGAGTGTATACTGTTATTATAAGAGAGAATTGCGAAATTCATTAGATCTTGTACGTTTTGATTGGGTTTTTCTTCTCTCAAGATGCGAAGACTTTCTAAAATGCTAGAATGAAAGTGTTCTATGGGGCTATTGCTGTTAGGATTGTACGCGGTCACATAATGTGTTTCGACTTCGTACAAATTGCATAGATCTTGAAGCACTTTATTTCTAAATTCAATGCCGTTGTCACAGGTTATTTTCATTGGTATACCGAAACTAGAAAAGTATTGAATTATTTTGTTTACGCTTTCAATTGCGTTTAAGGATGATATGGGGTACGCTGTCAATTATTGTGATAAAGTGCTGATTAGAAACTTTGAATGAATCGATATAAAGATGTTCGAAAGGTTTGCATCCAATTGTGTGGGTTTAAATATTAGCTTACTCGGATGCCTTTCGTACTTTGATTTCTGACAGATCTCGCCCGAATTTATGTAATTTCGGACATCATTCTCTAAGTTCGGCCAATAAAAGTGTTTTTTAATTGCAGAAACATTTTCCGTTATACCGCGGTGGGAAGTTTTGGTTTCATGGTGGAGTTTAATTTTCTCCTGCTGTTCGTCGCGTAAAGTGATGTCTTCTAACAGAGTCCGGCTAATCATTAATGGTAAAATGTTTTATTAGAAAAATATTTTGCCGAATCTCACTAGAGGTTCTCTACAGAAAGTCTAAAAAATTATACAGTAATGGTGATTTGTCGTACGTATTCCTTTTGTAATTTATAAAGGATAGAAGTGTTTCGTGTAATAGCCAGGTGTGTCGTTTTTTTATTGAACACTCTTTCAAAATGGTCCTGAAAGTTTTACATGGCGATTTACTATGACAATTTGATTCGCGTAAACATTGGTAGGTTTTTCTGTATAAGGTAGTGTGATCGTGGGGTTTTCTAAGGCAGTATGAACGGTGTTACTGTCAGAGGGGTTTTCATTAGGCTCTGCACTTGTGGTTTCTTCTTGAGTTTGTCCGGCTTGACTTTGTGAAGTTCCAGGGATATTTCGAGAGTGCGTATTGTTACCCGATTGTGTTTGATTTTGTATATCGTCCATATCGTCTACACTTAAGTCCGGCAGGTCTTGATCGTCTAAATTAACTACAACTGACTGATTGTCCGTAATTTCCAGTGGATGTATCTCTACACGTGAGAGAGCATCGGCGTTAGTGTTACTCTTACCTTTTTTATAGATGATGTTATAGTCATACTCTTCTAGTTTTAATCGCCAGCGCACTAACTTTGAATTTGGCTCTTTTAATGAGAATAGCCATTGTAGTGGCTTATGGTCGGTAATAATATTAAATTTCGTGCTGTAAATGTAAGGGCGAAAATATTTAGTTGCCCAAACGATCGCGAGTAACTCCTTTTCGATTGTACTGTAGTTGCACTCGGCGGGGTTTAACGTACTGCTGTGAACTGATGGTCCAAGCATAATTTATGAGAAATTAAAAATGACAAAATTAATTTAGCTAGCTCAGCAAAAATGAATTCAAAAGGGTGCCAGAGATACTTAAATCTCAAGGTAGCTTCTAAAAAAGTTAAGTGGGCGATTGTAAAATTAGACTTTCTTTAAAATTCCCAATAATTGAAATGCAGATTCAAAATAAAAGACTAGTGATTTAAAATGATATTACAATCATTAAGTTTATTTTAAAAAAAAAAAAAAAAAAACATTTAATTACAATTAGCAGGATAATAAAAACCATAAATATAGGATTCTGGATAAACAAACCTGCAAGAATTTAATATGACAAAGGACGATTTAAAATCCTTTAACAACAAAATGAAGATTCGTTCTAGAAGGAATTTCATAAAAAAAATCATCCACGCGTCATGAAATCTAACTATAATTTACACGTGGAGAAAAAGATACAATTTACATTGAAATTTAAAATTTTAAAAGCACAAAGCTTCACTTACACTTCCCCGAGGTGATTAACAAATAAACAAAAATTAAAAGAAACGGATAAATTTAACACACTTTCGCGGAATCCTCTAGAACGTTTTTACAAAATTACTGATTACATCCAAATGTACACAATTAAACAATACAGCAATATTATTAGGAGTTCCTTGAAAGCTAATCAATCAAAACGAGCAACATTAAAATTAAAATGAATTTACCTCAGCGGAATAAGAAATAAACAACTCTACTTACAGCGAAAACTTTCAACGAATGCTTGCCTTTTGAGGCCTCTCCGTATATATATGAAATATACAAATGTGCGTTAACGCAGAACAAACTCTAAGAAAACTCTAACAAATATACTAAACAATAAGAGAGTACGACAAATGCAAAAAATGATTTTAAATTATACACTGGCAAAAGAAATGAAAACAAAAATTAAATAAAAATTCTTAATAAAATTTAGAACAGCGGAAACTCTATCATTGTTTTGACAGGCTGATTAAGAATAATAAATAAACATTTGAATTTCCGAACCGGGGTGCCAACCATAGCACTCTCCCAATTCTAACGGGAAAACGAAAGTGTCAACGAAATTTGAGTTTTTTCGCTTAGAAATTGTACGCACACAAAAATTAATATTTCAAAGTTTCCCCGCACAAACGAACAATACCTATCTCCGCACACAGGTGAAAAACGTCACTTCCGGTGATGAAAATACCCGGGGTCGTGGTGGGAGTGTCACATACCATCCGGTTGATCCAGTTTCCAAGCAACAATCGGCATAGCAGTCGTATATGGCAGACGATGTGCGTCGGTGTGCAGTGGTGGGTCTGCATCATGAAGAACTTCTCCACTCCATGGATGTACCTCTCGCTTGTAACTCCAGAAGGATAACTCAAAAACAGAACATTCTTTTAAATTGTGCTCCAACATGGCTTCAGGAATGGAATTCTTAATTTGACAGGTTTGACTTGATCTGAAGAGAGTGTTCGGCATCAAAGACAATATGGGCAATTATTTTCGAAGGATACATGCTGGTTGAAAATTTCTTGACTTCAACTTCAAACTTCTCATTCGAAATTGATTAAACTCATTCTTCCTCATTATGATTGCTTTCAATTTGATTTTCGATCTGGGGAATTCGATGTGGGAATTGATAACTTCTTCTGGGATTCTTCTTCAGAATAGTTGACTCTTCTAGGAATTCTTCTGGAATTGTTGATTATTCTGGGAATTCTTACTTGAGATTGTTGATTACTTGGGATTCTGCCTGGGAATTGTTGACTTCTTCTTTCTCTACCTCTAACCCCCAAAACCTCAACCATCGACATCCTCTTCGGATCCAACATCTCCAAAACT
The DNA here is from genome assembly GCA_004143645.1 of Protaetia brevitarsis. Classification (NCBI taxonomy): domain Eukaryota; kingdom Metazoa; phylum Arthropoda; class Insecta; order Coleoptera; family Scarabaeidae; genus Protaetia; species Protaetia brevitarsis. Next base: position 2,457,112 of record RXPK01000309.1, read on the forward strand.
TTTTCGCTACTTGTATACATCACATCTAACTTTCCGCACCTTGTATTTCAAATTAAAACTATCATCAAATATTTCATTTTTTCATCATCCTTTTCATCATCAATTTCATCATAATTTTCCATTATTTCAACATCATCAATTTCATCATAACATTTTAAATCATCATTTCCTCTTCTCTAAACTAACTATTATATTATTTCCCTTTCTCTACCTAAATCATCAACAACTTTCTCTTCCCTTTCTTAATCAAAACATCACATTTTATCACTTTATCTTCCTTTCTTTATCTAAATCATCAACAACTTCATCAACTTATCTTCCTTTTTTACTCAATTTAACAGCATTATATCAACTTTCTCCTCATTAGAAGTATCTGATACCCGATTGAATTTTATCCCCTTCGTCTGAATCTTTCTTTTCTTTATCAACAACACGGTAATCTTTTTTCAAAACATCCTCATTTTTCAATACTTCTGTCCATAATTATTGTATCATTTGTTTCAATCATTGCATCATCTCATACATCACTACTAATACTTTCCTTAAACTGTCTCCTTTGTCTCCCGAATATCCTTTTCGTCATCCTTCCCTCCTGTCCTGCCACAATTTCCTTTTCGTCGATCCTTCCCTTTTGTCTGCCACAACAGACTCCTTCTGCATGAGTTCCTTGGCTCGCCAACTCTGGCTCCAGACGTCACTTCCTGATCCTCGTGGTCCTGTCATCTTCATACTCGCAGCGGGTCATAAAACGTTTATAAAAGCACAACGGTCATCAGCTTATAAGCAAAGAAAATTCTCACAATTCAAAACACGGGATCTAAACTTACTAATTACATTACAATCATATAGTGGCTTCGCACATTGGGAATTGCCATAAAAATATACTCAAAAACTGCATGAGAATTACAATAAAAAAAAAATACACAACTAATATGCCTCGCACGTTGGTCGCCATAAATTATGCTGTGAACTGATGTCCAAGCATAATTTAATGAGAATTATAAAATGACAAATTAATTTAGCTAGTAGCAAAATGATTAAAAGGGTGCAAGATTTAAATTAAAGGTAGCTTAAAAAGTTAAGTGGGCGTTGTAAAATTAGACTTTTTTAAAATTCCAATTTGAAAATGGCAGATTCAAAATAAAGAATAGTGTTTTAAATGATTTAAAAATTAATTTATTTTAAAAAAAAAAAAAAAACATTTTTACATTAACAGGATAAAAAACATAATATAGGATTCTGGATAAAACAAACTGCAAGAATTTATATGCAAAGGAGATTTAAATCTTTAACACAAATGGAAGTTCGTTCTAGAAGGATTTCATAAAAAAATCATCCAGCGGGCATGAATTAAATTAATTAACGTGGAGAAAAAGAACAATTTACATTGAAATTTAAATTAAAGCACAAGCTTCACTCCCTTCCGAGGTGAATTAACAAAAATACAAACAATTTATAAGAAAACGGATAATTTACACACTTTTCGCGAATCTAGAAGCTTTTTACAATATTATGATACATCAAAATGTGTACACATTAAAATAAGCATAAATTAATTAGGAGTCTTGAAGCTAATCTCAAAACCGACAACATTAAAATTAAAATGATTTACTCAGCGCATAAAAAATAACATCTATTACAGGAAAACTTTCAACGACTGTTGCCCTTTTGAGGTCCGTATTAGAGAAATTACAAATCGTGCGTTGACGCAGAAGCAACTCTAAGAAAAACTCTAACAATATACTACAATACGAGAGTAGCAAATGTAAAATAATGATTTTAATTATACACTGGCAAAGAAATGAACAAACAATTAAATAAATTCTTAATAAAATTTAGACAGCGGAAACTCTATCATTGTTTTACAAGGTATTAGGAATAAATAAAAATACACATTTGAATTTCGAAACCCGGTGCAAACCATAGCAGTACGGCTGCGTATGCGATTGGTAATCTTTGCAATTGGACCCTGAGATAGTACAGCTCTAACGCGAAAGTTAGACGCGTCCGTTTAATGGTAAAAGGTTTGGAAAATAGGGTGTAATATNAAAACAGAAAAATTTTTTAAATTGTGCTCCAACATGGCATCAGGAACGGATTCTTAAATTTGACAGGGTTTGACTTATCTGAAGGAGAGTGTTCGGCATCAACGACAATAATGGGCAACTTATTTTCGAAGGATACATTTTGTTGGTAATTTCTCTGACGTCCGCTTCATTCTATCTCATTAGAATTGATTTTACTTTTGATTTTCGACATCTGGGATTCGATGTGGGAATTAGATAACTTCTTCTGGGAATTCTTCTTTCAGAATAGTTGACTACTTCTGGGAATTCTTCTTGGGAATTGTTGATTACTTCTGGGAATTCTTCTTGGGAATTGTTGATTACTTCTGGGAATTCTGCTTGGGAATTGTTGACTTCTTCTTTCTCTACCTCTAACTCACCAAAAACCTCTACCTCGACATCCTCTTCGGATCCAACATCTCCAACAACTTTTTCGCTACCTTGTATATCATCACCTCTAACTTTTCCGCAACCTTGTATTTCAAACTTAAAACTATCATCACAATATTTCATTTTTTCATCATCCTTTTCATCATCAACATTTTCATCATAATTTTCCATTATTTCAACATCATCAATTTCATCATCAACATTTCATCATCATTTTTCCTCTTCTCTACCTAAACTATTAATATTATTTTCCCTTTCTCTACCTAAATCATCAACAACTTTCTCTTCCCTTTCTTTATTCAAAACATCAACATTTTCATCAACTTTATCTTCCCTTTCTTTATCTAAATCATCAACAACTTCATCAACTTTATCTTCCCTTTCTTTACTCAATTTAACAGCATTATCATCAACTTTCTCCTCATTAGAAGTATCTGAACCCCGATGATTTTATCCCCTTCCGTCTGAATTCTCTTTCTTTTCTTTATCAACAACACGGTAATCTTTTTCAACATCCATCCATTTTCTCAATACTTCTGTCATAATTCTGTATCATTTTTCATCATTGCCATCATCTATACATACTACTAATACTTTCCTTAAAACGCTCTCCCTGAATATCCTTTTCGTCCATCCTTCCCTTTGTTCCTGCCACAATTTCCTTTTTCGTTCGATCCTTCCCTTTTGTCCTGCCACAACCGACTCCTTCCTGCCATGAGTTCCTTGGCTCCGCCAACTCTGGTCTCCAGGAACGTCCACTTCCTGATCCCTCGTGGTCCTGTCCATCTTCATACTCGCAGCGGTGTACATAAAAAGTTTATAAAACGCACACGGTCAGCCTTGTCAACGCAACGAGAAATTCTCACAAATTCAAAACACGGGATCCTAACCTTACTAATAACAATTACAATCATATCGCGCTTCGCACATTGGGATTGCCATAAATATATGCTCAAAAACTGCATGAGAATTTACAATTAAAAAATGCAATAATGTCGTGCCTCGCACGTTGGTCGCCATAAATTATGCTGTGAACTGATGGTCCAAGCATAAAATTTAAAGAGAAATCAAAAATGACAAAATTAATTTAGCTAGCTCAGCAAAAATGATTCAAAAGGGCCCAGAGATACTTAAATCTCAAGGTAGCTTCTAAAAAAGTTAAAGTGGGCGATTGTAAAATTAGACTTTCTTTTAAATCCCCAAAAATAGAACTGGCAAAACCAAAAATAAAAGAACTAGTGATTTTAAAATGATATTTACAATCATTAAGTTTTTTTTTAAAAAAAAAGAAAAAAAAAAACATTTAATTACAATTAGCAGGATAATAAAAACCATAAATATAGGATTCTGGCATAAAACAAACCTGCATATGACTCTACAATTAAGAAAGGACAATGCAAATCCTTTAGCAAACAAAATGGAAGAATCGTTCTAGAAGGAATTTCATAAAAAAAAATCATCCACGCGGTCATGAAATCTAAACTATAATTTACACGTGGAGAAATAGATACAATTTACATTGAAATTTAAAATTTAATAGCTCAAAGCTTCACTTCACCTTCCCCGAGGTGATTAACAAAAATACAAAACAATTAATAAAAAAAACGGATAAATTAACACACTTTCGCGGAATCCTCTAGAACGTTTTACAATAATTACTGATCTAACATCCAAAATGTGTACACAATTAAACAATACAGCAATAATTAAATAGGAGTTCCTTGAAAGCTAATCAATCAAATAACCGAGCAACAATTTAAAATAAAAATGAATTTTACCTCAACGGCAATAAGAAAATAAACAACTCTACTTACGGGCAACTTTCAACGAACTGCTTCCCTTTTCAAGGCCTCCCGCATATATATGAAATATAATTCGTGCGTTCAACGCAGAACGCAACTCAAAAACTCTAGCAAATAAACTAACCAATACGGGAGTACGCAAAATGTACAAATAAATGATTTTAAATATATACAACTGGCCAAAAGAAATGAAACAAACAATAAATAAATATTCTTAATAAAACTTTAGAACAGCGGAAACTCTATCATGGTTTTACAAGGCTGATAAGGAATAAATTAAAAATACACATGTGAATTTCCGAAACCCGGGGTGCCAGTCTACAGCACTACGTTAGTACTTTTCTCACTCACGCGTAATATTTCTCAAGATAAACAATCAAAATAAAATATTTGACACACGATAGTAGAGTACTATTGGATGTTAATTACATTTTTCTACAAATGATATAATTTTATTTTTGTAGGTCCCCGAAAAATGTGCTCCAAAGAAATTCAAAACTTATCATTTTCATCCGGAATGGGAACTGGACTACTTCTTTACAATGGTTGAAGAAAACTGTTTGCTGCTTAATATGCAATACATCCGTAGCAATACCGAACAAAGGAAATTTAGAACGACATTTTAACACAGTTCATAGTAAATACCAGACAGGTTTTCCACCTAACAGTGAAATAAGAAAGAGTAAATTGCAAGCATTGAGATCGCAATTAGCAGCCCAAGAAAACATTTCTTTTTCATTTTCTAGGCCTACTGAGCAAAGTAAAGCTACTACTGAAGCTTCTTTTCGAGTAAACTACAAAATTGCACAAAAGTGCAAACCATTTTCCGATGGAGAATACATTAAGGATATTTTCGAAGACGTGTCAGATTCGCTATTCGTGAATTTCAAAAATAAAAATGAAATTAAAAAAGCTATTCAGGGTTTACAGCTGTCTCGAAATACTGTGATGCGCCGTATAGAAACGATGAGTGCAAACATTAACGAAAAACTACAAAGAGATATCGTTCGCTGCGTAGCTTTTTCGCTTCAGCTTGACGAGTCGACCGATATCACTGATACTGCACAATTACTTATTTTTATTCGGATGGTTTTTGAAAATTTCTCGACGAAAGAACTACTAAGTAAGATTTCCTTAAAAGGAAAAACTCGTGGCTTTGATATATTCACCGAATTCAAGGCATGTACAGTCGAAGCTCTCTATAGTGAAGCTCCATATAATGAAAATCTATATATAGTGAAATTTTCGGAAGTCTCGGTATATTTATATATAAATACATGCAAAATTATCTGCCTATAATGAAAGGAAAGCTCTATATAATGAAATTCCGCCCAGAAATATAATACGATATTAATAATCCACTTACATTTTAGGGCGGTAATATAAAATCGAAATCTTACTGTTTGTGATACCCATAAATACATACATACATATGTATGTATAATAACGGCATTCATAAATTCCATTTACCTCATCAGCATAATTCCTAGAAACTTCCTGTTTACGTACTAACGATTAACAATACCCATACATAAATGTAATACGGCATAAATAAAATCCATTTATCACATTAGCAAAATTCCAAGAAACTTTAGGTGGTGGTAGTATAACATCGAGACCTTTATGTTTAACATGTTAGTGCATTATTGCAAGGCAGTTAGAATGTCGAAACGCAAGTGCTTAAGTTTCGCGGACAATATTAAAAGTCTTAGAAGAAGTTGATAGTTGGTGTGAAAAAAACCGACATTGCTGTAAAGTTTGGTATTGCTCCAAGTAGTGTGACGCTAATAGTACAAAGTCGCGAAAAGATTGTTTGGGAAAATTGGTGAAGTGTCTAGTGGTTCGCAAACGTGTTAGAGCGTGCTCGTATGAGATGTTAATGAAGCTGTTCTTTCGGTGGTTTCAAGTCACTGCGAACACAAAATGTGCCAATCGCTGGAAATTTAATTAAGGAGAAGGCTCTTCAATTTGCCAAAGAATTTGTTGTGACAATTTCCATGCTAGTGATGGGGTGCTGCAGTCATGGAAAAATCGCAATGGTATCGTAATATAAAACAATTTCGGGTGAAAGCGCAAGTGTCAATCAAGATGACTGTGACGTTTGGATAGAAAATGTTTTGAAAAGACTTTTGCAGAAGTATCAGCCGAAAGACCTTTTCAATTGTGATGAAACAGGATTATTTTTTAAAATGCTTACCGAATCAAACTCATGCATTTAAAAATACAAGTGTTCGGGTGTTAAAAACCGGCGAAAGAAAGGGTAACAGTTTTAATAGAGCTAACATGGATGGGACTGAAAAATTAAAATGGCTTTTAATTGGTAAGAGCAAGAAATCCTAGATGTTTAAAAGGTTTAAAATCGCTAAGGTCTGGACTATACCCATAACAAAAAGGCGTGGATGACAGGAGCGATATTTGAAAACTGGATGAAAGGGATAGATAGAAAAATGAAAGCACAGAAGCGCTAAAATTGCAATGTTTATCGATAACTGTCCGCTCATCCAGTTGCTTTAAGTAAAACTTTAACAAACATAGAACTTGTCTTTTTCCCACCAAACATGACATCAAAATTACAACCTATGGATCAGGGAATTATTAAGAATTTCAAAGTTCATTACGAGCGCGGATAATTCGCAACAATTGTAAGTGCGATTGACGAGAACATATCAATTAACAAATTAATAACCTTACGAGTGCATCACGGAACTAACGAAAGTTTGGAGTGAGGACGTTAGTAAGAAAACAATTAGCAATTGTTTTTCAAAAGCAGGATTTGTGACGAATAGTGAGGCAAGTCAATGGGAAGACGTAGACGAATTGATTTGGCTTCCCTTAAGAGACAATGGTCAGTTCTAACAAAGTTCTGGGCAGAGTAGATCATAGTTTTTCATTTAGAAGAGTTTTTAGATATTGACAACGACGTTGTCGTTGCCGAACTTCCCAGTGATGAAGAAATTGTAGGACACGATCAAGAGAGTGGAAGAAACCTGAGGAGGAAGACGAAATGGGAAGATTGCCACTACTAAACCGTTCCAGAAAACAAGTTAAAGAAAGCATTAGCTGTCGTAAGAGCTGCTCTGCAATATGAAGATGATGTCCCGGACGAAATTGTTTCATTATTTAAATAAATGTTGAAACTTTTATTGAACATAAATTTCTTTTTAGTAATAGTGTTCAGAAGAATATCACTGATTATTTTCCTAAAAGAAAAATAAATGAGATTGAAAAAAAAAACGTTTTTTTTATATCACTATTAAATTACTAAATTATCGAATCACTGTCTATAGTGAAAAATCTGTCTATAGTGAAATTTCGACGTGCATTTTACTCTTTCACTATATAGAGCTTCGACTATATTAGCAAAATTAAGCTACCTTTGTATAAACTCGTATCAATGACAACTGATGGGGCTCCTGCTATGACGGGTATTCATAATGGTTTTATTGCTCTTTGTCACAAAGATGAAGACTTTCCAGACTTCATTAGGTACCACTGCATAATTCATCAACAAGTATTGGCTAGTAAGAGACTAAACACAAAGGATGTGATGGATATTTCTTTTAAGATCGTAAATTCCATAAAAGGAAAACCTCTCCAAAGGCGGGTCTTTAAGCAGCAATTAGATGAGAACGAACCAGAATTGGCATTACATACTGACGTAAGGTGGTTGAGGTCGCAAGTTTGCAAGATTTATTTTGCACGAAAATAATAAAATTTTAGAAGAGAGAGGTGATGCATTAATTACAATTGCGTGATTTAGACTGGCAATGTGATTTAGCATTTTTAGCAGATTTTACCGGAAAACTAAGCATATTAAATCTGGAACTTCAAGGTAAGAATAAAACACTAACAGAAATGATGAGTTTTATTGCAGCGTTCCAATGTCAAACAGCATCTATGATAGTTGACATCAAGAAGAAAAAATTTCAACAATTTGCAAACATCAAGGATCATATGGAAAAACATCCTATCTACAATTTCATTCCTGACAAGTACACGGCAGAAATTAAGGCAGTGGTATCAGACTTTGAAATTCGCTTTAGTGATTTCAAAAAAATTTAAAAGTTGGTGGAATTCTCTAGTTATCCGTTTAATAATTCTATTGATCGTAGTGACATCTATGAAATGGCTAAAACATTTGCAGATATATTTCATATGGAACACGTGATATTGCAAAACGAAATTATTACTCTTCGCTGCGACATATTTCTAAAAGCGAGGTCATCCTCTGGTCTAGATTTTTGGGCGTTGGTTTCCAACGAGAAATATCCAAATTTAAAGAAATGTATTGAACAATTGCATTCATGTTTTGGTTCAACATATTTATGTGAATCGACATTTTCTTGTTTAAAACAAACAAAAAGTAAACATCGTTCACGCTTAACGGACGCTCATACATTGGAATTTTTAAAGTTGGCAATTTCCAACTACAAATCTGACTTTGCTAATCTAGCGGAAGATGTTCAGGCGCAATGCTCATACTAATATTAAAAACTCTTTTAGGCGTGATTGATGCAAACATACAATCTTTCACATTTATACTTATTCGTCATTAGTGGGATAAGTAGTTAGTAACTAGTTACTAAGAATTCAATTTTATGTTTTCCGTTTTAATGTAATAAAAAATACTACATGAATACATACTGTTTCATTTAAATTTCAAGAAGTATGTAACTGGTAGACCGCACAGGGTTCCGTCAGTAAATAGTAGATAGAACCATTAATTTCAGTGTAAAAGAGGTTGGCTTATTAATGAGTCTCGTACTTAAATACAGGAGCACAGTTGAGTGCAAAAAAAAAACCGATAAAATGAATAATGATTCAAAGCAGAAAGCTTGGTAGCAAATATCTAAAGAATTTAATAGCATTTCCGGAGAGCAATACAGAGATGCAAAAACTCTGCGAGCAAACATGAAAATCAAAAGAAAAGCGTCAAAACAAAAGTTTGCAGATGAAAAGATTTACTTACGAGGAACCGGAGGAGGGCCTGAAAAACCCAAGATATTTGACGATGTTGATGAAAAAGTCATAGATATCATTGGTACTCAGATGACAGGCTTTGATTCAAAATTTGATAGAGACGTTAGTAAGTTTTTAATAAAGCTAATAAAAATTAAATTGCAATAAAAGCAGCATTTGTTTCAGAATATGAGAAGATGCAGCAGGAAATTGACACCAATATGTGTCTGATTCAAGTAAATCTATATTGTTGCTTTTTTTTAAAATTACATATTAATGAATTAATTAATTTAAATGTAGAGCCAGTTGAGGAGGATTCGGGCGAAGAAGAATGTTCATTGTCAGGTAGAAGTAAACAATACTTATATTTATATTAACTTCACAAATAACATTTGTTTTAGGAATGACTTTTAAGCGAAGGAACATGGAGGTTTTCCAGCTTACATGCAAATCAACACCTACTCGTTCGAGTAAGTATTATAGACATGAATTGATAAAGACACCTGAATGTCCCATACCCAAAAGTTAAAATATTATATCAGTTTCCTTGTGGTTACACATAGAAAACAAAATAAAAAGCAAAGTTGTTTGGTTGTTAAAAATATACATTTGATTCATCCGTTTTCTTTTCTAGCTGCTTTGAACACTGATTGGACCAAAATGACCCCAGACAAGCTTCGAATGCCAAAATCCAAGCAATTGAAAACTATTTTGAAGAAGGTCTCTGGTAAAGGTAACTTTTGTACTTAATATATCTTTCAAGTATTGATTATAATTACTTTTTATTTCTGTCAGACAAAATTACTTTGTGGGCTACAAACAAAGGCGAAACTGCCTCAGCAGAGATTTTCTTGAAAAAGAACATCTGTTGAGGGTAGAAATGATGAAGGAACGCCACAAACATCAAATGGCACTGGACACAAAGAAAAGTGATGAAAGAATACTTATTCAAGCTAAGAAAGCAGAATTGTTCCGTTGGTACAACAACTTTTTTACTTTGAACTGCAGTTCAGTATATGCTGCTGTCATTTTGACAGCTAATTGACAGACCTAATTGGCGAGAGATCGAGAAACTTGGATTAAAATCTATTTCAATTTTAATTATATAAGTGAATAATAATTGTTTTTATTGTTTTCATCTTTAAAATCAGCTAAGAATTGGATATAAAGGTGACGGTAACTTGTTTCTAAGGTTGTGGTTTTAATATAGATACACATCGAGAATGGCATGGAAGACACCAAAATTTAATAGAGTAGTGAATTTCAGTCTTTTCGAAGAACTTCTTGTTGCTCTAATTAAAAATTACAAAAAAAACTGTAGAATGTAAAGCCGCAGATGACATCAGGGCACTCTTGCACGAGAAACTTTATCCAAGGAATTTAATTCCAATTCTAGAGGTCAATTTCGGGCAGTAGATACATTGCGTAGAAAATACGAAAATATTAAGAAACGGACAAAGCAGAAATATGCTGACGAAAAGAGAAATATTATGGGAACAAGTGGTGGTGAATTTAAAGAAATAAAAATTTCAAATACAGATAGAGAGGTGAAAGAATTATTAGGGACTTCGAGAACTGGATTACAAGGTAAATTTGATGACGACAATAACTTAAATTGTAAATGATTATTCATAAAACTTACTCATGCAAAGTAGAAACAAAATATTCGCAAAAGAATCCTAAAAATTATTATTTATGAAGTACATTCGCATTTATTATGATACAACGCAAGAAAATGAAAATTATGAAATAATTACAATTGCTTGTGGTAGTCATGAAGAAGAACCATCAATAAGTAAAGAGGGTTCAGATTGGTAACGGTTTACACCTAAAATGCCTCAGACGAAAAAAACAGATGCATTACAGGCTAAAAGTAGGTTCCTATTTTTATAATAGGAAAGCAATTGATCGTTATTAATTATAAACCCTTTCTTTAAGGCAACTGTGATAAAACTGGAAAAGCAATAGAAAATAAATTGAGGAGCACAATGGAGCTAGTGGAATTGCAGAAGTGCTTTTTAGAAGACAATCATCAAAAATTAAGGCATACCCAAGACAAGCATGAGCAAATGCTGAAGAGAGACGATTGCGAATCCGCTATTAGAATAAGGCTAATGGAGGAGGAGCATAAATTAAAAATGTCCATATTATTATTTTAAATTTCTGGCCATTTTCGTGGTTTTTACGGAAAATAAAATTGAAACATACATAGTTCTGGCTATCCTCAGGTAGTAAACAGATATTAAAAAAGAGGATGTGGTTGAAGTCGACCATTGTATAAAAGAAGCGAAGGATAAATTAAACATGTGTCAAATCAAAGCCTATATTTTTGGCTAAAACCAACTAAATTTGGACGTGAAGCAAGGCCAGAGGAAGAGCACTATTATGGTGATTTGTTCTTTTTGGGAAATATGAAATGTATTTTTGTATGATCCCAATAAATAGATATTATTATTATTGTTTTTGAAAATGATTTTCGCGTTCCCTATAATTTTGTCTTTTCCTTCCATTTAAACAAATTTCGTACATTTCCAGAAAATCTTGTTCTTCTTCACTAAAGTCATTCAACAAGTCCATTCTATAACTTGGTAAGAGCGTCAAATATCAGATTGAAAATATATGAGAAAGAAACGAAAGAAATAAAAAATGACACTTCTACAGCTTGAACAGGCAAAATTTGCGGTTCAGCTTGAACCATAACGAAGCGCTTGAACGCCGATCAATTTTGCTGATACAATGAATAATTCTCTCTAGAGCGAAGTTCACGGTTGAACCGCCCTTGAACTTGATTAGTACAATACTAATATATCTCTTCTAATATTACACTCCAAATTATTATCAAGAATATTTGCAGCCTGCAAATGATCCTTTGGTTCCGAAAATTCTTGTACTGCACTCCTCACCCTGCATACAACTGTCGCTTACCAATGATTTTCTTTTTATAATTCTTAAACAAGGTGTTTAGCTAGAAATTGTAACATAAACTCCTCTTTGGCATTTCAAGATCTAAATAACATATACAGATATACCTGATAATTTTACTGCTTTCCGAGTAAGTCGTTGAGGTGTATGTTTTAAATATAGTTTTATACAGTCTTCCACGTCTTTCTGTGTTGTTGAGCAAGTGGATTTAACAGCTTCTAAAATAACAATATTCAAAAGCGGTTAATGAATAAAACAGAATGAAGATTGTATTTAGCCACTTACCAACAACTGCAGATCGCAACTTTAAACCTGAAAACGCTGTTTTATCATTATGTCCATAAAAATTATATTTCACAGCTACTTGATCTGCAATAATCTGTTTTAATATTGGATTCGTGTTCGTTACAGCATCCCTTCCTCCAAGACCAGATAAAAAGGATACCTATAAGAAAGCAGTTAAATTATGGTTAGAACTATAAAAGGCTACTTGCAAGATACGAAAAATTTTGGTTGTTTTTATATACTGTTCTATTATATTTAATTCTTTCTCATTTGTGGCAGGTAATGTTACAGGAAAATCCAATGGCTACAGAGTGTTTTGGCGTATAAAGCACAGATCACTCATATATAGATATGTAACTGAATACCCTATCATTGGCAAATTTTGGGGGGCATGCTGCAGAAAGGGAGGGGGAGGGACCTCACAGGTATGCAACCCATATAACTGGAACGCATTAGAGACAGTATAAAAGAAGGCATTGGATGTTTCTCGGTCTATTTGGCGCCATTTTTGTTAGTATACTACTTGCTCTCGTGGTCTCTCATAGAAATTTGTGTTGTTTAACACGCACGCAGTGTTATATTCCAAGTGTAAAAGGATCCTTATATTAATTTAATCGTTGTGTTTTACCAATCAGGAGTTTTGTTTGTTATTTCTTTTAGTTGTAGTGTATCTTCATTATTATGTCAAAGTATAGGTTAGATCAATATAACATTTGTAGTTCAATTTAGTTACTCCAAGCACTTCCTATGGGTGACGATTTTGTAAATGACAGCTTGTAAATAGGTACTTCGAGCAGGTATAGTTGAACACGTTTCCATTTATTAATTACAACTTGTCCACAGATTAACTTAGAGCAGGATGTACTGTCGAAAAAGGAGATGTGAAAAATACAAGCCAAAAGAATTATATAAACATAATTCGGAAGGAGACGTAGAGGGAAGTACATGGACTAATTCCAAAATTACTTTACATAATCGTAAATACCAAAAAAACACCGATAAAGGCTGAGTCTCCGACGGGTCGACTGGGACTTTGCTTTTTTCGTGGTTTAAAGAAATGAAAATTCCAACAGGCACCATAAGTGTGTGTACACAATTGTTCGGAGGCCTAGAGAGGGTTTTTTTTTGTGGGAGAGAATGCCACCCAACCTGGTATGCTTTCACATCCGAAAGTGCATAGCATTAATCATTAAAAAAAATAACATGTATTTTCAGTAAAAATGTATTTTTAGCAAAAATTAATTTCAACATAAACATGTGCAAAAGTGTTAGTTTAAATTCTTTTACATTTTCCATGAGAACTTTACTAAAGATTAAGAATTGCTTTATATGTTTTTTTTTTTAAATTACTATCTAAAGGCCGTAGGACACGATACCAAATTTTATGTTAAATTTAGTGCATAATTAGTGATGAAATTTAGTTTAGTTGTTTTTATAATAAATTGTATGCTCATGTCACAGTTGCGTCCGACACGATTATAAATTTAGTATGAAAATTTGTGAAATTTGTGAACACGATTATAATTTTAGTTGAAAGTGACGGTGAATGAGGTTATATTGTTTTCTTTAACAATTTTTTTCATATTTATACTATACAAAATGCCGTGCCAAAAGTAACATACTTATTTATTCAATTGCGTCGGTAATAGCAATAACGATGATGAAGTGCACATTATCGAGAAGAAAATATGCAGGACAGCAAAAGAGAAAAAACTGTAAACTTTTCTATCTCATAGGTTATGTCACGTTGTGTTTAAAATGTACAAAATCAACTTAAATGCATTTTGCGCGCACAATTTGAGAATACATATTATGCATTTTTTAGAACAGGTTTTAAAAAATTTAGTTCCAAATTATTTCATACTAAATTTAAGACAAAAATCCTGCCTGATACTATACTAAATTTACTATTAAATTTTTTGTACAAAATTGTGTACATAATTTAGCATCGTGTCCGACGACCTTAAAACAGGAATAACTTATGTCAAATCGCTATGTCACTTATATCAAGCGAAAATGACATTACTAAGGAAGTATAATTTTCAATCTTGTAATTTTTTTTAGTATTTTCCACAAAAGTAATAATATTGACATTGTTATTCATGTTTTAAAGTAGATGTTTGCTACATGTTGTGTATTTCTTTCTAAACATTTATATTAAATTGCATTGTATTATAATGTAACGAGCGCCAACTTTTGAAACTGGCGATTCCGATAGGCGTCCCTAGATGGCGCTAGCATAGCGGAAGAAAGAACTACCTACGAGGAATGACAGAGGGCAGTACCGGGTCGAAGATTCGAGAATATTCTGGAAGGACGTTCTAGAAGGGTCTCGAACAATCTGGAAGTTCGCGTCAGCTATAAATAACGCGTCGGGTTGGCCAGGAGGCAGTCGCGACGGGATGGCGCCACTCTAGCAAAAAAGGGTCCCAACACGCAATAAAGTAGGACGGAGCGATTCTTTTCCGTCCAGAACAGGACGATGGGATTTAGAGCCTCATCGGCTAATCCCGGTAGAGATAGAAGACCCCGTAGGAGGCAGTCAGTCGATACGAGTTCGATAGTGCGGTTCGCGAAGTGAATTAGTACCTGTAATATAAATATCGGTGCAAATAAATCGTTTACTTAAATAAAGACATTAGTGATAGTGATTTAATTAATAAGCATTTTAATAGATTTTAAGTACTGTAATTGTATTAATAGAATAAGTGAATTTAAATATATCGCCTGTGTGTTTTTCTAAACCCCGACAACGTTTTAAAAACTAGAAAAACGTTACAATAGGTATGTATAGGCACTTGTATAGTAATCAAGTTATAATATATAATATGCTTCTCTATTTTTATTGCAATGTAATATTAAATTACAATATAGGAATCAAAGCAAGTGTATGAAAATGTAGTGTGTTAAAATTATCATTTCTTTAATCGTCTAATAATTTATATTTGGATTGATATATGTTTGTTTTATACAATTGCTATAGCATTTTAACATTTTAAGATTTGACTAACATTGTTATCTGGAATTACATAAAACTTAAATGTTATTTTTGTTTATTTTTGACGAACCTTCTTATATCCTTCAAATTATTCCAAATTCACAATATTTGATACAAATGAAGGAATGAGAAGCTAAATAGTATAAGTGACTAATCCGTGCAAATTGAGTAATTGTGTATTTTAGTTTGAGAGACAGTGCATATCATACTAAAAAAACACATTAACTCATTTTTCATGAATTAGTCGCTTATGCTATTTAGCTCCTGGCAATAAAATACCTATGAGAAACATAAGTGTACTACTGGTTGCCTGCACAATTATTTCCCTTTACCTTTTGGTGCATCCCCCCGCTATCAACATAGGACGCTGTTTAAAGTTAAGATAGATATCTACATTCTACATGTAAGTGATCTGTGGTATAAAGGAAACGGTTAGTTTATGTGAGGTCATGTGTTAACTTTCTCTTGAATAAAAAGCTGGTGGTAAAAGAGTAAGGCGAATGCGCAAACTAGGGTAAATCAGGAAAATAATATTCGGTTTCCTGGAACGGACCAGATCTGAACTAACTGATTTTGAGTAGATAGTAGATCGGTTATTTACAGTAACGATATATATTTGAAATACAGTTTCTGTCGAGATTCCTATATACAATGTAAAAGTAAGTTCCTCGGTAATTTCGGCAAATAAAATGATTGATTGTAATTTTAGACACCTAAAATGCAAGAAGACCAAGGTGAAAATCTTTTCGAAGCTCTAATAAAACATTTTGAAAACATCTTTGGTACAAAATTTCCAGATAATTTAAAGTGCTTGTTAAAGTACACTGGATTTGATAATTTAGTTTCGTTGTCAGAGTTAACGGATGATGATATCGATAATATGAATAAATTCGCAAGGCAAGACTTGGCACAACTTTTGGATGAATCTGAATTAAAAAAATTTTTGGGATTTTTTTCAAAAAAAAAACAGAATTGTTCAGAATCTCTGACGAACATAAAAAACTTTCGTCAAAATTATCAAATGAGGCTCGAGATTGTTTGATTTCTAGAAAGCGTACTCAGAAATTACAATCTAGTGAAACTGAGGCTAGTAGCAGATCAAAGAAACTTAAAAGATCGTGCGATAAACTTAGAAGAACCATTGTATCAGAACAAACTACACAAGACCAAATACAGGAGACTGATTACACGGTTGAAGAAAATTCAAAGAATGTCTCTAGTGATACATCAAATCTCATCAAATAACTTAAAGAAAAGAAATTGTGAAAATACTGAACATCATATTAAAGAAGTTGCCTTGAAAGCATAAAAAAATTCTGTCAAGAAAATATTCCTCACGATTAATTGGAACGTACACTTAAAGATGTCGAGATTATTATAATTACGACGGTGGGATTTCGACCGCAAAGTCATGTTTTTTGTGTAAGTTTGAGTCCAGAATTGATGCTCAGAAAACGCGTTATGGATTGGGTTCTTTCAAATTTTAATAAACACGTTAAGACACATTTTAATAACAGCAGTAAATTAAAAATACAAGAGAAGGAAGTAAAAAACGGCACGATTTTGTCATATTATAATACTGTTATTATGAATAGTATTAATAATAATAACCGAGATAATAACGAAAGTAATTCAAAAACTTCTGAGAACAATTATTTATCTCCGTGTTTATCTGAAGTAATTTTGCCAAGTAGTGAAACATCTAATAGTACTCTAGATAGCACATCCATTTGGGAAACCAACGAACGCAGTCATATTGACGTTATGAATTTGGATTTTTCTGCGAACAGGATTGTTGAAGGGACAAACAATTCTGGTAATGGTGCTACAGCAATGTCCCCAAAAATCACTAAAAGATCGCGACAAGAAGCGCACCTATAGTCAATTAAATACGGTGGCTAACACAAAAGGACAAACAAAATTAACAGACTTTATACTATTGTACAAGCTATCGAAACGCAAATGAAAGGCGATTTGAATGCAATAAAAATACTTAAAACTTCTGTTCAGGAGAATTTATATGTAACACAGCCATCCGACGAGATATCTGTAGATTACTATTTACAAGTTTTAAAGAACCACGCTTTGAAAAACAGCAAGAAATCAAAGAATGGTAATAGATATTGTGAACCATTAAAGCTATTTAGCCTTTATATTTTTATAACCGGTGGTCGGTTACTTTATGAAATCCTCAAAAGTAATATGCCCAATGCACTTCCTTCAATTTCGACTTTACATAGGTCCATTGATACAACAAAAAATATATTGAAGGAATTGTACGAATAGAGGAATTAAAAGAATATTTATTGAAAAGAGAATATCCTCTGAGGGTATTTGTAAGTGAGGACCAGACATCAGTAATCAAAAGAATTCAGTATGATTCAAAAATTAATAAAATGATCGGATTTGTTTTTCTCCTATCAGAAACATCAGGATTTCCTCTAACCGATCGTTATACCTGTTTAATTCAGTAAAGGACATGAAAGGGCATTTAACGACATTCATGGTACAACTGCTAATTCAGAGTGCGCCGCGTTTTGTTAGCTCTTTTTGAATGACAACAAATGCCCAGTCAAGACGTTTTAAACAGGTGGTCTTACCTGAAAGAGGAAGCAGACTTACAAGGAATTCAGATAGATGGATGCTTCAGATGGAGACACTCGTTGTCTTAAAGCAATGATGACGAGCCAAAACTACCCATGATGAGTCAACAGCTGAATTATCCTTATAATCCATATTTTCAGGTATATAGATAAAAAATATTTTTATTGAATTACTTGTAATATGCATGGACGTTCCAGACGGAATACAACATAGAAAACGCAACATGCATTCAAGATCCGGTTCACATTGCAACGAAAATGAAAACACGATTGCTCAATTCTAATATATCTTTAATAATGGGGGAAGGGTTTATTTCCACATCGCAATTAGATGTGCTTATTAAAAATTATACAAAGGATCAACATTTCCTCACCTCAAGTTTTCTGAATTGTAAGTTAGAGAGCGTGTCCCAGAATTAGCGCCTTTCCGGAAATGCATTCTGATACAAGGCTTCAAAACTCACGAATTCTTCTACGAAAGAGAGCCAATTCGGAGATACCTGTATATGAAAGATGTTCATCGCTGTATCTAATTTTTTGTAGCTACAGACACAACGAATTTCGAAGCAATTGACCGTTTAAGTGCTAGGGTAGTTATTAATTCATTAGGAAACATTCCGGATAGTCAAGCCACTGAGCATTCTTGATTTTGACCAGAAATATTATAGACACGTTTTTGCACAAAAGTTGGAAAATAGAAGAGAGATTATATAAAATATGGTATACAACAATTTTATTAGACTTAGGAGGTCATGGTTGTCAATAAATAAATACAGTATAACAAAAAATTGCATTACGCCAAATACTTATTCTTGTATAGAGTTAAATGCATATGCATTACTATTATTAATTGAAAAGTGTAGAAACCAGCCACAATGTTTCATACCATGGTTTTATGGAAGCCAATAATGTGAGAAAATATTTAGGCAAACCAGATCTATGACTACGACTTTCTCAACGGTTGTCAATTTCTCTAATTGAATTGAAATGTTGAATGAAATAAGCACAGAATTAGGTAAGTTTATTGACACTTGATTTTTCGGGACACTTCTAAGCGATCACTTAACTGTCCTTAAGTTTCAAATAATTGCAAACAGTACCTCATCGTCCAGAGAACATACAAATAGAGACCTTTTAAACAAGTTACTGATATCTTCAGATCCTGTTATAATCCTGTTATAACCTCTCATATACAAAGCAGCGAAAGCGCACAGATTTTCCTGGCGCGCTAATTGGTCTGCTCGAATTTAAAAATCAAAAAAAAAGGTGTCAGAGTAGTTTAAATTACCCGCTCTTTATAATATAGTAAAACGCCCTTTATAAGTTGGTAACAATGTTAAAAAAAAAAGCTATAGTTTCAAGTTAGTCAAGTAGTGTTACTGTTGCGTTATATATGTGTGACAAGTTCTTTTTATAATCGTTTTCAATACAGTTTATATATACCAGTCTACTAAAATATTTTAACCCATCCAACAGGTTATGGGCCCAGGTCACCGTCTTTGAGATAAAAGTATCGGTAGTGGTTGATATATTTTATAAACCGGAACTTTGCGAATTATTTTTCATACGTTGTTAAATCGAGAGCAAAATGGCTGACAAGATTGATGTCGGTTCTATCAATAAGTTTGATGGCCGCAATTATCACCAGTGGAAATTTCAAATGAAATGCGCACTTAAAGCAAAGGGTATATATGATTTACTGATGGAACAACTACAAAACCTGAGGATAAGACAAGTACAGAATATAAAACTTGGACCAAGAATGATGCAATTGCAATGTTTACATTAACATCGGCGATGGAATTGAATCAGATTACGCTAATAGAAAATTGTAACACGTCAAAAGAAATTCAAATTTACTGAAGTAAAGTGTAGTTCAACACCTGCTGATCCAAATACAGTGTTAACTAAAACTGTGGACTCTCAAGAAGCCAACGAAAATCTATATAGGCAAGCAGTTGGATCTCTTGTCTTTGCAGCAACCACAGTTCGCACCGATATAGCTTATGCAGTTAATCTAGTGAGTCGCTTTCAAAATAAACCAACTCAAGCCCATTGGAACGGATTTTTCAATATTTAAAACACACTGCTACATGTGGAATAGAATATAAACCGGGTTACTTAAAGCTTGATGGTTACTCAGATTCCGACTATGCCGGCGATCGAGATACACGACATTCAACTAGTGGGTATGCATTTCTGCTTAGTGGCGGCGTAGTTACTTGGTCTTCAAGAAAGCAGAACTCCGTATCACTATCTACAACTGACGGAATATATCGCCGCATCGTCAGCAACAAAGGAACCAGTGTGGATAAAACAATTGTTAAAAGACATTCTAAGTGAAAATAGTTGTGTAAAAGTATCATTATTTGTAGATTATCAAAGTGCAATTAACTTAATTAAGAACCCTGTATATCATAAGCGCACTAAGCATGTTGATGTTCACTATCATTTCGTCAAGGAAAAATATGAGAATAATGTATTTCAGATTGAGTATGTTCCAACCGATGAACAAACTGCAGACATTTTAACAAAGCCTTTATCACTAACCAAATTTGTAAAATTTAGAGAAAATATGGGAATGATATTAGAAAGATCGAGTAATTCGTGGGAGTGTCAGAGTAGTTTAAATTAACCGCTCTTTATAATATAGTAAAACGCCCTTTATAAGTTGGTAACAATGTTAAAAACAAAAAAAAAAAAAAAAAGATATAGTTTCAAGTTAGTCAAGTAGTGTTACTGTTGCGTTATATATGTGTGACAAGTTCTTTTTATAATCGTTTTCAATACAGTTTAGTCTACTAAAATATTTTAACCCATCCAACAAAAGGGAAGAATTTCTAGAAATTATGATTGACACCCAAGACATGGAAAAAGAAGTTGAAGGATCAGAAGCACAGTTGCCAAGTTCAGAAAGCGATAGGGATTGATATTTAAGAAAAATTATAAACTCATTTCCTCCTACTCCGTATCACTTATACATCGGTTAATTACTGATGGTTATTAATATCCACTTAAGAACTTAGTATTTCTTATATTATAATTATAAGTAAGTAAGGGATTATTTATACTATTATAATTAAAAATATTTATCTTGGTTTTTTTTTACTTGCTACCATGTCAGCCATTGGTTTAAAAACATACTCATCTATGTGTATATATGTAAATGTATCTTTATAATTACAATTTTGATTTTTTTTTTATATCGAACTTTGCAGACATCTGATTTTTGCCCGCGTTTTCGGGCTTTCCGAACACTGTGTGCCGGTGCTGATAAAGTTTTCAAATCTAATAAAGACAAGAAAAAAATTGGAAGAGGTTCATCTTGCATTGCTTCTTCGGAAACTGGCGATATAACCATCACAAAATGAATGGATAATAATTCAGTTCACGTTGCCTCCACATGTGCAGGAGTGCAACCTCAAAGCACTACAAAGCGATGCACAGTGGGATAAAATTACAAAAAGCTGGCCAAAATACCCTCAACCCAACATTATAATATCACATTTTTAGGTACGTAGTTTATTAATTCAATGTTGTGGGAACCTTTATTTATCCCTAATACTGACCAATATTCTTACCGTTTACGCATACGTCAATATAGATCCCATTTTAACATTATCGGATCGAAGCGAATATTTAACGTACGTATACTAGTAAATGTTTGCTTTTGTTACAAATTTGGGATTTATCACAGTTTCAGTATGGATCCGGTTCTTCACGGTAAGTAGTTCATAATTTTAGCTTACTTTCAATTATTACATTTTATTGGGTATGTTTGAGTATTTTCTTCTTAGCGTACTCTCTATCCATTAAAATGAAAATAATACATACTTACAACACAATTATAAAAATAGACCTAGTTAGACCTGCCCTAATTTTTATTTTAGAAGAGAGACAATATATTAAAGTATTTGTACACAAAAAATTGGCTGCGCACCGCTGCGCCTTTTTGAAATATTTGCAATTAAAGTCAGTTGCTAAAAAGTAACAAAAATAGCGATTATCACATTACACCTTTTTTTCCAAATAATTTTAATTGATTTTCGAGTTTTCCAGCACTTATGTATTAATGTTATAGGGAGAATAATCTTAATATTCTTGAAATTATTCATTTTTTGGGTGATTAATAAAGGAAATCGAAAAACAGCTAACTGAAGCAAATATTTATTTTTGTAAATTACAATTTCTTTTTCACTGACACTTCGACTGTCAACAGTCGTTTTCAAGATATCGAAACTACTAAAGATTTTTGACAATTTAAAAAAAAGACTATTGGCAGTCGAAATGTCATTTGAAAATTAAATTTGAATTTACGAAAGTAAATATCAGTTCAAATTAGCTACATTTAGGTTCCCTTAAAATAATTTTACTTCTAGTTGTGATTAGACGATAGTAATTATTGTAAATGTGTATTATCATGCTCTAAATTTTATTTTTATTTACATATTTCTATTAAGAACAAAAAGATGGAACTGACTAGGATGAGCATTTTTGAAATATTGGAAGAAGAACTGAATTCAATTCAACTGTGAAATGTGAACACGTTGTCAACGTTATTTTCAACCAACTGGATGTCAGAACTTGTCAGAAATTGTTAAAAGAGATATATGGCACGATATATATCGACTGTGTAGCAAAATTACGGAAGACTGGAGAGATTATTATAGGAAAAAAGAACGATTTATATCAAAAAATAGTGTCTGGCTAAACGAATGCATAAAACTGCCGCATAAAGTCTTGGCGAATAGACCGGAAGCAATAGGAACACCCGAAATTGCTTTTGACGAAAGCAGCGAAAAAACTGCAGAACTTCGTGAAAAGTGTGAACTTGTTTATGCAACTTAAATGAGTTTGCGATCGTGTGCATATATCGTATAGATTGGGTATAAAAAAATAGCAAATACGTGCTGAAGACAAAAATATTGCAGGAAAAAAAGAAAAAAAAGGCTGTTCAATCGTTATTTAAACCAAAATTTGGTTTGATTGTTGATTAGGAAGGCCAAGAGGAAGCGGGATAACAAATGATGGCAATACGGCCAGACGGTTTTTTGCCCATTACAAAGAATCCGTGGAGATAACTTGTGTGAATGAAGAACTTATTCCACGATCCGCAGTTATATTACAGGCCATAACATCAGGCTTTGATATCACACCACTGCTTTTGATAAATATGCTTAGGAAACGACATAGCTTTTTGTAACTCTGTATTTTTGGTTTTATATGCCAGCGAGCGTTTATAAAATCTTGATGCACGGGTCGTACATTATATCCCACGCACTTCTACCCATAGGTCAACTATCCGAAGAGGCACAAGAATGTCGAAATAAGGACGTCAAACACTACCGGCGAAGTTATTCAAGGAAAACATCACGAACAGCCACCAATGAAGAAATTTTTTTTTTGTTCTTCGTTTCTTCAGATCCTTTAAGTACAAGCCTCGCCCCACCATCTCGAAGGAAGCGGAAAACATTTGCACCTGATGTGTTAAGTTTAATTAAATGTCCGGATGTTTTAGAGGAGTGGTTTTCAGATGTCTCATCTAATGTAAGCGATCTTGAGAGCTCATTTGACAGTGATATTGATAGTAGTTAATATCGAATAATACTCTGAGTATTCTGTATTTGTTATTGTTGGAATAAAAGAAAAGTACTCGCGTAGCCTTCCGGTGAACCTTCTTCACTTCTTGCATATGACGATCGAAGTACCGTGCGAGTCCTCATAAATTGAAGTTATATTTTCTTTTATTTTTGTCTTGAATCTACCTATTTACAACAATTGTTTCTTAATTGCACACTTGTAGTTAGATAATTTTTACGTCTGTCATTTTTGACATGCTGCTTTTTGTTATGGTTTTGACTTGGAACTTATAATTAGTAACCTCGAAACCCTCCAGATGCCAGTTTTCATATAAGTCCAACATATTTGAATATAACGTATCCGCCATTTTTGATTCGCCATTTTTTTTTTAATTTGACAGCTGCTCCGTAATCAATCACCTCGAAAACCCTAGTACACCAAGTTTTGTTAGAATCCTAATCCATTTTAGGTTTTGGCCAGCTTTTCGGTATTTTGTCCCACTGTGCGATGGGACAAAAAAAAAACAAAAACTATAGTAGAAGTTGAGAGACCTTTTTCAATTGAATTTTATAACAGAAATATGGGTGGTGTAGATTTGTTGGATCAACTTTTAGGTCTATATCCCCTAAGAAGAAGAAACAAGCGCTGATACATAAGGATATTTATGCACTTCTTTGATGTTGCTATTGTTAACTCTTGGATATTATATAAGCGTCAAAACAATACCAATGTAGATGTATTGAAATTTAAAGCAAAAGTTGGTCGAGCACTTATCAATATGGCAACGAATTCAAAAAAAAAAAAAAAACGAGGAAGACCACGCTCTGTAACACCACCTGGTATATTGAAAAAAAAAAAAAAAGAAAATGTCAATGTCGCACCGGTGGAAGTAAAAGTAGAAATGGTCACTGGCCAATATTAACAAGATAAATAACATGAATGTAGTAAATTTTGTATTCTAATGTTTTTATCATTTTTCATAGTTAATAGTTGGTAACAATGACAGAGTAGAGAGTTGTTATAAGTGTAGAGAACATGTGAACAAATTAATGTCCAATATATATTTGTTATTAATATTAAAAGTGTCGTCTATTTATTAATGATCAGCGTACAACTTTCAAATCCTTCAAATTAACAAACAGATGTTAAAAATGCCAGAAGATGTTATTCATCGGCGTGCAAAAGAAAAACCAAATATATGTGTAAGAAATATGATAAGCTGTGTTGCCCTGATTGTATGGAATACTTCCATTCAAGTTAGTACTAAATACATGATGTTCACCTGAGTGGACGGCAAGTAAATTGTTGAATTTAGTAGTTATTTTATAAATTCACATTTATTTATGTTTTCTATCACTATGTATGCATGTTAAACAATAATTTTTTTTTCAAGTAATTTCAATTAATTGAAATAAATTATGGACCAAAGGGTTAAGGAAAGATTACGTGCTCGTGAAATTTGTGACAGATAACCACGAATTTATTATGTTGGACAACTGTTATCTGATCTCGATGACAACAATGGTTTTTAAATTAATCATACTTTAGAAAAGTCTAAAATTTGTTGATAAATTTACCCTGCCTGCTGTTCGAGATATCGCACTGGTAAATAAAGATAAAATAAAAATGTATATTGCTTCACCCCAAAGACACGGAACCATCAAGAGGCAGCAATCCTATTTATATTTTGGCGTGTGTTTCGGTACTTTAACAGTTAACTAAAATAGCCTAGAATACACTATTTGTTCTAAATTAAAGTTTCAGATCGTATTAGTTTTTTCTATATAAAAAACGGAAATTTTTGCAATTACATGCCTTACATTATTTAAAAAAACAATTAAAACGCTATTGCCCCAATGCACCGAGGCAATAGCGCTTTTTAAAAACAACAATAAGAACTTGTATATTCTTCATTCGTCAGATTAAATTATTCATTGATCACAATCACATTCCACACATCATTTTTTATCATTAGGCCGAAAAAAAAAACAATATAAAATGCGGAATTTATAGAACTTTTAAGTTTTGCTCACGCTAATACCCCAACTTTTCCTACCCAAGAGGTTTCATTTGGATGAAAAGTCAGCATACATTTAGCTAATAGAATTGCATAGGAATCTGGGCTTTAGTTATAAGCATTCAATGGACGTCCAAATAACACGTCCAGGGAACATTTATGTAGGAACTTCCCATGGACCCCCAATTAACGTTCATACAGGTACATCCAGTGGACGTTGGAAATTAACCTTAATTGCAACGTCCATTCTAGGACATCCACTGGACCAATTCTATGTACAGAAGTGGTAGGTAGTTACTTAGACGTCCATAGAACAAACGTTAGTTATCTGGGTCAATTTATTTCTAACATTAGTAAAATAATACCTGAGAAAATCCCAATGAACTTTCTAACCTGGGTGAGCTGCAGTTTTCTCTGATCGGAGATAAGCAAATTTCAGTCATTAACCACGAGGGAGTGTAGGCGCCTGTCGTTTGATAGTGAGTTGTGGTGACCCAACAACCAGTCGCAACTATCCATAAAAATCAAAAATCCATATTTCTTGCACATAAAATTCAATTCCTCGAAGCATATTTCTCTAAAATCACACAAACTCCTGTTAGAACAATATAATCTATAAATTTACACCTGAAATTATAAATAAAGATTTAATGCATCAGATATAATTTACATTAGGTTGAAAGGTTCACAATAGATAGTATCCTAACGGTCAAATACTTAATTTCAATATTGCTCACTCATTATTGTCAAATTGCATGAAAATACAGTAAAGATCAAAGGAGAGGGTATAAAATTAAGATAATCTAGTTTGTAAGGCTATGAAATGTGGTTGGTTTTGCAAGATAACTGGATTTTGATAATTTGACAGATAAATCGCAGAAGTAAATTTAGGATAAATTATATTGAGCTGAATAACATGTTACAATAGTTGTATTATACATTAAAATTTACCTTATCACTCAGAGAATCCATTCCAATTAAAAGATATCCCAGATATTCAAAATTTTCGTACTAATTTTCGTATAGTAATTAGCATACATTGGATTGCTGATAAACACATTTGATTAACCAAATTTTCCATCTAAGCCAATTTTCACTCGTAAAATTCGAATTTCGCATTATTTTTTTAATCTGAAAAAGCATTTTCAAATTAATTTTATCAAGTTTAATTCCAAAACGATTCGAGTTTGTTTTATTTTAGCGTCGTTTTAGGATAACCAATCATCAACCAGGATATCAAATAATTCTACACCCTTATTGGGAATTTCGAATGAAAAAGCGGACTTGGTTTCAGAATGCCGTAGCGTTAATATGCACGTTATATGCCTCCGAAATTAAAACATAACCTCAGTTATAAGGGGGCACCTTAGTAATTAGCACGTTTAATCTAAATTTCTATTAGTCCAAATTTGCGAAATAGTTTGACATTTAAAAGTTTACATAATAATATCGAAGTTTACCTACTTGAATACGAAGATAACTTAATCCCAGATTTGTGCTGATTGAAATCGAACATGGCAAACACAAGGCAAATGGCAATTACCTGTGATCCAAAACCCGGGTTCAATCAGGTTAGTTATTAAACTTTTCATTGTCTATCTTGTTTTAATCCCAAGCCAGGTAAAAATGTAGCTGTACATTTTTTACACTGGCTCCTAGTAAAAACAGGATAGAAGATACACTCATTATATACCTGAGAAAAATGAAATATACACCAGTGTAATTTATGTGACACCAACGAACAAACGGAACAAACCTCTGTTTTGTTTCAAAAGTTTCTTAAATAGATATTGCCGCCCTCTAGTGTCTAGCTTACGCTATTTTGCTATTACTAAAATTCACAGAAAGTTGAATATATTAATAAAAATAATTTATTTAATTTTTATTTTCATAGTTAATTTGTTAAATTACCACAATTTGAAAAAGGTAATACAAAGAGTAGCGAAAACATTTTTTTTTTATTTTTTGATTACTTACTAACTCTATATAAAAAGACAATATAGTTTTTAAAAAATTATCAATATCTGCTCGTGATATGCTATAATGACTTTCCAATTCTTTCAAACTTTCTGTAGCCGCAATACCCAAATAAACTTTTTCTAGTGATACAAAGTTTTTAGGATTTTCATGATCTAGTTTAAAAATATCTTTACTGAAATGAAATTTGCGCATAAATTTGTTAACAAGCTTTCTGTTTCACCTATTAATTTACATAATAACGGCTTCTCTGACTGAAGCAATATATTGAATTGTGTTATGAGTCCCAAGGTCTATGATAAAAATTCTAAATACACTCGTGTGAATGGGTTATTCAAAGTTTCCAACATACTCTCAGTAATATAGGACGGATCTTCAATCATTGATTGTCTAAAATATGCAATTAAGGCTTGATATTGCTCAAGCACCCTATCTACGCATGCTTTTATTGAAAGCCACCGTGTTATGGAAGGTGAAAGAAGTTTGTGAATCTCAACATGGAAAATTTTTTGAAGTTCTTCAAATGACTTTCTGCGCAAAGCGCTTCTGTTAAAGTGGCTCCCATTATTTCGTAGTAAATCTTCTACATGTTTAGGAAGTTTAAGACATGCTTTTGAAGCTGCTAAATGTGCCATATGACAGGACCATTTTTGCGTACTATATGTGGAAGTTACCTTTTGAAATAAGAGAAAAGAGATTCCTAATATCCGAAATTATCCTTATTATTTCAGGATCCGAAAAATATACGCAGCTTAAAAATAAGTCCGCAAATCGGACTTTTATCCGCCAATCGGCAACACTGTGTAAAATAGATTGAATACCTGTGAAATCACTGGCCCTCCCCTCCCCCCACGTCGAGCCTTTCCCACTAAATTTGCCAAAGATAGGGTATTTAGGAGTGATGGACATTGGGCATAATCGAATGACGAAAAAGGCATCATAGATAAATGATTACTTTATGAGATTCTATTATGCTAACCACCAGTATGTATTTAGTTACATAATAATAATAGTAATAATAATATTATTTATTGGCATTATACAAATTATACCTATATACATATTAAACTCATACATGCCAAAAATCTGTTGATTGCGTTTTTAATTTTCTATAGTTACCGAATGTGTGGTATTTTTTTCTCCTAACGTTAGGGTTCACCACTCTGCTTTTTGCTGTTCTCTGCATTGCCACCAATTTAACTCGAATAACCTGTAATACTCATGATAGTTATGTTTGTATATTAATTGTGAGGGTTATGTTATAATTAATCATTATTTATATTAAAATCATTTAGTTTGGATTTGTTTTCCCTGGAATTAGCGTGTAAGGTACTATGATTCATTATCATTATCTTGTTAGTCTTGGGTTATGTAGTTTTTTAGTGTGTTAGTTTTTCTTATTCTTATTTTTTTGCCTAGGTGGTATGGAGGTGAATAATAACAGCCACATCTGTACTCATCCAAATCATGGATCGGTCATGAAATCGGTTCAAAGCTTTGGATACCGTACATTTATTAAGAAAAAGTCCCTGGTGGACTGATTTTAGATGAATTGATGATGCATGTATCTTCTGCTAAAGCATTTGATTTGATTGTATTATGCAATTTCATTTCGTTTACCAGAATCCTGTTGATTATCTAAAGAATGCGGAATATGGCGAGATAAATTTTTAGGTATGTACAGAATTTATTTATTAATTTCAAATAGTTTGAAAAAAATTGCTTCTTCTTAGAGCAGTAATGTCTATCGATTTCGCTTGTTCTTGTATATGCTATGTTTTGATGGTACTACTACCTACTCAAGCTACTATTTTTAAGAAAAATTAATAGTCGTAAATGAAATATTTATTGATTTCTTTTCTCAATATATATACTAATTTGAAGAAGGTATGGTAGAAATCCCTTATAACGACTACGAAGGGACCGACGAAATGTGATTGTTATATCTGAGCCTGCTTTTTCAATATCTTTTTCACGCTTATTACTTTGTAATAATAAAAAATACATAAACTGCTCAGCTTCTAAGCAAAGACAAAGAGAAAAATAACTTTCTTGTTTTCATTCATATTGGTACAATAATTTCAAGGAATGCCTCTCTGGAAAACATTATTTCGTTTTTTTGTGAGTTAAATTTGTCTCTAAGTGTAGTGTGAAAAAAAATATAAAGGTAAAGGAATATTTTCTGCTTATTCAAATAGTCTCGCATATCGTTATATTTGATTCCGCATATAAAAGCAGGGCAAATATGTTGACGTTACGTCTGACTTCTTTGTAAGAGGGGTTGTTACAAGCGGTTGAAATTTACATTATATTATATACAGATTATTTAGGACCCAACAATTCGGACACTATAAGCAACTTGTTACATCCGAAGCTGTTATAACTGATTGCTATTATAGTTGTAGTTTGAAAATATAATGGGAATTTAAGTTGAATTAATTAATTTGTGCTAAAATGACAAGCAAGTAGATTATATCAAATGTGTTACGCTAATGACCTAGTCATTCTCAATTTTTTTTTTGTTGTATAAAGGAGACATGAGGGATTTTTATAGCAGGAATTCTACTTTTCTAGCTATCACAAATCTTGTGTTTGATTTTTAGCTGAAATATAAATAAATTCTCAATAATAATAAGGGATAAGAACTAGAAATTTTAAAATCTTCTTTTCTTGATTGCCGGTATATATTCTTTTTATAATTTCTTGGTTTTTAGGTCTTTTAGAAAAAAATATAGAAGTATATAACAACGTTTTGTTTTAATATATTTATTTTTAATATACGTTTTTGTTTTATATGAAGATTGCGTTTTATATATTTTGATTTGATTATTAGGTAATATGAAATATTAGATTTTGTAATTAAACAGATTTCTAAAAAAAAAATTATTGGATATAGTTATAAAATTAAGTTATGTAATTTTGTGAAGTATTGTATGTCTGTTTTATCATTAACTCTATTTTTATGTTAAATTTGAGTTATTCCCAGTATATTACCTGCTTCTAAATTTTGTATATTGTTAATATTAAAAGTATTTGTTATTTTCTTGAAGCGGTAAGATTTTTTTTTATATTTATGCCGTTTTATTCTATTTGCTAAATATTGCCTGGTTTCACCAATATATACACCGTTACAATTTTGACAGTCTATTTTATACACTATGTCTGATATTTTATTTTTTCAATTTTGATTTTAATTTTGTATAGATTTGGTTTTGTAGTTAGTTGATTTTGATCAACAATTTCGAAATTTTATTGTTTGAAAATTTGATTTCCTTATGTAATTTTTATATATTTTGTAATTGTTTGATTATCATTCATATTTTTTGCTGATTTATTATAAAAAAGAAATGTTTTTTGTTTAAATATTTCATTGATAAAAGAATTTGGATAAGTAATTTGTTTTAAAATATCTTTTGCTTTATTTATAACATCAGATCGAAAAATTGTACTCATTAGAGTTATAGCTCTGTCAGCTAAACTGATAATGGTACTAACTTTTGTGAAAAATTTCGTGAAGATTTAAAATTCAGATAAACGACCAGCCCAAGTTGGTTTAGCATACCTATTTGTTAGAATTTTGTTATCGTTTTTTAAAATCCTGTTGTTTTTTTTTTTTTTTTTTTAATTTCATTTGTTAATTTTAACCTTGAATACACTTTAAATTTTTCAAGTAAAATTGGTATTTTTTTCTTATAATGCGGTTATGCAATCATCTGCATAACTTTTGGAGAATAGAATATATAGAAAATTTCTTCCATATATTCTAACAATTTGTGCGATGATATTAGAAATTGGTGATATTCTTATAATAGTAATAACAATAGGTATTCGTTCCTTCTAGCCATGGCGACACAACAAAACGATAACGATTTTGTCATTTATTAAACGAAAAATTATTTATAAATAATTTTAATGTCGTCTTTTAGAATTAATTTTTTTTTACCTCTAATTTATAGCTCGAAAAACCTTTAAAATAAAGCGAAACTTTGTTATATATCTATATATTTTCTTAAAGACCTGAAAACCAAGAGAAAACTATCAAAAAGAAAAAAAAACGTTTATTAGAGTAAAGCCACCTAATGTAGAGTTCCATTTTATTTTAAAATTAAAAGAAATTATAAAATTTGAGTGTATTTTTGAAATTCTTTTGTATAAACATAGATTTAGTTATTAGAAATATATACTGCACGTCCCAAAAGCATATAGTAAAGCAAACACGACAAAATAAATGAATTCCTAAAGTGGAATGCTTGTGCTATTAGTGTAAAATAGCGATTATTAGACAATTTTGTTTTAAAATTATAATTTCTTAGAAAGAAAACAAAAAAAAAAACACGATTGTAGGTTTGTTTTTTTAGGATTACGTGCTTTGTTGATTTCACAACTAAAATAATGAAAACTTGAAACTAACGGCAAAAAAATTGAATTTGACACATGAATTTTTTAGCGTTTCTATAGCTATTACATTTAAAAATTTTATTGATATATTGGCATAAGTTAAAAATATCGGAACAGGCTAAAAAAATAGAGATATAAAGATTCAATCATATTTTTTATAAATCTGTTTCGTTATATGCTATACTTATAAATTTGTGGAAGCATCTTTATCCATGTTATCATCATGGTTAATATTTCCTCTGGAGCGAACTATATTGGAATTAAACATTTTGTACATGTCTTTTGTTGGTTCAAAGATTGTACAACATCTCAGGTAGCACCAACGAATAGTATAAAACACTGGAACGCGCTTTCGGGTGCACACAGTTGTTCTGATATAGTGAAATGTATTCGTGTATTGGAAATGAGACTATGTTTATAGTGAAAAGATTCTTTACTTCAAAAAAAAACACTGCAAAAACGTGGGGTTGTAAACTCGTCACAAACCGTTATGTATTGTTAGAAACCCTCATTAGCGCGGAAACGTAATCGCGCTATGCGCCATCTATTGGAAAATATGAATACCCTTGTAGAGCATAAAAACATAATTTTTACATTAATAACAGTAACTGAAAAGCGGTCTGATTTCCGCCTTTTTTGAATGTGGCAAATTGACGTGTAGACTGTCAAAAGGAGTAAATGCCATGTTTTTACATATTAAGGTTTTGAATTATAATTATCGTATACATGCATTAATTCAAATTGCAAGCTTTTCGCTAGAAGATAACGGTACTATAGTTCGTCTCAACCTTAAGATGCAGTATACGTCTTATGGGAATTCGATTCGCGATTGCCAAATCGTCGCATCAGCTGCACATTGCTACTTCCGGTTGCATTATTTGAGGTTATGACAATTAAAATGCAGTTTATATCAGTACTATAGTTACTTATCTTCTCTATGATATATGTTTATACTGTTGGTCTCAGATAGAAAAAAATG
This sequence comes from Protaetia brevitarsis, assembly GCA_004143645.1. Taxonomy (NCBI): domain Eukaryota; kingdom Metazoa; phylum Arthropoda; class Insecta; order Coleoptera; family Scarabaeidae; genus Protaetia; species Protaetia brevitarsis. The sequence goes on from RXPK01000309.1 coordinate 2,490,088, forward strand.
CTGCAGAAAGAATGCGCTGAATTGATAGCAATTCATAATCGTTATCTCGCAACTTTTTTCGGTTTTCTTTTTAAACGGAATCTGTGGAAACAGTAAATATAAAAACCATATACTGTTTTTTTTTAAGAATCAGTAAAAGAGCCCGATAACAATAATACAATAATATTTATGAAGGAATAGTAATTACACACGCTTATCTAAATTTTTTAGTCCGGTCGACGAATCAGTTTGATCTTCGGATGATGACTTGTTACACGAATAATGAATTCTTCAATGTCATCTTGCAAACATTATCCACTTTCCTTTTTTTTCATTATTTTTTACATGTTTTATGTGTAGTTTTGCCAATTAGCAACAGTTACAGTGCTATACGCTCTTTGAATTAGTTCCTCCATGTCTTTTACCTAAATGTGGTATTGTTCATTTTTATGCAGTTTTTACTTGTGCCCATACCATTCAATGGGATTTAACTCGCAATGGTAAGGTGGTAATCGCAGAACATGATGACCGTTCTCTTTAGCAGTTCATCAATCCTGCTTTTATCATACTGCGGTTTAATTTGTGACACGCAAAACAGCAAGTCCCTTTTTAACATATCGTCAGTTGTTGGAATTTGTTTCTCACGGAGCCAATCTATGATATCAGTTTTTCTCCATGCTGCCGTTGAATTTTTCTAATTTTCTGCAGTGATACGAAGCATTGTCAAGAACAATAATTGACATCTGCGGTATGTTTGAAGTAATTTCTTAATAAACCAATCCTCGTATGTTTCTGAGTCCATCTCATGATGAACAATCAGCAGTGTTTTTCTTGCAGAGAAATGTATATTGAGCACAGGAACAAATCCATTATCGTCACCCAGCATGAACTAATGCAAAACGAGGTCCGAGCCAGTGGTGATTTCAAGCCGTACTTAATCCTTGTTATAAAAGCTTGCCGACTATTTGTGATATGGTATCTGTCCAAGTTTATTTACTGCATGCCTGTATTTACATGTCATCGTTATAATGTTTCATCGGTATATATTATAGGTTCGAATGTCAAATAGCAAAAACTACACTGTACCTTCTCTAAATTTCTTGATCTCTCGTAAGTATTTATGTCTCCACCGAATAATGTCATCTCGTTCGATGAGTATACTTTTTCGTCCTACTTTTTTAAATTCAAAACCCATATCAAATAACCTATGTAAGGTTGCTCGACTGAAGTTAGGAAGATCATCATCAGCATTGACAGCAGCAAGAATTGCATTTAATGTGGTGGCATATTCTTATATAAAATCCATGCACTTACGTCGTATAGATGCTTGCGTGTTCTCGTCATATGTTTGTAATCGGTCGTTTACCTGTATGCCTTTCCTTTTTTTGGGTATTTTTGGAGTTGATAACGAACCAGTGTGTTGCTCCTTCTTGTTATGTTTGGAATTTGTATATTTGTTAATTTAATAGTTGTTACATTTAGTAGGTTGTTTAGTAAAAAAACAATTACGACATGTTATGTAAACAAGTCAGTGAGTGACAGTTTGTATTCTGTAAGTTATTAAAATCGTCTGTTAAAACTGTGTGCTTAATTCGATCCATACCCACGTGTATTTAACATTGGCGACGAGGATGACCATGATTGGGTCAATTGAGCATTTTAAAGGAGGTCCAGAAGAATTTGAGGTGTATATGGAAAGGATCGAGCATTTATTCAAGGTCAACAATGTAACCGCAGATATGAAGGTGTCCATGTTTATCACATTAGCGGGACCACAAGTATATAGCACATTGAAAAATTTGATGCTACCTGAAAGTCCAAGTGACAAAAGTTACAAAGATATTATAAAAGTGTTAAGAAAACATTATGTGCCTGAAAAGTCCGAAATTGGTGAAAGGTTACGTTTAATAAATGTAATCAAAAACCAAATCAGTCTGTAGCAGAGTATGTTGTCGAACTTAAGAAGTTGGCGAGTACATGTAAGTTGGTACGTTCTTGGATGAAGCATTGAGAGATAGGCTAGTATGTGGGTTAGCCTCAGATCTTTACAAAAGAAGTTGTTGTCGGAATGAAATTAACGTTTGCTTCCGCTTGTCAATTAGCACAAGCATATGAAATGGCGGATAAGCAGTCAAAATTGTTAACAACGGAGGATCAGGTGTATTCTGTAAGAAGTGAACGTAGTCAGGTTCGTCAGTCAGTATCGAATCAGATTTGTAAAGAGCGGTTATGGGAAGTCATCTAAATCAAGTGGCAGTCGTGTAAAAAGGATGTAGGAAAGTCGGAACGTCTACAGAGCCCAAGTGTTATAGGTGCGGTAGGCAGCATAATCCAGAAACTTGCCCAGCAAAGGAGTGGGAATGCTTTAATGTTCGAAGAAAGGTCATACGTCAAGGGTTTGTAGAAAGAAAAATTCTGTCAAAGCTATGGATGGAACTGAAGATTTGACACAACAAGTCAACAATGAATTTGTATCCTTTAAATAAATTAGTGTAGGAGCACAAAGTAATGTACCACATAAGGTAAATTTAAATGTGTCAGATGCACTAATAGTATTTGAAGTTGATACTGGGCATGTAAAACTGTAATTCCTTAAAGTTGTTTCAAGGAAAGTTTTCAACTAGTGTTTTAAGCTGCATCATATAATTTAACTTCAGTTACAGGCCAAGATATCAAAAGCTGTAGGGGAATTTATAGTAACAGTTGTCAGGGGAAATCAAAAATATAAGATGCCACTTACGTTGTTGATGTAAATAAATATTTTTCACCATTGTTAGGACGGAACTGGTTAAATATATTCATTTCCAGACTGGCAAAAGAATTTTTAAGGTTGCTGCAATTGCGCCAATGTCCGTGATGTAGCTGTATTCAATATTGTAAAGAACAGTTTAAATCAGTCTTCGATTCAAACTTGTCAAGTCCTATTAAAGAATTTGAAGTAATTTTAAAATTAGGGATAATGTCAGTCCTATTTTTAAAAGTCTATATACCATGCCATATGCATTAAAATCACAAGTTGAAGATAAATTAAAAGTTTAGTCACCTCAGGTATTTTAAAACCGGTTACCCACAAGTGAATGGGGTTCTCCTATAGTGGTCGTACCGAAGAAGAATGGGGAATACGTATTTGTGGTGATTTTCGAGTTTCAGATAAATAAAGTTTTAATTCCGAGAAAATATCCTATACCTACAATTGAAGATATTTTTGCAACACTGTCAGGGGGAAAAGTTTTCACGGTATTAGATTAACGGGAAGCTATACCCAAATAAAAGTTAATGAAATATCGCAAGCATTGTTAACAATAAATACTCATATAGGATTATTTCGTTATACCAGATTAATATATGGTTTATGCAGTGCACCATCTATTTTTCAGTCAGTATGGATAGGATTTTAGCAGGTATTCCAAAAGTAAATTGGTTATCTTGATGATATCTTAATTGTGGAAAGGATATTAATGAATGCAAGGAATTAGTTGACAAAGTTCTAAGTCGTTTGCAAAAGTTTGGGGTGAAAGTTAATTTAGATAAATGTAAATTTTTTGAAACTAGTGTTAATTTTTAGGTCATAACCATCGATAGTGAAGGTATTCAATCCGACTAAAGATAAACTGAGAGCTATTATGGATGCTCCTCAACCTCAAAATTTGACACAACTGCGAGCATACTTAGGTTTATTAAATTATTATTCAAAAATTTATTCCTATGTGGTCTGCGCGTCTTAGACCGTTGTATAATTTATTAGAGAAAAAGTCAGAATTCATTGGGTCTAGTGGAATGTCAAAAGAACTTTGAGTTAAGTAAACTCTTATTTGTCAAAATAAAGTTCTGGGTCATTATGATCCAAACAAAACAATTGTATTATCGTGCGATGCTAGTTCGTATGGTGTTGGTAGTGTGTGTTAAGTCATCGAGAGAATGGAGTTGATAAACCAATATGTTTTGCCATTCGCGACGTTTAATCTAAAGCAGAGAGAAAATTACTCTCCAGATTGAACGAGAAGGCATTTAGCTATTATTTTTGGGGTTAAGCGGTTTCATAAATATATTTATGGACGTTCTTTTATATTAATTACGGATCATCACCCACTTAAAGTTATATTTAATTCCAGATAAGGCTATTTCGTTAATGTCACATCCAGATTAGTTAGATGGAGTTTAATTCTTTCGTCTTATAATTATAAATTGAATATAAAAAAGGCTCAGAGCTAACGAAGCTGATGCATTGTCGCGTTTACCTTAAATGATGTTACTGATGTAGATTCGAGTAAAAATTCATTTAATTTAGTTGACGAAATTCCATTATCTAGCGAGAAAATAGGGAAAGTGTCAGAAAAGATCCAGTTCTATTAAGAGTTAAAGAATTTTGTTTAAGAGGATGGCCAAATAAATTAGAAGATGAAAGGTTGAAACCTTATTTAAGGGAAAGCAATGAATTGGTCGATTGATGGAAATTGTTTGTTAGTAGGAAATAGGTTAATAATTCCTGAATCGTTAAGAAAAAAGAGTATTAGAAATTATTCATTCAGATCATATAGGAATAGTGAAAAGCAAAATGTTAGCTAGATCGGCGGTTTGGGTGCGCCGGGTTTAAATGATGATATTGAGTTATTAATTGGTAAATGTAGAAACTTGTCAAATTACTAAAATCATGCTCCGAAAGTAATTTGATTTCATGGCCTATAACTGAAAATGTTTGGCAAAGAATACATGTTGATTTTTTTCATTTTAAAGGCAAAACATGTCTACTATAGTAGATAGTAAATCTAGATGGTTAGATATTCATGTGATGTCAAGGGTACAGATATAAATAAAACCATAGAAAAATTAAAATTAACATTTTCGGTAATGGAATTCCTCAACTGAATTGTATCGGATAATGGTCCACCATTCAATTCGAAAGATTTCCAGAAAATTCTGCCAAATAAATGGAATTTGTCCAATAAGTCTCCACCAATACCATCCGCAGTCAAATGGAAAGCAAAAGGCATATTGGCAATGTTTAAACGGCGTTGGTCAAATACTTTATTCAAAAATTAAGTCTAAGAACAAACAGATAGGTAATTTTTTATTTTCAATATAAGAAACACACCAAGTGTTTGTACTGGTATGGTGTCCAAACGAGCTTATATTAATAATTCAAACCAGAAAAAGGTTAGATTATGCTGAACCTAGTTTTAATAATGCGATGTTGTGGTAGGAAACCAGAAGTATTTGTTAAGTCCAAAAAGGTATGGGGTTGGAGAGAAGGTATTAGTAAAATGTGAAGGGTCTTAAAGATTGTAATAAGTGAAAGTGGAAGAAGGGGTGATAATGAAAAGTAATTAGTGGTGTGACTTATTTAGTAAAGGTAAATGACAAAATTATGTTTAAGCATGCAAATTGTTTGAAGAAGTCTTGCTTAGAAGATGTTAGAATGTACAAGTAGTTTTATGTGTTACAAACGGAAGAACCGGAATTAAAATTTGTAAGGAGGAAAATCTTACACTTAGCGGAGTTCTCGTCAAACCTACAAGTTCAAATGAGGTTTAACCTTTAGTTTGGCTAGAGGGAAAAAATGTTATGTTTGGAATTTGTATATTTTGTTAATTTTAATATAGTTGTTAACATTTAGTAGGTTGTTTAGTAAAAAAACAATTACGACATGTTATGTAAACAAGTCAGTGAGTGACAGTTTGTATTCTGTAAGTTATTAAAATCGTCTGTTAAAACTGTGTGCTTAATTCGATCCATACCCACGTGTATTTAACACTTCTTTATACTATATATTGTACGTTCTGAACAACCCAAAGCTTTGCTTCCTTCTTGAACAGCAGCACTCACATTCATAGATTATTAAAATAATTAAAAACATTTGCAATCATACACTTCTCCTTCAGGCCAAATTGTTCTCCCTTACACCGTTGTCTCCCTACTGCTTCCATTAATGCAGTGAAAACTGTAATTAAATGTTAGGTTATATAAATTTATAAAAATCAACGAAAAATACCCATATTACCTTGTGCGCGCTTGAAAAGGAGAGAACCGTTTGAAAAAAGAACGATTTGTGCTATATATAAACTAATTAACGTGGAACTTAACTGTTTTAAAACTACGATGATGACGATTGACAACAGTTGATGCTAATAGACAGATGACAGATAGGTATTGGTGCCGACACCGACATATGTAAATAAGTGGCAACATATAAATCGGAAGTGAAGATAGCGTTAGTGACAGCAACTAGGGATAGTAAGAGATGCGCAGTGGCTATTATATCCCATACTGCATCTTAAGGTTGAGACGAACTTTAGTATGTTCATACCAGCGTTCATATGAGCGTTAGTCATTGAGTTACCGTAGAGGAAGTCATTGAAATTTATGTGTTCATTTATTATACCCCGCTATTGTTGCATTCTTATTATAACTAATTTTATTTATACCCTTAGTTGGCTATGCACTCGCTGGCCCCTAGTTCTCGTTCATTTTTTTCCATTTCATAAATCAATCTTGCTTTAGTTTAGGGATTTATTTTAATTTTATCTCAATTGTTATTGTTTTGAAATTAGTAGGTAGCTATGGAAGTTTACAACTTCGATGAAAGAAAAAACATTATTAAGTGGTATCATCAAGAGCATTCATTGCGAAATATTGTTAATTTATTTTACTTTACGTTTTCGAATTCCTTTTAATTTTAGCCGTTTAGTTTATTATTATTACATGGACTCTATTTTACTTTACATTTTTGAATATCTTTTAATTTTAGCCGTTTACTTATGTATTTATTATTACTTACGTACACAAAGTTGCTGAAACATACACAAGAATGATAATTATTCTTATCGACCTTTATTGAAAATATCCGACACAAATTACCAGCAGAAGCTGTTACCTATTTAATATTGCTTGGAAAAACGCTACATAAATAATTTATTATTATTAGCATTTACGGCGGATAATGGATACGTGCTTATTTCTAATCAAATGGGTAGATAGTATGTATTGTTTATAACGCTTATTTGATGAGAAAAGAAACAACACGTCGGCGTTGCACTGACTCCATTTTTATTCTCCCGTATACACTGTTCATGCGCATTGCGTATTACATTTCAAAATAAGGCACCAACATGTATTTTGTAGCTAAGTTTATCCTCTGTGAATACGTAGCAGAGGATAAACTTACATACATACTATCTACCCATCTGGTTAGAAATAAGCGCATATCCATTATCCGAAATAAATGCTAATAATAATTATTATATTATAAATTATTTATGTAGCGTATTCCCAAGCAATATTAAATAGGTAACAACTTCTGCTGGTAATTGAGTCTGATATTCTCAATAAACGTCGGTAAGAATAATTATCATTCTTGTGTATGTTTCAGCAACTTTGTGACATAAGTAATAAATAATAAACAGCTAAAATTAAAAGATTCGAAAATATAAAGTAGAATAAAGTCCATGTAATAATAATAACTAAACGGCTAAAATTAAAAGGATTTCGAAAACGTAAAGTAAAATAAATTAACAATATTTCACAATGAATGCCTTTGAAGGTACCACTTAATAATGTTTTTTCGTGTAATAAAACGAACCATTTCAATAAATATTTACATAAAATCAATGCATTTAAAATAATTACGCTTAAATCCAGTTCTTTTTGCAGATATAAGGTTGAAAATTATGCAAATCTTGATGGTTTTAACAAACTTTATCTTCCTATTGTGGTTGTCTTACTACCAATAAAAAATGATGGGTTAATTGAGATTTGGAAGTACTATTCGCACGGAATGGGACGTTTCAGCGCCGCCGTTTCATCGCCGCCGTTTCAGCGCCGCCGATTCAGCGCCAGGACATTTCTGCGCCTGGACATTTCTGCGCCGGCCGATTCAGCGCCGCATTATTGAATGGTTAAACTATAGATAACTTAATGAGTCATAACTACAATCAATCATTCTTATGAAGAATTTTTTGCTACGACGTAATATTTGGTTGCATAGGAGGTTTCGATGCGGCGTTTCGAAGCCGGAACTTTTGACGCCATATGCAGTGCCAGTTGAATTGATTTGAACGTATGATACACAGTTTATTAAAATGTTTGAAATTTTTTTAACATTGGAAGGGGTAAGATGGAGAGAGAATGATTTTATTTCAAATGTTTTTTACTTTTTTTTTCGAAGTATCATTTTTTTTTTAAAATTGGATGGGGTGAAGGGGAAGGTAATGATTTTTTTAAAATGATATTTTTTTTTCTTTTTTCGACACATTGAAAGACAGGATGGATTGGTTCCAATCATATTTTTTTTTTAACAGTTGGAAGGAGGAAGGGGGGACCGGAGGATATTTCTTTTAATGATATATGATTTTTTGTTATTTTTAAACATTCGGAGAGGAGGCAAAATGTTTTCAAAATATTTTTTTTTTTGGAAGGGATTGCGAAGGGAGGGGGGCGATTAGTTCTTTTAATTACATATTTTCTCTTTTTTTATAGAAACATCGGAAGAGAGGATGCATTAGAAGCTATTTTCAAAATCATATTTCTATCTAACATCGGAAGGAGGGGAATGGAAGGGGAGGGGGGAATTGTTCTTTTTTAATGATATTTTTTTTTCTTTTTTTTGAAACATCTGGATAGAGGATGCATAAGAAAATGTATTAAATCATATTTTTTCTAACATTGAGGAAAGGGGAAAGGGAGGGGTAGAATGCTTTTTTGATGATTTTTTTTTTAATCTTTTAAATCAATTTTTTTTAATATTAAAAAGGTGGAGGGGGAAGGGTAAGTATTAGTTTTTTAAATGTTTTTCTTCTTTTTTTTTCGAAAACATCGAAAGAGAGAGGACGCGTTAAAAATGTTTCAAATCATAAACATCATCATTAAAAAGCTAATGCCACTCCCCTCGACCTCTTCCAATATTAAAAAAAATATATTTGAAAACATTTATAAAAGCATTCTTTTCTCCGATGTTTCAAAAAGAAAGAAAAAAATATTTAAAAAAACAAATTCCTTCGCTCGTCACTCCTCAACCAATGTTAAAAAAATATGATTTGAAACATTTTTAATATATCCTCTAACGAATATTTAAACAAAAAGAAAAAAAATAAATATAATTCATCCCTCCCGATGTTTCGCAAAAAAAGAAAATTATCATTTAAACCAGTCACTCCCCCCCCCTCCTCCACCCTCCCTCACCTTACTACACTAAAAAAAATATGATGACATTTTTAATGTGTCCTCTCCCCCGATGTTCAAAAAAATCTCTACATCATACGTTTAACTTTTTTTTACTTATTACTGTTATTTCGATGCGATTTAGAGATAATATTCTTCCTAAAACCATACCACCACTTCTTTGCAAAAGTACCGCATGGTGTTAGCAACAAGCTCTTATTAATTTGTGGTGGTACAATATTCATCATAAAAAAAAAACTTCAACCAACGAATTTCAAATAAAATCTTTTTCTGGACAAAAAAGCGCCTCTATGTAAATCCATCCTGTCTTTCAACGTGCCGAAAAAAAAAAATTCATTTAAAAAATCATTACGCTCCCCTGTCCTCCATCCAATGTCAAAAAAAAAAATGATATTTCGAAAAAAAGGAAAAAAATCATTCACACTATGTTTATAGGTAGAAAAAAGGATGGTATCAATCACAATAAATTCGAAAAGTGTTACATATGTGGTTTGCAACCAATACATATCACCAAGTTATCCATAGATTAACCATTCAATAACGCGGCGCTGAAATGTCCCGGCGCTGAAACGTCCCGGCGCTGAAACGTCCCGGCGCTGAAACGTCCTGGCGCTGAATCGGCGGCGCTGAAACGTACTAGACCCCTATTCGCAGAACATTGGTAAGTATAGAAAATATGAAAACGCATTATGAGCTATTTCTTACTAAAAATAGGAAATAACAGATGTGAAAAGCAAAATTCCGTATAAATGCAATCCTGCTGTTGAGATTTTGCCACATTCAAAGATGGCGGCCAGCTGTCTAGCGGACCGTTTTTTAAGTACACAGCGCGCGTTCCAATATTTTACATAGTTCGCTTGGTAGCACCAGTTGTATATGTATTCAGGATTATTCTCTGATTGTTTTAAGAACATGTTTAATGGGCAATAATAATACACCTAGAATATTCAAAAAGGTGAGGTGTTGCTTTTCGTAAGGGTTAGCGGCGGGCGGGGATAGCGGAAACAAGCGTTCGTAAGGTATAATAGGGAATCTTATTTCAACAATATTTTAGTGGCAGCGATGAATTATGTCAAAACAACTGTCATAATGGATTTGTTGTATTTTAAAATAGTGCATGATTTTGATATGTATTTATTTATTTATTTAATTTATAAAACAATTCATATAATATTCAATTAAATTCAAAAAATATTCTATTTTTAGTGGCTCTGAAAATAATGCTAGCTTGGGTTTTTTTTATTTATTTTTTAATTGATGCCTTGGGTACGCCAACAACTGTTCACTCCGTAACTAGAAAGCATTTGAGAACTGGAGATCCCAATAAGCAAGAAGAAAACTTGTAGAATAATAGAAACCTTAAACTAAATTACTCTTTAGCGCCTTCCTTTAGTTTTACTTCTCTATCTGCTTTAGAGATATGCGATGATATACGACAATGTAATACAAAGATCAGCTCCTTTTATTAAGGTTAAAACCTAGAAAATTTCGAAACTAAATAAGTAGAAAGTATTTTATTTAAGGAGCTATTTCTTTACTACCGTTAAACGAGGTTAAGTGAATCACTCGGTGAATACCGGAAATTTTTGCGTGTCTAGCGATCAACGAGACAAATTTATCGATAATATTACTCCCATATGTTGCTTGTCTGCCAAGTAATATGGCTAGGTATCGCATACGTTGCTTATTTCTTCACGGAGGTACCAGATATATTAAACATGTTCAAATGCTTTGACTGTTATTTCAAAAATCGGTTAAACGCAGCATTGCACGCAGCACTAAGAATAATTTTCTGTTTATGAACTGCTAGATATTGACTACGTTTACACCAGCATTTAATATTAGCTTTATATAAAACGTTTTTCCTTAAAGCATTTTATTTCGCTATTACCAACATAAGCCAAGATGAAATATGAAATTTATATACAGTGAAAATCATGAATGTTTGTAGTTACGTCATAGTTGCTTATGACGTATGTAGCGTCTGAAACAAATTCAGGTTCACCAACCATGTTTGCAATGAACTGTATGAAAATAACAATTGTCAAATTTCATGAGGTTATACGCAGTTTTAATAGATTTTCTTTTATAACTGAACGGATTGGTTTAGTTTTTAGTCAACGTTCCGTTTTAAAAATAATCATGAGTAATGCAACTAAAAGGATTCTAAATACTGAACTGTTCTATTGACAATGCTTTCGTGATCAGGCTAAGCTTATCGTTAAATGTTTTTTCAATGAAATGTATTACCGCAATAATGTAGTTCTCATATCAGAAACCTATTTGCAAATCAAAATGTAGAAAATATTCAAGCAACAAAAGTGTTTACTTTAATATACATTACCAATGATTAATTAAACGAAAGATGACGTTTTTATTTTATGTAGCAAACATAATTTCTATATAATAGTATATAAAAAAACATAATATGCAGTAAATTAACTTAAAATATGTCAATATTGAAAGAAAAGAATAGTGCAATAAAAATATATTTTATTTGTGTCTTTGCTGCAATTAACTGTGAGAACAAAGTGTTCTACGTTTGCTTCACGTTCGTACCACTCTTTAATTATTTTCTCTGTTTGATTTATGCAATTTTATCAGATGTCTGGTGTATAGGTCTCCAAGCTTTCTTGCAACATTTCCAATACTTGTTTATCGCCATAACTATCTCGACCAATATGCTTGTTATGATATCCTTTCGCACTTGCCAATATCAATTCGATAGCATTGAAATCGCAGTGATACGGAGGAAGTCTTAAAACTTCATGCCCATGTGCTCGAAGTAATTCGCCAATAACATAAGCCTACTCTTTTCTATATCTCTTGGTTATTTCCAAAACCTCACTCTTATTCATCGTATTTTTATAGAAAATGTTATTGTTGTTTAGCCACGCAATAATGTTTCCTTTGCGTCCAACTTTATTTCATTATTAGAACACTATGATGCGGAGAATTGTCCATTCAAATTATTGATGGTTCTTCTAAATTAGGGATTAGTTGTGTTTCAACCCACTTTGTAACTAAATCACTATTCATATCCCCGTGGTGATCACCCGTATTTGATTTTGACGTAAATATCAAACTTGCATTTTGTACAAAGCCACTTCTTGTACCTGCATGTAACACGATATATCGTTTACCATCATAACTTTTGGGTTTTCTGACACTCCTTCTATCGTCATCCTCCCACGATTTTGTTTGACTTTCCTTTGAAAATATCCAAGTTTCGTCTAGAAATACGATATCTCTGATGTTTCGTTACACTTTCTTAAAAAGGAAAATTGTAAATGTCATTCTTCTCCATAAGAGCTCTGCGGTTATCATATTTTTTAAACTTAAACCTCAAAAGATGCAATGAACGTTGTAGTGAGGAAATGATGGTATACAAAATATTTCTGTGTTCCTACACTTCTTGTAACGCTTTTACTGTTACATGCTTTTCTATAGAAATATATCAAATTAGAACTGAAATTTAATTGCATAAATGTACTTACTGTTATTGTACATCTCATAAATGACTTTACGCACATCCGTTTTATTTATTCTGACACATCACGTGTTTTGGATAATAGTGCGTTTGTAAAGGCTGTAAGCATCGATAAAGAACAGCAGATGTAGTTTCTTTCTTGTGCTTTATGTTGTACCCATAGAAATGGCCAAAGGATTTGCAACTCTACAATTTGTATGTAAATTTTAATTTAATACTAGCCAATTACAATTTATCCCATGGACCGCATCAACGGATATTAAAGGACTTCCATTTCGCTTTTCCTGCTCGAAATACGCTAGCAAATGACTGACCAACTCTTGGCAACAAGAACTAAGTCGTTTACCGGACATCTTGAACTGTAACCTAAAAAAATGTTTTAAGTCTTTGTATGCTTCTTTAACACCTCTAAACTTACCACACGCATTACTCGACCGTATTCTATCTTACTTCAACTAGTTTGTTGATACTTAATAAAATATGGACGTATAGCTTAAAGTAGCTACGACTTATGTTATATACTTCTATCTCGCTTGTGTATATGAATGCTTCCAATTTTTTGAAACTGCGCTTGTCTTTACTTTACCGATTAGTTAATGACTTAACTACAAACATTAATGATTTCTCCTATATAACTGCACATGGTGATATTGGTATAGGTATGTAATGTGAAAGAAACAATATTTTACGTATAAACCGATGCAAACCTAACATAAACAATTTGTACGACCCCAGAAAGATCCGATTATCGTAACTGACCAGAGTGAGATTTGAACTCCGGACTCCGCATTGATAGCCGAGCGTGCAAGCCACTCGACTATCAGCCGGGTAAATAAGTAACAATATTAACGAAAAACTTATATTTTTGATTCACATAACACCGTTTGACGGTGTCATATATCAATGCCTAAAAGTTGTTTTTTTTTATTACAGGTTTATCAAACGTTTAGCGTGCCAAGGAGATCACCAGTTGCGATTAAATAGTGATTTTATTGAAGATTTCGTATATATTTCAGAGACACAACTCTTATTGTATAGCAGAGTACATAATAAAAATTTTGCAGCCCAAGTGTGTAAGTTTACGTATCAGTCGTTTCTGCCATATTGTGCCGCAAGAAATCGATGAATGGCCAACTTAAAGTTATATTATTGCTAGATTGTTGGTTAATTCTGAAATATGCAAGAGCACATTTTTTGTACAGTATGATTGATTTTATGTGTTCAAGTAGTATCTATAGCAGGGTGTCCCTGATTTATAAACAAAAATTTAAAATCTTATAAAATTTTAATCTCATCTTCTAATTTTTTACCTTACGTTACGATATACTTCAATTTAAATGTTAGTTCAATATTCATTTATTTACCCGTGCCGACTTGCATTTAACATTGGATACAGAAGAAAAACCAAGAAGAACTCTATATAAGAGTTCTTGTTGATTTTTCTTGGGATGGAGTACCACTAGATTTGGTTTTAATGAAGTATTGATTCATTCAATAATGCGACATAACTGTTATTGTAGTAATAATTATTTATTGTTGTTCCAGCTTTTTCTTTAAAATGTTCTTTGTGCCATTCGGAAATACTATGTTTCAGAAACGCATCGAAATCTTCTTATAAGCAGCTATTTTTAGTTCGAATTGTAAACATGGTTTGAATAGTGTTGTTATGTATATTTATCTATATTGAAGTTACAAAATATTGAGTGTAAAGAGTATTTAAGAAAAAGAAACTTAAGCAAACATAGTCCTTATCAAAATTTAGATGAAGTTACACCTTGGTATACATTGCATGCTACAGGCGATATTTTGAATTGAGCCCAGTGTCAAGCAACATGGCCCTGTTGGATAAAGTACTCAAAAATTACAATTCTTTATCTAAGATTCCCGCACTATTGAGTGCTGAAATTACCTGTAATTGTACAGTGCTAAGCAGTGTTTGGACACAAAGAGATATAGAAAAGGGTAAGAATACAAAAATTCTCAGAGTACATTCTTTAACGAATAATTACATCTCCAATTCTTAACTCGTAGCTTATTATCAGTGGATGTTACTGCACAATCTCTACATGTTTATCTAAAAGTGAGACTATAATTGGTATAATAAGAAAGAATGACTCAAAACAATTCTTAGAAATATGAACACAGGAGGAATTGAAAACTACAGTAGATCTTAAGTCTTTGGATGTACATGGTGATGTTTATACAAATGGCGAGTTTGCAAATTTTGGAATTCTCTCCTGATGAAACAAAGTTAATGTATGTTGCGGAAATGAAACAGCCCGCGAGTGAACCATTTTTTAAAAGAAAAGCACCAAAATTGGAAGAGAACAAAATTCAAATTCAAATTTCGCCTTTCTAATGAAGTGTATTCCCTTATAGGATCTAAATCCTTTTGTAGTAAATCCTCCTAATGATTTTGATGAATCAAATTTCTCAACAAATTCATCAATTTGACCTGCAGCACTAACTGAGTAAATTACACTTAATGATTTAGCAGGAATTGGATCGTAAAACGTATTCTTTTTGGCCTCATCATAGTTAATAAACCACTAAATCTTCAGGTAATTTCAGAGCTCTCTCAGCTGTACCATTCACAACGCTTAATAAATAAACTATCTTTTTCGCATATAGAAAGTCATCATTATTCTCCCACGTTGGGAGATCTGCGTTCAGAGAAGTAGCGCTAATTTGTAAACGAGTAAAAAGTTTGCTACTATTACATGTCATGAAATTATCAATAGTTTTCCCTAACACATGTTAGTTATAAACCCATATTCGGAAAAGTAAACTTACTTAAAAATTGACTATCTATTTCCGGCATTTGAAACTTCTTTTTTTGTATGAATAGATAGGGACGTATCCAAAAGTGGTAGAGTAACCAGCCAAATCGGATGGAATTGAGCTGCGCGAAAGTTTACGCCAAAAACTACTATCGGATCGAAAAATATAATACAATGAAGGCTGCTTCAAAAGTTGGGTATAATACGTGATTTTTAATGCAAAAAATGACCGCCTGATTTTAAATGTCCGATGACAATCGTTTATCACTTGCATATACGACTGTGTAATTTCCGCGTCTCTTTCCATCGTTATGTTCATTATCACATTTATTACATATTGAATCAATCTTTTTGCCAACTTCAAACGTTAAATTAAAAGTTTGTTTAATTGCTGTGTACATCATTGTTTATAAATTACGGCTTTTTGTTGCTTTTCCACTTGCTGATCAAAGTTGAAATTATGATGCGGAGGTCTATTTAATTAATTAAAATCAAATTATGTATTACATGAGTCAGCTTATCAACGGCAAGATTTAATTTTTTATTTCTTTAAAGTATGTACATACTTAAAGGAATTGACGGCACTGCTGCAAAAAGGATGTATCTATAATTATTCAGGAGGCAATAAAAACTGCGAGCATTTTAGAAGAGATTTAATAACAATATCACTGATTCTTTTTGCAAGAAAAAATCTTTTTGTCTGGAAATACATTCTTACGTGCTATAAAAAAAAACCTCATTTCTTATAAAACTGAAACATATTATTCTGATATATCTTCGGCACCATCGGTGAAATCCGTTTCTTCGACGTTTAGCTGCTCATCAGATGTCAGGTTACGGTAATTCACAAATATCAGCCAGAGTACATAACAGTGATGGCCACGAACTTAAGACACGACATTTCACTTATATATTTCTGATAATTTTTACATCTTATCGAAAAAAATTTAGATCCATGTTATTTTTTCAAAGATCCTAGTAATGTTATGAAAAGAAAATTAAGTAAAGCTCAGCTTCATAAAAAAATCCTAGTATTTGGTGGGATATCCTTTATTTTGGATCACAGCAGCGCATCTCCTGGGTAAAGTTTCAACTAATGCCATACAACGTTCCTTTGGAATGGCATGCCAAGCTCTTTGGATTTCTTCCCATAAATCGCTAAAATTTTTGGGTTTTATTGCTCGTACATGCTCCTCAACATCGTTCCACAAGTTCTCAATTGGATAGCGGACCAGGGATTGAGCTGGCCACTTCAGAACAATAATATAGTTGTCCTGTAAGCAACTCTTCACTAGGCGTGACGTGTGCTTAGGGTCATTATCATGCATAAATTTCCACATTAGAGGCATGTTGCGCAATTCGCTGAAATTGTATCATAATGCTTGTAAGTATGTTTTTGTAAATGTGCTGGTCCATTTTAGTACTAATTTTGTGAATGAGACCTACACATGCCAGGAAAATGCTGCCCACACCATGGCATTGCCACCACCATGCTTAACCGTTTTAAGGGTGTACTTTGGGTGATGCTCCAGGTTTGGAGGGCGCCATACGTACTGTTTTTCATCAGAACCGAAGCGGTAAAACTTCGACTCGTCGCTCCAAAGTATATTTTTCCAAAAGGTCACCGGTTTATTGAGATGTTCTCTTGAAGACGCTAGTCGGGATTTAATTTTTTTTTTTTTTGACACAAGTGGTTTACGTTGTGCAATACACCCACGTAAGTTTTTCCTCACTATGCTCTTCTCTTATAACCGCGCTCTCAGTACTACGCAGTTCAAAACCGTCCGCCTCCCGTGTGTCACTCTTTATTAACAAAAAACAGAACACGTTCTAATTCGTCAAGAAATTCACGAAGTTCTTCAAGTCAAGTTGGTGCATTACAATTTTATTCATGAAGCGACTTCCTGAATTTATTCACGAAGAAATTGTCTGTGTAAAGTGGCCTTTATGTATATCGGTTTCGCAATTAGCGGACATAGAACAACGAGTTACCATATTATGGATAAGCATTGTTTTAAAATGATCTGTAAATCGAGAAGCGCTAGGTTTTGTATTTTAAATTTCTTGCCCTCTGATCTGACCGAAAAAAAAATCTAGCGGATCTTGAATTACCGTGCGTGGTTTGAGCAGAGAAATTTTGTATTTTTTCATTAAATTGGTGTGTATGTCTCTAAAACTATTCAATGTGATTACCCAATTTTTTAGACTTAGCGCATTCATAACAGTGCCACTGTGGTTCTCAAATTAATATTTTGAATATGTTTGTTTTGCCTGTAACCAAAAGTTGTATTGTTCTGTGTCTTTTTCCTCTTTGGCCAGATTAACTAACTCCATTAACGCTATTAAATTGTTTATTGAAAACTCAATGGCTCTCGATGTACCTTCTGCAGTAGGAGGTAATTGTTTTCCATGTAGTCCTGTATTTCCTTCTTAATATTTGTACATACATATTTAAAAGGAATAACATACCAGCCTTGAACTATGCATTAGATACGTAGCATAAATATCATCCCAAGTAGCTACTATTTTTCTCCCCATTATGTCTCCGTACTAAACTCTTTGTGATTATTTCTGATGTCCTTCAGTAAGTGTGGCGGATCATAAATATGGACACCTATCACATCATTTATGATAAAATAACACCGATTTGAATTCTCCTCTACTTCTGTATGTGAAATAGTTGTATTCATTAAGTCATTTTTGCGACGGTATTATTTATCCTTGGTCAGATACTGAGCTACTACTGTTAAGCCAACGTAAACACATTTCATTATTGTTTCTTTTATTAAACCTGTTAACTCCATAGCAGTCACCGAAATTCTATGAAATATAAACATCAAAGATTGCTTCCAATTTCCAGTAATGCTTGTTGCCATAAATACAAATGCATGGTCTGCTATATATGGTTTGGATAAAGTCCGTACATCTTCAAAACCTACATACTGTCTTCTATTGAAAATGTTTAACAAGTACAACACAAGGCAGAATATTCGCATTACCTGCTGACACACTGACAATATCTCCTTCTGTTGTAGCCAATTTTAAAGCTGGAAAAGCACCCATCTCCAAGTATGAACTTGTCAAATGCGAAATGGATGTGGCAAACCATCCCGTTTTTGAATTTTTCATTACTAACTCCGTTTCCAAACTTCCATTGTGGCAAGCATTTAACCACTTATTTGAATTGATGTAGAGATTCTTTATCTGTACATCCCTTTAACGCATGTGGGCAATATCGCACCATACCCAAGTAACAAAGACCTGGAAGAAATTGCTGCATATAACCTGTAAAAACCCTGCAAAGATGTGTAAACCTGCATTTTGTCGTCATTTAACCTGCAATAGCAGACTTAATCTGCACATCACCTGTAACATTAGATGACATGTAAATATGCTGCATATCACTTGCATATTGATAATAATTGCGGGAAGAATTTGCATAAGGCATTTAGTGACAAATAAGAAGCAAGTAT
The DNA here is from genome assembly GCA_004143645.1 of Protaetia brevitarsis. Lineage (NCBI taxonomy): Eukaryota > Metazoa > Arthropoda > Insecta > Coleoptera > Scarabaeidae > Protaetia > Protaetia brevitarsis. The sequence goes on from RXPK01000309.1 coordinate 2,508,984, forward strand.
GTTCTGCGTATAGTCTTTAGTAAGAGGTTTACATTTCCCTAACATATAATAGATTACTAATACCTGCATAAACTCTTCATATCATTTTTATTCAAATAGCCTGCAATTCATTGTGTAAAAACATAATTTGCAAGCGGTTTACGCCAACCACTTGCATATGACCTGCTAGGTCGGCATATAATTTCCATAACCTGAAAATACGATTAACATTCAAAGATATTCAAAAACGTCGTTTAAAGCTAAGTGGAGGAAAATAAAAAGAAGTAGAACATACCGTTGAATGGTGCAACAATACCGAGCAAAGTTTTCAAAATTAGAAAAATTACTAATACCGCCAATAAATACTATATCTGATATGGGCGAGTGCAGTACTACATTAACAGAAGAACCCAATAACGACATAGAAGTCCCGACAATTGATAATTCTGAAAACGGATTTTCCAATTTCCGGACCTGATTCAAACGAGTTTGAGAATAATTTTCTGCAGATAGATATTTTTGAAATAGATGAGAATGAAGGAAAGTACAGTTTACCTGCTGTCAATCATAGTACTGAATCGTTTTTAAGGAATTAGGCTATTGAATAGAATATACCACATACTGCTTTGAAACCATTAATATTAACGTTAAATGAGAAATATAATTATTAATAAATTAAGAAGCTCCAAAGACTCTGTATCTCCGTGATTTTCGACAAAACTTTTGAGCTGCTTGGTCAGGGTAATAGCTTTATCATAATTTGGGATAGCTTCTGTTGGCACTGGAACCTCATCGACATCAGAATCTTCCGAAAGTTCTGGTATTTCAACTGGATTTGTAATTTCTTGTTCTGAATCTGGATCTTCAACATACAATCTTCATCTACGTTCAAAAATCACTAAGGTTTTCATTATCCGTCAATTAAAATAAATTCTTATTTTTGAGGATATCTGAAAGTACACTAAGAGGCAAATCATCTTCTAGGCCAGATATATCAGCCTCAGTTAACCGATCATCACTTTGCATATTTGCATGATTAAATCCTGCTTTGCGGAAGCAAATTTTGCACTGTCTCTTTGGTTACTTGGTCCCAAGCGGTTTTTGCCAAATAAACTGCATCCAGTGGTGTAATTTTCTTTATTAACTCAAAAGCTGTACCAGCAGTTTCAATGTTTACTAGCAGATGTTTGAGTATTAGACTTCGGTAATAAGTTTTAAAATTCTTTATAATCCCCTGGTCAAATGGTTGACAAGCTGATGTACAATTAGGGGATAAAAATAATATTTTTATATTATTTAAGTGAACGTCTTTCGGATGAGATCCCACATTGTCTAAAAATAACAAAATGTTTGTTTTTTCTTTAGCCATTTTCCAATCTAGGTCTTGCAACCACTCTGTCATAATTTGTCCTGTCATCCAAGCTTTCTTATTGTATTTCCAAGTTACAGGCAGGTTATTTATGTTAATGTTTTTAAAAGCTCTGAGTTTAGCTGCCTTACCAATGATTAGGAGTTTTTCTTTTTCACCCGCCATATTTGCACAATGCAAAATTGTAAACCTCTCTTTGGGATACTTACCCCCAATACATTTTTCCTTCTTTAATATGAGCGTTTTGTCGGGTAGAGCCCTAAAACACAGGCATGTCTCGTCGGCACTATAGATGTCTCTTTTTATCTACATACATATTTTAGAATTTAATATGAAAAGAAAATCAACGCATTAATACAAGAAAACATTATCTAAAAAAAACATATGCATATCAGTTAAAGGAATCCCCTTATGGCGAGCTGCTGTAAACCAATCATAACACAATTTGTCAATTTTAGTACCATCACCCGTCAAAAAGCTTCTTTTTTCATTCAAATTGCTGTTCGACGTCCATTTGTTTAGAAGGATTTCTTTATGTTTAATTATATCTGCAGCTTGTGTTTTTCCAATATTAAAACGCTTGGATAAGTTCCTTACACTTAATTTCTCTTTATTGTAAACTTCAACAATCTCAATTTTTTGTTTAAGCGTGAGAATTTTTCTATTTGGAGCCATTTCTACAATGAATGTGTCACCCACTGTGTCTTTTCCGCATAGACGTCAGACTAATATTGAATGCAGATTCAATCGAAAGCGTGCACTCAAAGAATAAGAACGGTAAATCCCCGACCAACTTGGGGAAGTCCCTAATTCACGCCAGGCAGAAATGCGCGACATAGGCTGCGTTTGTACCGAAAGATTAAAGTCGGTAAATCTCCGGTTTACTCGGGGAAGTCCCAGCGAAATTGGCGCGCGGCGCGATTGAGAAATGCAATAGCAATACTCTCGATAAAAAAATAAGGTAAGGCGTTTCTTTTTATTTTATTTTTTGTCCGGTTAAGAGAACATTTTCTCGTGTCCGCGTCCGTTCAACAGAATGTTCGTCCAAGAAAGAGTTAATACAATGGAAATTATATGAGAGCCGATCGGGACCATGAGAAACTGTCCGTTTAAGGGAAGTGTCCGTGTAAGAGGGGTGTCCGCGAAGGGGAATTTCACTGTATACCAAAATGGTCAGATTGTGCCATAAATGAATTGTCTCAAATAATGATAAAGATAGAACTTTTTCAATGAAAAAAACGTCTTATTTGCAACAAAGGAAATGATTTTTTAATTGAAATAAATCCGCTCCTGAATCAAATGCATTCATATTTTTAAATAAGAAACGTGGTTTCTTTATCTGAAAATTTTCGAAAATCAAATCAAAAATTTTATTTTTGTCACATAGGGAGTGGATCTAGATAGGTTAATCAATTACAAATACATATGCATATAAAGTTTATTTAAACTAACCAATAAAACAATTTTTCAGCAATGTTCATAATAAAAATGTTGTGTGTAAATAACTAAGATAAAATAAATGTATTGCTACCTTTGCGAGAGGTAATGTAAGGTACACAAAAATCTAGCGAATCCACACTGATTTTTCTGATACACGTTCGTTTCTTTAATGCAATAGGCTTGGAAATGACGATCGAAATACAGTGTATCAAATAATTGACATATAAAATACATGTTACTTTCAATATCACTTATTATATGTTGTTTTTCTGATATATTTGAAAATTATTTTCTACGTGCGAGTGAATAAAGAATTCCGATTTATATTTAACATTATATTTTACTAACCATTTTATTAAGATTAGAGGAAAGCCCAAGTGTGAGTCTCCACAAACCAAACCACACCAAAAAAACGTACAGCGCGAAACTCCCAGATCCTACCACCACACGGATCCTTCGGCAAATCGGCCGGAACAACCAGGATAAAAAAAAAAGGTAACCAAAAAAATCAAAACCAGAGAAAGACGTTCCTCGAACCGAAGCAGCACGACAAAGCTCCGATCTCCGACTACAATGGCTCGAAGAGAGCCCAAAGAAGGCGAAAAGAAAGCGTGCATAAAGCACCGAAAAAAGCTCAGACAGGAAGGTGATCCTTACTCCCAGCGGCGAAAAGAAGAAGCAGCATTGAAGCACCACACCACAACCGATACAACGAACGGCAACCACAAATGTTAAAGAAGAATTCTCCGTGGAGCAGAGAGAGACTCAGAAAAGAAAGAAAAAGAGGGATAACTAAAAACAGGGTTAAAACTACAATTAAGGGATGAAAATCGGAAAGGGATGGGGATAAAAGAGAAGGGTTCAAAAAAAATTTGGGTTCGCTCTGCAGCCATTCCAGCTCAGAAAAGCAGTAGTACTCACAACAATAACAAAAAAATGGGAGGGAAAAAATTCGCTAAACAAAAACCCAAAAAGAAAGGCAAAAGAGGCGTCGTTTAAAGTCAATTGCCAGCGTTGCAACGACTAACACAGCTGAAGGCCGACACATAAACAAAACAAAAAGAATCCAACCATAATCCGGAACAAAAAAACTGACCGCGGAAAACTACGAGAAATGAAGACTGCCGGAAATCAGCCACTGGGTCGAAAGGTGAACAGAATTTATTGGACACCAGTCCCCAAAAAAACATACGTCAAATCCAGTAAAAAGTGTACAACACTAAAAAGTCAAATCCGGATATGAGAACAAAATCAAAACCTAACATGATCTAGATGTTCAAGATCCAAAAATAAATCTTCCTAGCCCAAAAATATCCCAACCAACCCGACCCCACACTTGTACAGAGGCCAAGGGAGGCCAAAAGGACACTAATCGTTAGGCTGACTCTTCAAATGCGATGCATTGCCAAGTTCCTAGAAGTACTTTCTCATTCATACTCTTCAACTCATAAGAGTTTCTACCCACTCTTCTGTGAACCATAAAAGCATAATTTCTTAAATAAAATATAATTTGTATTATTATCAAAATTGCAGTTAAAATGCTATGTAATTAAGTGTTTCTTAAAAACGCGTTCACTTTGAAATTTACGGTTACATTATTCCTGGGCACATTCAAATCTATTTGTATATAAGTGTTGATATTTCAAATGTAATATTAATTGGGAAGGATATTTAAATACGGAGTTACAAAGATAGCATTTCATTTTACACAAAATATTACTTACAAAGAGATACTATTTCCATAATATACGGAATCTTTTTATCCTAAGCAGTATCTATTTTAAATAAACCTTTTTGAATAGTTAACCATATGTGTTCGGATTCTGCAGGATATTTTGCGTGAAATACATGATATGATTTGTAAAGAATTTCGAATGCCCGCAATACGTTTTCAGACGAATATTTAATTTTATCAACAACGACATATGTTTGGCAAGACACTTCATTCAATTCTTGGACGATTATGTACGGTTGTATTCGCTGCTGACTTTTTAGTTTTTTCTTAATGGACTCTTCAACTTCTGTAGGTGCCTAAGATTAAATATTTATTAGATCTTAAAATTGGCTATGTTAATCCTTCACTTACATTTACTTTTACAATAAAACTGTCTTTGCACTCCAAAATGCTGGGTTTCCAGGTCACGTCTTCTCGACAAGTTCTACCGCTTGGGGGTAATAAGTATGCTAAAAGCATCAACTGCAGAGTAACCCGCTTGTCTAGAAATAATTTGTCAGTTATGCACTATTCTTAAATTTATGCAGTCAAAGCAATCGTCAATGTAACACAACTCAAAATGTACGGAAATAAATTAAATGAAAATATATTTGTCGATTAATGCACTAAAGTAAAATTCATAAAATTATTAACTAGATCCCTAAACAGTCTATTGCTCTTATACACAAGTTTCATAAAGTTGCAGATTTTCTACAAATTCGTGTTATATTGACAGCGTTATACCTCACACTTACTTTGAGAAATCTCTTCTTTTAGGGTATTAATAATAGAAAGGGATTCTTTATCAGTTACATAAGGTAAGCGATTATTAAAAATTTTATCAAAAAAAGCATTCCACTTATCATAAGATAAAATATATTCTGATTCGAACATAGAGGCGTAATCAATATCAATCTGAAAAACAAAGCATTAGCGAAAAAGGAGGTATCTTTGTACACATATACTTACCAACGATGGAGCATTACTGTTATTTAGTATAGGCCACTCTGATAAAAACTCTGCTATTGTTTCAACCCTAGAGTGTCTTCGATAATTAAAAGTTTTTTTTCCAATGGTATACTACATCTGCCCACGGCTCAGATCTAATCTCCAACCAATCTTTACTTGACTGTACCTCTTCTATAAAGTGTTATAAGAAATGTACATAAAACTTAAGCAAACATATGTAATTATAAAATGTAGAAATACCTTCTATAGCATCCGAGGATTGATTTACTGCGTCCTGATGAGGAGTCTCCAGTAAACCACCTCTTTTTAATTTATTCCTGCAATTTCTGTACCTGTCCACCAGTCGACCTTTTGCTGGTATGGATTTGTTTTGCTTTGAGCATCTTTTAGGGATGGCCCTTACGTAATATGTTTCTTTTATTTCGGTGGGAAAAAGAGTTACACTTTTATTAGCAATGTTTTCCAACTGATTATTATCCAATATAAAACTGAAATAAATAAAGGGTTTTCCAATAAGAGGTTTCATTTTGATATTTAAAATAAACGAGTATATTTTAAGAGAAATCAATAAATATTTATTTCGTTGTAAAGAGAAAGGTATGCCATTAAAGATGGAAACCGATGTCACCCAAATGGCCGCCACGGCTACGGTTGCAGCACCATATCCTTTTCATGAAATTTTCCATGACCAATTCGCACATTTGCGGCTGTATGTCCTCGATAACTTCACGAATTCCATCTTTAAGGTCTTGAATCGATTGTAAAGCATTGGCATAGACCTTATCTTTCACGTGGCCCCAAAGAAAAAAGTCTAAAGGTGTTAAGTCACAAGATCTCGGGGGCCAATTGTGATCACCTCTTCGTGAAATAACACGGCCAGGAAACTTTTCTTGCAAAATTGCGATTGTTTCGTTGCTTGTGTGGCACGTAGCGCCGTCTTGTTGAAAATAAACGTCGTCCACATCAATATCTTCCAATTCCGGCCATAAAAAATCATTAATCATAGCTCGATAGCGCAATCCATTCACCGTAACAGTTGCACCAGCCTCATTTTCGAATAAGTAAGGTCCAATCACACTGCCAGCCCAAAAACCGCACCAAATAGTGACACGTTGAGGATGGAGAGGCTTCTCAACAAGCATCCTTGGATTTTACGAGCCCCAAATGCGGCAATTCTGCTTATTCACGTAGCCTCCGAGATGAAAATGGGCCTCATCACTGAAGATGATTTTTCGATGAAAATCCGGATCATTTTGAAGCATTTCAATGACCCAATCAGCGAAGATACGACGTTACTGGTGATCGACCGGCTTGAGTTCTTGTGTTAACTGAACTTTAAAAGCCTTAAAACCTAAGTCTTTATGCAAAATACGGTGTAATGTCGTTTGTGGAATGCCTAATTCCAAAGATCGACGAGGAATCTACAAACCTGGGTTTTCGTCAACACTATGGGCTACAGCTGCAATATTCTCAATTGTTCTTGATCGACGCACACGGTTTCGATTCTTCACATCACTAAGTTGTCCCAACAGCTCAAATTTTTTAACCAGTTTTACTATTGCTGGCCGAGTAGGTGCTTCACGACGACCCAAAAGTGCTTTAGTTTTGCGAACTGTGACTGCAAAATTTTCACCATTTCTGTAGTGAATTTTAACAATTTCAATGCGTTGTTGAAGCGTGTATCGTTCCATTTTTAGTAATGGCGTAGTTTTTGCTTGTCAAATGTCAAAAGAAGACAGCTTCAAAAGTGTCAGCTGCCCAGATAGCGGGCTATTTAAAATGAAACCTCTTATTGTAAAACCCTTTACTTACAAATACTAATCATTGTAACCGTAAAATTACATTCGTATTTACTTGTCAGGTGAAAGTGAACTGATGTAGTTAATTATTAATTCAACTAATAATTTTCTATGATTCATTTCAAATGTTTTGTTTTTACTGTATTGCAACAACAAACTTTTTCCTTGAAGGGTACTTCTTAGAATATGTTCTAAATTTAATTTGAGTGTGGGTTCCAATAGTGAATCAAGTTCACTCTGATTCCTAAAGCTTTTTCCAAAATAATGATCGGCGGTATAATTTTCGGATTCGCTGCAGTCACTAACATCTGTACCTGTCTAAATAAATGACAACTCAGGTAAACATAATAAAACCTATGTATGTATGTAAGTAGAAGGGTGGTGTTACACTGCGACCTAAAAGATCTATTGTGTCCCCTATTCTTGCTGCTTTACAGCTGGCCTTCCAGTCCTATTCCTTTTAGAAAGTGTAGGATGTCAGAGAGCCCCAGTCTAGGTAAGTCTCCCTCTTCGATTTCACATGCTCCCAGGTGAAATGCCCTCGAGTTGCATAGTGCTACGCAGTTTGAGAGGAGATGGATGGGTGTTTCATCCTGTTCCCCACAGAATCTGCATTCAGGATCTTTTTCCAATCCAAGCTTAGTCAGGTGTCCTTTCAGTCTACAATGGCCTGAAAGTATTCCTGTTAAAATGCGAACTTTGTTCTTACTCAGGTTGATGCATTCTGTAAACCTCTTCGGGTTATAAGTTCCCAGAAGAATTTTACTTTGCCTCATTCCCTGCAGATTTTCCCAATAACTGGATTTTCTGTGCTCCATTTCTATTTCTAGTTTCTTCAGTATTGTACTGCTACTTAACCCGCAGAAGGGTTCAGGCCCTACAAAAGGCATTCCAGCCCCTTTCTTTGCGAGGTTATCCGTTATTTCGTTTCCTTCCACTCCTGTGTGACCCGGAACCCACAGGAGGGTTACTTTATTTCTTTTGCCTAGCTCATTTAGTTTCCCTAGGCATTCCCAGACCATCTTGGAGCTGATTTCATATGAGCTCAGCGCCTTGATGGCTGCTTGACTATCAGACATGATGATAATCTCCTGCTTCCGATAGTTCCTATCCATATTGAACTGAACACATCTTCCAATAGCGTGTATTTCGCCTGAAATATACTTGGGTATTTCCCAAGCTTTCGAAATATGTAGTTCTAGGCCCATATATTCCTATTCCAGTTCCTTCTGCCGTTTTGGAGCCATCAGTATACCATTTGATGGCATTTCTATTCAGTTAAAGATGGTGTTATGATCCCACTCGCTCCTGTTGCTTAGCTTTGTGGTGAATTCCTTTACAAAGCTAAATTTTTTTAACATATCATCCCGGGGCATATCCCAGGTTTGATCACCGTCGGGAGATTGAGGCCTATGCCTAATCATTCCTTCCTTGACCATTCTTAGTGCGGTTCTTTTCGCCACGCCCTTTATTACAATGTGGAGGGGGGCAAGATCCAATACTACTTCGATGGCTACTGTTGGGCAGGTTCTCATAGCCCCCGTTATGCATACACATGCTAATCTTTGCACTTTCGAGAGATTAATTCTCGCGGTGGCCAGATTAGTTCTTTTGCTCCATGCTACAGATGCATAGGTGATGATTGGTCTCACTATCGCTGTATACATCCAAAGCAGTATTTTTGGGTTGCATACCCAATTTTTCCCTGCAAAGTTAATATAATAAAACCTAAATTTTATACTTACTTTTGAAGTAGATGGAGAAGTAACAAAGACTTCAGGGCTAGAAATATCGTTTTTATAAATTGCAAACTTCTTTAAAAACTTAATACGAATACCAATTTTTGGTATTAATTCTTTAATTATATCTTGCCTTAAATTTTCGAATGCTTCGATATCTATATCTTGTTCTGAAAAAAGTTTTTCTTTCACAGGAAGCTATTCAAGGAAGTGAAAATGATAAACATGCAATAACTAATAATGTGAAATCCAAAAAGACTTACAACTTATACATACATACATAGCTTTTAATTGACTGTTTTAACTACGGAAGAATTATTATCATTTACTAACTGTCCAAAAATCAAGCGCATTTTCTAATGTTATCTTTTAAAATATAAAGTTTTCTTACAACTGAGAAAAATCATATATAATATACAGTAACTGAAAATTATATTGCGTCGTATGGGAAATCTTAAAGGACGTTGAAGATGTCGGTGGATATAATTATATTGTCCTTGTCGACCGATACCCTAAAATTACCGGAATTTTTTCTTCTCATGTCCATCATTTTTTGAACGACATTAGAACATGTGAAATAAAAAATAAATGTGATTTTTATAAATCTGTGGATTTGTTTATTGACTTCAGTAATAACAACAGGTAAATTTTAAAAAATATTGAAGATGTTGGCGGATATAATTATTAACGTCGTTGCGCCACCTAAAATTCTTATCCGCCATTTTTCAACGTGTCGGTGGATTTAATTATTACTGACGTCGTCAGACCGATGCGCTACCTAAAATTACCAGAAATTTTTATACTAATATTAACCGCCATTTTTGCATAATAGGTTACATGTTTTCCAAGTGACTTATTCGACAAAAAAAGCCGCTACATGCATATCTTTGATACATATATCCGAAAATAAAACCTACAATGAACTAAAACAAGTACACATACCCAAAAATACGCCTATCAACTCTTCCATGCCCCAGCTTTTAAGAATTTCTGGAACATCCATTATAGTTGAATACTAGCTATCACGTTTTTTTGTTAAGATTTCCTAAGATGAAACTGTGTAATATACTTGAATAGCTCACTAATAATTGTATATGTAACCTAAAGAATCTACTTTTGTATCTCTGTGCTTGTCTTAACTCTAATATAAAATTAAAGCAATAATATTACCTCAACTCCACTTCGTGCAACGCCAACACTTCATGTGCATTTCTAACAACTAATAACTATCTAACGTCCACTGATCCACTCTACCACCTCTACAATTGAGAATATCCCGCCGAATTATTTACGCGCAACGCGCACGTGCATTGAGCGATTTGTAAATATACTTACACGCACTCGTTCAAAAATATCTACGTTTTATATTAAAACAGATAATTTTAGTACATATATTGTACATATATTTTTTAAGCATATTTCCCAGGCAACCAAATTTAAATTTCCCACAATTATTTTTTGTAACTTCAACGGTGAATCGTGAAATTATTGATAATGTTGTATTACATTAATAGTTATTTTAATACCTGTATGTTGAAGTTACAAAAAATAATTGTGGGAAATTTAAATTTGGTTGCCCGGGTTGAAACAACGTTTACGCGGTCAAAGCAGCTCTTCTTTTCAGTTAAGTAAACGATATCAAGAAATGCATTTTTTTGAACACAAGAAATTTTTTTTTTTGCACATGATATCAAAAATATCTATTCTTTGAGACAAATAAAATCTTCATATTTTTTTGTATCAAAGAAAAATTGCTTTCACTTAATGAAATGACGCCAAAAAAATATATTTCTTTCACTTAAACAGTCCATTTTTTCTGTGTTCTAGTTTAGCTAAGGGGTCATATACCCTTCAATAAAGGTTTGTTAGCTAAAATGTTCTTAATCTTTGTCATAGCTTTTGTTTGTCTTTCCAGACCCACGGAACGTCTTTACTTAAGTAAAGGCCTAAATATTCATCCTTTATAATCTCTCCGTTAGAGTATCAAGTGATTACTGCTAACTACTTTTGTCTGTATACGTCAGTGCTTTCATCTATTATTAAAGAAAACTAGGACCTAGTAGAGGACCTCTTCAATGCTTCAGATACCTGACATGCAGTTATTTGACTCATAGCTTTGTTCTTTATTACGACTACATTGTAGATGCTTAGTAAGTTGTGAATCATAGCATACTAACTTTAAAAAATTGGTTAAATGCACAGGTAAATTAAATGGAAGGTTGTGCTCTACTAGAAACATCACCAATTTAATTTCAGATTCTCTTATTCGAGCGTTTTTCTTCTGCAGTTTGTGTCATCAAAGTAGCAATAGCAATTTATGGAGTTGCATTTAAAGCCTTCATTCTTCTAATGTAGCGAGTACTGTGGCTATGTTTATTGATATGAGTGATTTCGCCAATTAAAACTTTTGTTGACTTGGTAGAGTGCTTCACAGTGTAGGAGCTGCCTCTATCAACCACATTGTATTGTGCTTTGTTAACCAAGTACTTTTAAATTTTTGCTTAAATACATTTCACGTCCGTTTTCTTCCTTGCTTGCACAGCACCTTCATTACTGTTACTATAACTTTCTTCCTCAATTGGCCGAACTTGGCTAGCTTTGGGCGTCGCTTTGACGACGTCGGTTTCTAAAAAGGTTATGCAATTTTAATGTCGTATTTCAAAAATTATATTTAATGCTTACTTACTGATCCATTCTTGCAGGAGACTAGTTTTGCTAAAACGAATTTTGTTTTTTGTTACTGGTTGCGATCATATTATAAGTGTTACGACCGTATAAAAGTATGTATGTACGATGTCGTGATGATCGTGAGTAAATTTTAATTCATTACAAATGTAATGGCCAGTTAAATGCTAATTAAAACAAAGTTTTGTTTTAAAAGTATTTATTAAGATTCACGTGAAAAGCACTTGATCTTATTCACTAACTACTACCAATTTTAGGTTTTGTTGGCTGTAAGACTGTTCGAACATGAATGCCTTAATTACCCAAAGATACTTCTTATATAAGATATTTTATCACATAGATAACGCTTAATGTCTACGTTCCGTAACTGACCGAAACACCGCTGGTGTCTTCGCTCGCACACCCGTTTATATTTGGCGCGCATAAGTCTGGAATAATCTGGAGCTCTCCTAAATTTTGAAGGGAATAAAGAAATAGGAAAATCCACGTGACCTGGCTGCCCTGACAAAAACATTATCGCGTACAAAAGTTGGCCGTACTGTGATTTGAATGAAATTTTGATAACAAACAACTATCAAATGGACGTAAACACTAGATTTACAACGAAACAGCGGAAATATAGAATAAAACGTTAAAGTGGAACGGTGAAAGATAAAAACACAGGTAAGTCAAGAGACAAAGAGACTCATTATAGTACATTACACTTGCCGGAGGTTAGCCGAAGCAGAAAAAAAAAGCAGAAAGATCAAAACTATGGGCACGATTAAAACCAAAACAGCTAGGAAGACCCTCAAATAAAGCAGAGAATGTGACTCAATACCTATAGCAAATAACACAACGATAACAAGGGTAAACTAACTGAATAGGGTGCGATAAGAAATCCTCGTAATTAGATCGGTCAAAACGCTCCAACAAACTGGACACGACTAAGGGCCGCTTTTACAATCCCAGTATAAAGCTCGGAATAACTATACTTGGAATAATTTTATCCTATAGTATATCTGAGGTATAATTTGTGAACACTTTTACAATACTTTCTTGTTGTTCGCATAGCTATCCTTGGAATAAAAATAAGATAACAGAATTGCATTATTTGAACTGTCAAATGTTGTGAAACTGTCTAAATCATATCTAAGAAATGTTATATGTCTTTCTTTATTTATAACTAAGCTCAATATATACCATGCTGGAACAGATCGAAGAGAATATGAACGAATTATCAGATGAGGACGAAGAATATACCGGCTAGATCGACTTCGGCGCCCAAAGAAGTTTAAGACGCGGTATGAATGAATATGCGTGTTATATAAATAGGTATTTGACATCAAAGTTTACAAATTCAATTACTTGGAAGAATATGATGAAGTGATGAGTTTTTAAGAAGATTTAGGATTAATAAGGATACGTTTAGGGAATTACTTCTGTTAATAAGAAATCAAATAAAATTTGTTACAAATAGAATCAGTGCAGTTAGTGTTGAAACTAAGTTGTTATGTAACACTTAGATTTTACGCTACTGGGATTATGTTATTGGTAGCAGAAGATTTCGTAGGTTTTAGTGAATCAACAGCATGCGTTATCATGGACATGCTGCATCAGATATATGATTGCTTTCTTCAATGATATCTGAATACACTTCATCGTTTGTTCTGCTAGGTATGCTACATAATTCCGTAATAGTAACTTCTAAAATTTGGCTACTTAAGTGAAACCGAATGAAGACGAATATTTGCGCTAATACAGTTATCGCAATCAAAAGAATTAGTAAATCCCGTTGGACTTATTCCTATTACGCCCAAAACCTTTCATCAATACTCGCTTTTTTACTTTGCTTTTTTATTGAATCCCACTTACTTTTTCAGGTTTCTTTTGTGCGACTTGCTTCTTGCAAAAGATTAAATTTTTCTGTTATTGCGGACTATGCTTTCTCCTTTTTAGATACGCTAGTGTGGTCAGTTTTTTGCATTCTACTAACCACGCATGCATTAGTAAAAAATATTTCTTGAAAAAGTTAGATATGTAAGTACCTACTGTACTCTTATATTCTTCAACTAAATTTACCAGTAAATCAATTTCTTTGCAACGTGGCACTAGTGACCTCAAAAATAGAGAACTCTCGTCTTCCGGCATTTCAAGTAGAACAATTATGGCGATTTTATGTAAAAATGGAATATCATGGCAACATTATACTGATGATGTCTGTAATCTGCAAGTGTTCCATTCAACACTGGGTATTCAATTACAGTTTTATTTTCATTTTAGAAAAAGTTTTTTAAAACTTCTTGGTCAGTAAAATATAGAAATGTACTTCTCAATTCAACCCAAAATTCCAAACTTCTTCTCGACACCGAGCGCCACACGGACCTTGTACGTGAGTAATCTTCGCAAGTTGGCGAATTACTGAAAACCGTCCGCGCCCGAAAGTCACGCACGCGCGGCAATTAATTCTGAAGTTAAGAACAAAGTAAATTCATAAACAAACGCGAATTAAAAAGATACTATTAAATCAAATAAAGAAACGTTGATTGAGATTAAGAAAATTTAATTTTAAATTAATAAAATTATTTATTAATTATTATTTTTTTTTAGTATTTGACAATACACTTGTACACCTGAAGATGTTAGCATAGCTAACGAAATGTACATTGTGTTTTTCAAGATTAAAGAATTTGTGAGACCGAAGTTTATTGGTATTTCCTGTTAATTAATAAAATTATAATAGCAAAAGTTACAGTCGCCTGTTAAATATGCAACGTTAGTTCTCAGCCGACTCACAAAATGGCACTTGAAGTATTAAGGATGAATGAAAATCACATTGAAAAAAAATACTACTAGACAAAAGTTGTATACCCCGTAGTAAAAAGAAATAATGAATGTTAAATTAATTTTGAACCGTTACAACTATAAGTGTGCATTTTGATAAAGATTGTATTATATTTTGATAATTTACTGCAGAAACGTTTAATATTTTGCGATACATTGTTTTTTTTTTCCGTTAGTTAGATATGGTTTATGTTAATAAAATATTTGAAATAATGAGATATTATAAGGTACAATTACATTAATGCACATATGATATATTTAGCGAGTAGAAATTTATATTAGGTGAATTTATTATGATTGCTTAGATGGTTTAATGGAAAAATTAGAAACTATTAAATTGTTTTTAGTGAAATTGAATATAAATAATTGTAAAAGAGAGAATATTATAAACTGTACATGAAGGAAAATGCATGTGTATTGATGTATAGAAATTTAATGAGTTATGCCTTTGAAATAGGTTTTTTCTTTTAATGTTTCGTATAGATTCTTACCTTTCGACGTGATGCGACATCTGGTGGAACGCAAACGTTAAGATATGCCAAGCAGCCTCGGGAGCTGTCATATATCTGCCATTCAGATACGAATTGATTTCGTCATGTACCAAAGGCCTGGGGTTCTTGTTTTCCTGAACCACTCTGAGTAGGGCTCGGTCTGTTTCCTTAAAGAAATACTTATAGAGATATTTAACACACCCGGTAGTGGTGCAGATTTCTATGTTGATATGTGTTTTGTATTTGAGTAATAAATACGGATTGTATGGAACAACGAATTCGTTCTCCACACGGTGAACATTGTTATTACGCCTAATCTCCACTATTCTGCCATTTCTCCTTCGGCGATAGTTCACCTGGCCGTTTCTGATGTTGGTGTTGTCGCACCAGTACTTAGGAAACCTCCTGAAGCATCTGCCGTCTTGCATGCAGACGGCACCTGGATTGTAAGCGCCGCACGATTCGTGGATCATGTGCGCTCCCACCAACTCGAAAAGGGGTCGCTCGGCTCCGGATCGGGTAGCTCGGCACATACCAGCTGGTCGATGCGGTCTGCGTCGAGCGGCCTATCCTCCGCCCTTAACGTGCTGAGAATATGAGCGTGCGGTAAACCGCGCTTCTGAAACTCGATCACGTAAAGATGAGCGATAGGTACGCCCATCACATGACGAACGGTCAAATCGTCCATCAGCTGTTGGAGTTTCATCTGGAAAACACGACAAATCAGTAAAGGATGATTTGACGGATCATCGTTGGGAGGGATGTTCTCCAAGATCTCGGGCCATTTGGGATTGCACGTCATCGTTATAAACAACGACGGATAACCAATCACGTTCACGACAGCCATAGCGTCCTGATAGCGTTGCATCTGGCTCCTGGGTCCCATATTGAATGTGGAGGGAAGAACGATTATCCTTCCGAGGGGAACATCTCGATTCTCCGCTACGTTTCGCACATAGTCGGCTAGACCTTGATATTCCTCCGCGCGCATCTGATCCTGGTGCGTACGAATGTAGGACATTCGATTTGATTCCACTTTGAGGTAGGCGCATACCACAAACTTCTGCATTAGCCTGTCGGCAAATCTGAAAACATTAAAGGCGGCGTCCGCATCGTTGCCAATGCGGTAAGCCAAACGGTAAGCGTAATATTTGCATAGGGTCACCCTCGTTCTACGACGACCGTCTCGAACATCGGCAAATGGGATGTCGCTTCTCCAACCTAGTTTTCCGGTAGGAAACAGCAGCGGGAAGCTGAGGGGATCGCAGAATTCGCTCTGCAGGTTGATATCTCTGAATCGATTATCATCCTCCGTCAAAAACACCCTCACCTTTGGATCGGGCATCTCAACCTCGTTGCATTCATAGACGGCCGCCACTTCGTTCGCCTCGACGGGATCCAGCTCTCTGTGATGCCGATCGCGTCGTTGCGTCACGAACTCCATATACGCCCTGGGAAGAGGACCTTCTGGATTGCGTCGTCTCTGCTGCTGGTAAACATGGTACAGGTGTCTGTACTGTCTGGCGAAGGGTTGACGTCGTGCATGATGTGGCTTAACGTTCGCATCAAGTCTGGATTAACGTTGAATCCTGCAGCGTCCTCCAACCTTTGACGTGTCGCCTCGTCTGGATCGAGAAAATAAAGCGGGCCAGCTTTGTAATGATTTCTCTGTACGGTTACGTCTGTGTAGTGGTGGTAGATCTGTCCTTGGATGGCGTAGACGTAAAGGCCTCGCCAGGAAGATATCTCAAGTTTGCCTGTACGCTAGCGAACTGAAAGCAATTATTATAAACGATAATATTTCTCTTAAATGCACGGGATAAAACGTGTTGGCCTGTGAAGAGTTCCCGTAATTCGCGTGGAAACTCTTGTCGCGCTAGTGCCACTTGACCGTTGCTGCAACACTTGCTGTAAGTGCCTCCCCATGTTCTCTCGCGCAAGAAATATCTGGCTCGACAGTGATTGCATACGCCTTCCATCTGTCCAACGTGACGGTATTCAGCGTGACGTCGTGTCGCTTCCAAATATGTCGGCGGCAGTAGGAAGTCTGTTGACATCCGCTTCAACGTTTTCCCGTTCGACGACGTCTTCGTTTCTGGCATTCGCCATTCGATTGCGCCTTCTTTCGTCGTTAAAATCAATCGGCAAAGCGGCAACTTCGACGTTGTCGTACATGTCGAATTGTGCGTCTGCCTATTCGTTTTGGATTTCGTTCATAAAGATCCGAACCTCTTCATTCACATTTGGAGAAACTGGGTTACGGTCTGGGGTTTATCGGTGGAGACACTGCGATCGGTTCCTCCTGGTTGGAAACCAACCGTTGGCTAACTGAGTCGACGGGCGACTGTGGTTGCCTAATCGTGTCCTCTGCGTCTAGCCGCGGTCGTTTGCGCGGCGATTCTCTACTGTCATCGTCGTCATCATCGGATGAATCTACAGGAAAAATGAACGAATGAATGAACGATTCATATAGGAATTTGTGAGTTTTTGTCATAATTTTAATTTTTTAAAAAGTATTCTGCTATAAACTTTTAAAATTTTACAACTGCAAAGCGTAAATCTTTTGTCTTTTAAAGTAATAATAAATAAGAATTTTACCCGAAACAATGCGTGTGTTGGATGTCTATCGGACGGTTCACGATCACGGTCGCTTCCGAAATATCTACCTGGAGCCACTCCATACCATTTTCAGAAGCCAAATCGTCGTTGATCATGTTTACCGTCTCGGCAATAGCTTCGGATTCGACGACTGCATATGTACTTGCTACGACGACGTTCGGAACAGTATCCATTTGTGATGGCGGAGCACGTTGAGAAGCCGGGTCGTCGTTCGACGTACCTAATCGCAAAATAACGACAGAAGGAGAAATTTAATGAAAGGAGAATTCATAGTAGAACATTAATTATGAATATTATCGTATATATGTTGTATGCAGAAAATATATGGTCTAATTATGTGAAATATTGTTTATAATGTTTTCTTTTTTTCAAGGAAATCAACTCTAAGTATGGTGTTAATGAAATTTATTTTTGAATATCATCAATTTGTGTATTTGTTGTTAATATAGAATATTTTACTTATATAAAAAAATTTTAATTTATAAAGGAATATATAGATATTTATTACATATTTATTATTCATTATAATATACTAAAAGGTGATAGCTCTGTTTTTTTCTACTCTTTGTCGCACACCATAGGCGTCGCCCTATCTAGAGCGTGTAAATCAGGAGTGAAAAATTGCGCCGGAATAGGTGCCGAGGGGGAAACGGATTAAAAGGGAAATAATAGAGGGGCGAAGGGGTAGCGGGGGTATCTACTGCATAGGCGTATCGAGATTAATTGTTAAAAATAGGTCAAGGGGAGAAAATTCGCGAAATTCTAAATCGGGATGGGTGCGAGTTAGGCGAACGTCGCTGAAGACCGAGAAATGTCACTTGGCGAATTTCGACCGATTTGGCATTGTCAAAGTTGGGCAATTTCGTATGTTCGCTGCGAGGATGAGATGATATTTGAGGTGCGGTTAATGTCGAAAAAGTTTCTCACAGGTTTCCTCTACTGATTGAACCCTAAAATGGGGTCGAGACGCGAAATTTTTCTCCAAAAAGACCCAATTTGTATAGGTGTGTTTTGCCGGCAGTGAGTTGGAATTATGGCGGGTTTCGTGGGATGTCAGATGCGCCGTGTACGCGGTGAAATGTCGCGAACTTTGAGGGACGATTTCGAGCGTAAATGGCCATACCAGGGACACGTAATGAGTCGTAACGTGATCAGAGAGATGTTAAAAGCCTGAATGATTCGTCAGTATATGAGAAAATGTGGAATAAATCGAAAGAAACATTGTCATTTGCGATGGTATAATTTCATAACCTAATCTGCTATTTGGGCTACAATAAGCGATTTAAGATAATTTAACGTTATTGGAAGGTTGAAAAGGTTTCGTAATATACGCTCAGATATGTTTGTTGATTTATGATTGTGCAAATTTTGTAGCCGGAAATTATTGAGCCAGATCAAGTAAGATGCCCAAACCAAAAGCGCACCAATTTGTCGCGCCAATAGCGGCTCAGAAACCGAACGTGGTGCGAAATTATTTTGAAACGGCCTTCTGTATCCTTCGTTTAACAGTTTTGAACCTAAAATGGAGTGGAAACGGGAAAATTCTCTCAAAATCAGTCAATTTATCGCGTCACATATCTGGCCGAGATCGTTAATTGTGCGAGTTACGCGCGATTTTGCGCATCGACACTGGGCTCAAAAACCGTATCCAGGTATGAAATTATTGTCGGAACCGCTTCTTTCATGTTTCATCTTACAATTTCAGACCCTAAAATAGGGCAGGAACGCGAAATTTCTTTCAAAAATTAAACGATTAAAATAGATATGTTTGCAGGGGAACACCTGTCAAATTGACAGAAGTCGTTTGAAGTACGTTCGGCAAAGGCCGCTAAACCTACATAATTCAGTGCGACGTGTTTTGTGGGGTAAAGATGTACCATCCAAGCAGTGTAAGAAGTCGAAAATGTGAATTGGAGAAACGTTATGCAATATACAGCTGGAAGGTTGAAAGAGAAGATGCCGAATAATTCCGCGGAAAATTGTAGTTTCAGATATGAGCTGATCGTCTTAACCTAACATGCCGATTTGGAACAATTTGATGGTAGCTTTATTTTCATTTACGGCTAGTTCGTCGATTAAAAGGTGAAAATAACTTTCGTAATACGCGCTCAAGTATGTTTGAAGAAAGGATTATTCAGTTTTAGATAGATTATTGAATAAATTTCAAGGAGAAATGTCAATTATGGACGCTCATATTCTCAACATTATCGAGATGATATCGGAAGAAGAAGACGCGTAGATAAATGCGGAAAAGATAGTAAAATGACTGGATATAGGTGATGAAGCTCTGCGATAATGAAAATTTACGCGCAGGTACCCAAATATTGCAAAATACTTGAGGTAAAGCAGCGTCTTTTTTGCCGATACGGCAGTACCGGACAATAACGAAAAGGAAAGTGGTGTTTTCGCCGATGTTTATTAATTAAATAAGAACAGTGAGGAACTTATAGTCATTGGCAACACACGTAACATAGCTAAAATATCTAAAATAGTGAAAAATAAATTGAACTGTCAGTCATTGCGCAGCTTAATTAATTATCTTTTATCTATACAAAAAGTATAGATGCATTTAGCTCAGCGGGTTCCGTGGTAGCGACAAAACGCACTTCGTCGACCGACGGGTGCCGGGTTCGAATCGCGGACGTGGCAAGTTTTTTTTTTAATCGTACCTTTTTTTATAATTGTGCTTTACGGTTGCAAAACATGATTATTTATTATTGAAGCAATAAATATACAAAAAACATTTATTTTATGTATATTTGATGTCCAGAATATTTTGGTGCGCCAACAATGGTGCCCAATGTCGAAAAAATGCGTCCAAAAATATACAAAAGCATGAATTATTTTCTAACAAATGTTTGAAGGGGTTTGTGGTTGCTGAATTCCATTCTGACAATATGTTTAAGCAAAATAAAATAGCGGATTGAATATAGGAGAGAAAATTTTGAAATATACGAGACATTTTGCAACAAATATTCGTACGCAAAGCGTTTTTGAGGTCGCTAAATTTGATTCTGATATAATTTATGGAAAGATAAAAATGGCGGACGCAATGTGGGGGAGAGAATTTTGAAATATAGAAGCGCAATTTTTTTTTTTAAAGTTCGAATTATGCGATTTTTTGAACCACTATTTGCGAATATAGAACAAAAACAAGATGGCGCGACAAAATAGGAGAAATTTATTTTTAAAAATAATTTTGCAACAGACATTTGTGGGTGCTCTGGATCGTTGCATTTGATGCTGATAATATTGTTTGAAGTAATGGGGAAAAAAAAATAGAAACGATATCCGAGAATTTTTTTATAAAACAATAAGATTACTGCCAACTAATACTTCATTAATACCCGATATCAAAACAAATTAAATTCACAATTAAATCAAATTAAAATAAAACGTTCATTAAAAAAAAACAAATTCAATTATGTATATAATACTTTCTATACATTACGTAATATATTTAATTAGAATTCTCATATAATATGAAAATAATTCCAACAATCCTTTAAAATAAATACCATCTTTTAATTGTTCATTACAATCGCATTAATCATATATTATATGCATGGCATTCCACGTAAGTGGTCATAAAAGTTTATGATGTTATAACTATTACTTATATTTGAGATTTTGGCACCATCATCTGTTCGATTGAAACTATAAATGTAAAATACTTTAACCAAAATATCACTTCCGGTTGACCGGAAATGACGTCAACTTTGTTATTTAAATAGAATGATATAATTATTTCTTACATTTGGATTCTACGGTCATAAATATGGACAGTCTTCCTAGCTATTCCTATATAGCTACATTTATGCGCGTTTTAATTTTAAGTTTTCATTTTTTTAATCATATCATTGCCATCATTGAGGAAATAAATATCTCGGTTAAATACCGCAATAAGACTCCAAATTGCTATGTTATGAATGCAGATATAGCTCTACAAAAGGTACACACACGACGTCAGCATACTAAATATACAAAGTATTCAAAACTGAAGTAACAGTGAATATTTTCGAATGCAGAAAACTCAATTCATAAATAGAACACCTAGTAATTTTAATTCGAAATGGGGAGGAAAACATCATCCCCATCATTTGTATTACACTCCCTATCATCTATCTTTAATGATTTGGATGAAAGAAAACTTTTGGCTAGAACATCTAAGTAGCTTTAGGGTTAATGTTCTTAGATGCTCTGAATGGAGATATGTCAAAATTCCATGTCTAACATAATGTGTGTGTGCTGGAATGTGTGTAAGCCAATCGTAATTACATTTTGAACAAAGCAAATAAATAGATATTAAGACATGTATCATAAAAAATCATAAATCATAAAATCGACAAAAAAGAAAATGGGAAAAAATGGAAAATAGAGGAAAATCGTCAATATTTTTTAAAAAATTGTAATTATTGGATATATGAAAAGGGAAATAGGGAAAATAGACAAGGAAAACTAAATAACGAAAAGAGACATAAGGGAAAGGAATAGAATTTGATTACAGCTATCATTTTTCTTTCAGAAAAGAAGTCTTATCTACAAAAGGTTTTATAATTAATGCCGCATAACCTAAAAATATATTAGAGTACCAATATTGTTCCACTCACACAGGTGTTCGCGAAAGATTGACTCTTTGATTACTAGCTTTATTTTGTAAGAAAAAAATCTTTCTCACAATATTATAGAATTGAATGCTGCTGAACCTAAACATTATTTGAAAATATACTGGATGTCAGAAGATGGACTTTTTCATTATAGCTCTATTTTTCGTTTTAGAAAAATCTTTCTAAAAATAGTTAAAGAATGAATGTGCATAACAAACATATTTCAATATACCGAAATGTTCAGAAGATTGGGTTTTTCATCAGCCTATTTTCTTTTAAAAATTTCTAAAAAGTTTACCAGAATCAAACCCATAACCAAAAATATTTAAATAACACGGGTGTCAGAAGACGGGGTTTTTTCGTTATACTTATTTTTGCTTTTAGAAAAAAAGATTTCTAAAAAGTTGTACCGAATCGAATATGATAACCAAAATGATTTTAAATAATACTGATGTTCAGAAGACTGGTTTTCATTATAGCTCTATTGTTGCTTTTGGAACAAATCTTTTACAAAAGTTGTACAGAATTGAATAGCAATAACTAAAATATTTTTAAAAATACGATGTTCAGGAAGACTGGTTCTTTGTTTAGTTCTTTTGGCTTTAGAAAAATCGTTCTACAAAGAGGTTATAAATTAATGTGCTAAGTTAATTTTTCAAATAGCACGGGTTCAGAAAACTCATTTTTTCATATAGCTCTATTTTCTTTTGGGAACAAACTTTCTACAAAGTTGTACAGAAGTTGAAATACTCGCATAACCAATTATTTTAAAAATACCGGTTTCAGAAGACCTGGTTTTTATTATAGCTTTTTTTGCTTTCAAAAAAATCTTTTCCACAAGAGTGTATAGAATTGAAGGCCGGCATAAGTTAAAATATTTCAATACAAACCGGGTTCAGGAAACTCAGTTTTTTTCATATAGTCATTTTTGCTTTTGGAACAATCTTTTCTACAAAAGTGTCAGAATGATCTGAAACCAAAATAATTTTAAAAATACCGGTGTTCAGGAAGACTGGGTTTTTGGTATACTCTTCTTTAGCTTTAGGAAAAATCTTTCTACAAGAATGTTATAGAATTGAATCTGATAAGTTAAAAATATTTTCAAATACACCGGCGTTAGCAAGACTGACGGGTTTTTTTCATTACCATCTAATTTTGCTTCTAAAAAAATCTTTTCAAAAGTGTACAGAATTGAAACTGCAACCTAAATATTGTTTTTAAATACTAGGTGTTGCGGAGAGACTAGGGTTTTTTTGTTATAAGTCTATTTTTTTGCTTTTAGAAAAATCTTTTCTACAAGACTGTTAGTAGAATGATCTGCATAGTAAAAATATTTCAAATACCCGGTGTTCAGTAGAGTATCTGTTTTTTTTTTATTATAGGCTCTATTTTTGTTTTTAGGAAAAAATCTTTTATGACAAAAGTGTTATAGATTCAATAATTGCATAAGATTAAAAATATTGTTTCAATATAGCGGGGTGTTCAAAAAAGTGATTTTTTTCATTATTAGGCCTATTTTTGCTTTTAGAAACAAATCTTTTCTACAAAGTGGTACAGAATGTCATGCGCATAACCTATAACTATTCGTTCGACTGATCAGGTTTGTTCCAAGAGTAAAAACACAAAGAAAAACATAATTAAATGTATTGCACATTATAGGAAGATGATTCTCGAAGTGGAGGGGACGCTTCAAAAACAACCTTCCTAAGGTATACCTTCTCGACTCACTAGATGCGCCAGCAATTATTATAGTACATCTAAAAGTGATAGCTCTGTTTTTTTTTCTATCTTGTTCCAGAACTAGTGGCTTGCGCATTGGATTGTGTGTACAACCACGACTTGCGTACTAGGCGAGAAGGGGTGGGGTCGCGAAGCGACCGGCGTTCACTATATATGGACGGAGTGGATCGCACGGGGTAGCGAGAAAGTACGGTAAGGAAGTGTGTGCTAGAAACGTGAGAAGAATCGATGAGTTTGATTTTTGCGGCGAGACGGCATGAGATGGGAGAAATGTAATCTACGCGGCAAGGACAGATTTCGCGTTGTCAAGTTGGCGCGTATTTCCGCGATTCGCACGAGACAGAGATAGTATTAGAGAGTGGGGGTTAATGTGGGAAAGGCTCCACACATGTTTCCTCTTACCGATTGAAACCTAAAAAGGGTCCAGACGGTTAATTTTTCTCAAAAGACGCCGATTTGTAGAGGTGCATTTTTCCCGGGGAATTACAAAAATGAGCTTGGGAATTTGGCGTTTCGTGGATGTCAAAGTACTCGCTGTCACGGTAAAATGTATGAGCTTCTAGAGAGAACGATTCTAAGTAAATGGGCAATACAAGCGACACGTACCGTGTCGCAACGTGATCAGGAATATTGGGAGACTGTAAGTGATTCGTCATATACGTGAAAAATGAGTGATAATTGATTAATATTGTCAATTATGATGTAACCTGATTTGCCGTAACCTACATGCAATTTCGAGTACGATAATGGAATCGAGGTAATATTACGTAATTGAAAGGTAAGAAAGGTTCAGATAAGCGGCTCAGTATATGTTTGTGTAATATATTAACAGGTTTGTTTAGTGAATTAACTTGGCAAGTGCAAGAGAGATGCAACCCAAGCGCAATTTGTCGCGCAGAAATCGCTCATACGTAACGTGGTGCGCAAATTAGTTGTTGATCGCTTTGTATCCTTCCGTGTTTACATCAGTTTTGCAACCAAAATGGAAGTGAAAAGGCGCGAAATTTCTCTCACATCGATCATTATGGTCACAATGCTGGCGAATCGGTTAATTGTGCGAGTGACGTGCCCGTTTTGGGATCGACTAGCGGCTCAAAAACGTAATCTTGGTATGAAATTGTTGTACGAGGGCTTTCTCTCATGTTCAATCGCATCGAAACGCTAACATAGAAGGAACGCGAAATTTTCTTCACAATTGAAACGATGTAATATAGATTGTTTGCAGGGGACGCCTGTCAGATTGACTAGAGTCGTGAAGCAGGCGTCGCAGAATGCGCTAAAAACTACATAATTCTGTGCGACCGTTTTTGGAGTTAAAAGATGCAACTCCAACAGTGGTAAGAAGCCGAATGTGATGCGAAACGTTACCTCAGCTATATAGCAGGAAAGTTGAAAGGAACGTGCCGAAAATTCGCGGAAGTATTGTCTTACAAGATTACTATAGTCTAACTTACATAAGATGTCAATATGAACAACACGAGTACATTTATT